>BMAV01001460.1:46064-69820 GCA_019973955.1 Trichonephila inaurata madagascariensis | reverse complement strand
AAATTGAAGCAAGAACATCTTCCAAATTTTAGATTACTAATTCATGCAAAATGCACAGGAATTTTCGCAAAGATATAAAGATTTTTAATACCATTTAGAACAATGATTTTAACTGAAAAATATTTCTCAACACATGGGTGGCTATAAAAACAAAATATAAAAACGAATTAAACGCAAAATCTGAAGTGCGACTGCAGATAATTTCAATAGGCCTAGATTTCGACAGTTTGTGTAAAAAAATATAAGCCCATATCTCAATTACTAAATATGATACATGGGTACGTGACATTTGGAGATCACAAATTAATATTATTAATGTGAGAGTAAATAGCATTACTCTAGTATGTTAAAAAAATTTAATAAAAAAAATTTCTTAAATTGTCTTTCTATAAATTATCTATAACATGTTGATCTTCTTTATGTATTATTTAAGAAAATATTCTTTTAAGTGGGGGAATGGGGTTCTCCAAAAACATCTTATAGTTCTAAGGGTTCCGTAAGTCGAAAAAGTTTGACCTAGGAGACCATAGAATCCTGGTCTGTCTCATGGGTTAAAATCGTTTGGCCAAAAAATTAGTCAATCATGTGTATTCGAAATATGTTTCTTATATCGCTACTTTTAAGAATTGCGTAATATTATTCACATTATTAAAAATATTTAAACAATACCACGAATAATATATTTTTTCCCACTGAAAGCTCAGTTGCTTCGCTTTTTAATATGTTTCCAATGTAAAACACTTATACGTGTCTCAAAGAAACTCATAGCAGTTCACTCCATCCTTCAAAACTTTTCATTCATCGCATGCTTTCTACTTTATCTACAGCATCCCTTTATCTCTAGAATGAATACGAGCCTCATGCCAAAAATACTAACATAATCCACATAAAAACCCCCGATAGTTTACGGATATTCGAACTCTGACCCGTCAGACATTTTTTTTCCATAAATCAGCTGCATCGGAAAACCTTTTTCTTCTGATTTCCTTTTTTTTTAAAAAAAAAATGAGAAGAATAGTCAAGAAAAAGAAATCAGAAGAAAATAAATTTCTGCGAATCTAAATCGATGTAAAAGCCCTCGACCGCGTGGAGGCTTAATGGGAAAGAAAGCAGAATGCAGTTCGGCCTCATCATGCGGCAGAGGCGGCCAATGGGAGACTCCGGCGCTTTCGATATAGAACGCCTCTTCCGATTGGTCCGCCTCACCAATGACGTCAGAGCTTTGGAGAGGACTTCGGTTGCAAAAGGAATACAGAGATGAATAATAAGGATCTTATTAAGTTTTTGTTTCTCTTTTCTGCGAGAGGGCAGATGTGTAAATGCTTCACGGCGATAAGCAGCTACTTCGGTGAGGAGCCGTTGAAAATAATTGTTGTGTTCTTATGTTGGGCTTTAGTTTTTAATTCGTAATTATGTTTTTTTTTTAAATCACGCAAAAAACTCGTTATTTGAATTTGCTCCAGACGGAAACCTAGTTTTTAACATTTATTTATTTATTTTTTTAAATCTTAAATTTTTTTTTCTTTTTGTGGTGGTGGTGGGGAATTCTTTTAGAATATACTGGTGGGGGAGGGGGACTTCCTGTCCACCTAACGTCAAACTCCATTGTACAAATTATACAACTGATCATAATCATTGCTGAAATTGTAAAACTGTAATTTACATGTATTATGTAGTTCTATTCATTTGTTCTTTTTTCAATGGCGTAACGGAGAACATCCCTCCCTTGCAAAGTCAGGTTTTAGGCCCCCAAGTTGGATGTTACAAAAGGTAGATATTTGGCAGCAGTCAGGCTTTAGGGCCCCCTAGAACCCTGCCCCCCCTGCATTGCGGGGTGTACGTTACGCCACTGTCATTTTTTCGCAAAATTCGTTATTGGCTCTCCTATTCACTTAAATTCATCATTGAAGCTGCATCGACCAACATTTTATTGATAAAATCCTCAGATTTTGATAAAACTACAGCTCTTGCAGTTTCCTGGAAAGTTGAGTATTTAGTTCCGTTGATTGTTTATATCAATCTTCGTATGAGACAATGCCTTTCCTCTCACACAATGATTCCAATCCAGGCAATCGTTGCGATATTTTTCTGCGAGAGTTTGCAATAATGTACTAATGCAACCTTGTTGGCGACTTTATTATATGAAACGAAGCACATGGTTGCCAATTCAGTGTATACGACGCATGCAAGATTTGGATTGCCCCAGACTAGCGACTTACATTAAATGTTGGCATTGTTGCGATACGTAATAAATTATTTCAGCATCACGAGAAACATTTTATAACAGATAGGGAAATAAAATAACGGTTAATTCCCCAAACCTTGTCTTTTTTTTCCCCTTCAAAATTTATAATTTAAACATTTTGCAATAATTTATTACTTCAGCATCTTTTTTTACACTTCAAAACTCAGAAACACCTACATTCTGGCAAATTCCCTTCTGACAAGATTTTTCCTAAATTACAATGGTCGTGGCAGCTTAATGATCCTGGTCACGGAATCGTGGTCAGTATATCACGAGTTCGAGCCCTAGTACTAAAGACCCACTATGTAAAGGGGCTGAGGTACGCGAAATCTGTCATTTCTGAATGTCCTCCCGTTGGCTTGGTGTGGTGGTTTGGAGAAGGGGGTGTCGTTTTAGACACGTGGCCGGGCTCAAAATTACGAGGTCTGACGCCATTTGCCATTGTTGTTTTATACTGCGACGTTAAAAATTACTCGCTTATATTCCTATAAATCCAATGTAAAATGCGTGCCGTAGCTTTAAAAAAATCTTACAAGACAATAAATCTTAATCCATACATTATTTTTAGCGGAATTTACAAAATTTGACAGTTTTGTCTACAAATTTATATATATATTTTTTTTTGAGACTAAGTTCTTTAGGTTATTTTTTATTTTTAGACAAATAAATCAGTGGTTTTCAACTCCCGGCCGTGAACTGGTACTGGGACGCCCAAAGAATTTGAAATTACAGTCGAACCTCTATCTAACGAACCTCTATATTGCGAATTTTTCTATGTAGCGAACTTTTTCCTGGAACCTTGAACATTTCACGATTTTCTCCGTAAAATAACCTCTCTATAGCGAAGTGCATTTTCTGAATAACGAACTTTTTCTTTTGTGATTCAATTTTTATTCTCCCTTTTTTCTTAAAGTATTTCTGAAAAAATTTCAAATTATTCACTCTTTAACACATTTTATGGTGGTCAGAAATCTTGAACTGGTTTTATTAGATCCTAACTCGCCGAGAGCAATAGAGTTCTGGACGTTTCATCCAAGAAGTGAACCTTTAACCCCCATTGCCCAGTACACAAGAAACATCTTCGATATCCTCTTTCACCCTCAGAGGAGTTGTCCCGTGTCCCCGAGTTCTAATCATAAAATAATGTATGTTTAATATTACTTGTATGCTTTAAATTATAAAATGTCCTTAAAATTCATTTAGTATAAAATTATTTTCTTAATATTGAAAATACAGTGAATTCTCCGACATTCTTTTTGCTTGCAGTTTTTCTTTCTTTCTTTTTTGATGGGTAAGATTTATAAAATAAACATATATTCATTTTAAAAAAAAGGTGTGAATAATTACTTTTTTTAATATATAATTTTTATGAATTTAAAATTTGTTTTATATGGTTTATAAAGTATATCAGAAGAGGAACCTTTATATAATGAATTTTCCATATAACGAACTTTTTTCCGGAATTTAGCGACTTCGTTATATAGAGGTTCGACTGTATTTCCATTTTATATTCTGTGGTATATTTCTCTCGAGTTTGTGCGACTTTTCATGTTGAATCACTAAAAATTCATTTTTCTTTTGGTGTAACTGTATTTTATTATGAAGGCATATTTAAAGACAGTTAAATTGAAATTATTAAATCAACAATAGTCTAAAATATTAGCAGTCAACATCCCCCCTCAGAGAGGCGCAAAAAAATTATCGAACATTGACCAGTCAGCAGCGATAAAAAGGTTAGGAGCACTGCTTTACAAACAATTTAAAATATCTAGAAATTTTGTTAAAAATTCATCAATTTTGAAAATATTTATACGATGGGAACTCGGGTCGAGTTTTTTTCTTTGAAATTTTGATGTTTCCACCAAATTCTTTTAATTCAAATATTTATGGTTGAATGTTATTTATATTCTTAATTAAAAAATTGTAATAAAATAGTAGCTGTTGAAAACATATGCATATTTGGTAAAAGGTAAGAAAAAAAAACTAATTATTTTCTTTATGAAATATAAGAGTTTCGAAAAAAATAGATTCCATCAAGATGCAATGTAAGCGTGCACTTAATGGTTAAATTCTAAAAAAAAAAAATTCCGAAATTCTTGCATTTGTTTATTTTATTTAGCCAAAATTGCAAAATTTTTCATTTATGAATTACATTCTAAAAATGTAAATCCTTGCATTTAGAAGATAGATGGCGCTGTTATAGAGCAGAGGAATAGACTAATCCCAGAGAGAGGGTGTGAGGATGACAGTGATGAGTTGGACAGGAGAGAGCGCATAGAAGGTTGTAGGGATAAAATGTTACAGTTGCAGTGGTCACTTAATAATGTCGTTTGCTAAAAGTACGGAAGTGAGTTTCAATAAAGGAAGTGTGGGAAATGAACATGTCCACAAAGCTTTTAATTTATAACATTCTTTGAGTTATTTCTTCCACACAATTTAACCCAATAAGTGGTCAATTCTTTTGCAAAAAATGTTCCAATAAAGGCACATTTTTTTATTGCAAATAACAAGGCATAATACTTAACAGAATACTAAATGGAAGAATTTTATTTTTTATTTTATAATTGTGGGACACAAAAAACCCTAAATATTTGCTTTTCACAAGTACACTCTGCACGCTTAGAAGAATGTTTCATATATCTTAAAAGAATTCTTCTGATACTTACAAAAATAATTAAGGTATCCGACTACGTTCGGAACCATGATTTTAAAAAAGCGCATAAATGGATAATTTTCATGCTATTTAGTGTCACTTAGATTAGAATACATATATACAATTGTTTTAAGGACACATTATGACAAAAAAAAATATTTAAATACAATATTTTGGCAAAAAATTAACTTAGAATAATCTTTTTTTCCAAATGTTCTCCTTTTGTAAAAAATGCTTTTATTGTATTAATATTTTGCCTGTATATAGCTCAGACCTTTGTACAGAGGCTCAACTATGATTTTTGAAAAATTCAAATTATTTTCAAAGTTACAACCATTTGAAATAATTATCGGCGTATTTTCTTAAAATTTCTCCCTTCTGTTTTCGTAAAACATGAATAAACCGACTTCTAAGTTATATATTTCAAACATTCTAGTTGAGCCTCTGTAAAGAGGTCTGAGGTGAATACAGGCAAAATATTAATACAATAGAAGCATTTTTTACAAAAGAAGAACATTTGGAAAAAAGGTTATTCTAAGTTAATTTTTTGCCAAAATATTGTATTTAAATAACTTTGTTTTTGTCATAATGTCCTTAAAACAATTTTATACATGTATTCTAATCTAAATGACACTAAATATCATAAATATTATCCATTTACACGCTTTTGCAAAATCATGATTCCGAACGTAGTCGGATACCTTAATGAACTTTGCTTGCTTTCTGAAAAGTTTTATGTGCATTTTGAGAAAATTTTATATATATTCTAATTAGTTTTATATACAATCGGACCCTGATTTAACGAATTCATCCGAACCGAACGTTTTGTTCATAAATTCGGAGTTATTCATTATATCAGGGTCCAAACAAAAAATACAATTTTTGTCCACTTTCCTTTTGGACATTCTATAATAAGCAACTACACAAAAATTATCCATGGTTAGAAATCACACACTTTTTATTCAACAGAGCTAAAAATACTCTTAGTGGATTATTACCCACTAGTAAAGTGGAAATTTTAAAATACAGACTGATAGATGTCTGAAGATCTTTTGGATTCATTTATTCGAAAGCGTACTTTTTCGACTTCATGGGGTGAAGAAAATTCTAGGTCATTTACATCCTGCTGCATAAGGTCTTACAGTTTCCAAACTATGCTAAGTATAAGAAAATATAACAGTTTTGGTAAGAGTTTCATTATCCATTTCTGCATTAGAATCGCTATTCATTAGCTCTGACAAATCAACCATTTCCTCAACTTCAGTTCCACAGAGAGGCACCCCGTCATCAAATGTAACATAACCGTTAAAACCTTAAAATATCCCCTGCGTTGTGATATGGGATGAGATAAGAAAGGAATTTCCTGCAGTAGCGCACATAAAAATTTTTCAAGGGGGTTCCAGGGTCGTAAGTCCACCATTTTGGTATCCATGCTCCAATACGCCACCCAACATATTCTTTTGATTTTGTCGATTTTCGGGAACAAAAACAATACAAAATTAGTTATTGAATAAATAATTAGAGCACATTAATTTATAAAATTAATTATTAATAACAAATAAATAATTAAATGTTACGTAATACATGCATAAGATTATAACCAATCGGAAAAAAAATCGAGGGCAATGGGGGGTGTCCGGACCTCTAGGATACCCCCCTTGTGTGCGCCACTGATTTCCTGTATTAAAATTTTTTTTAATACTACAAACTAATAAAAACTTTCAGCTGTTGAAATAATTTGCTAATTCGGAAATTTAGTATTCGTTAAATAGTAGTTATAGCCTTCATTTTAATCGGGAAAGAAGAGAAAAAATCGTTAAATAGGGGTTCGGTAAAACGGGGTCCTATTGTATATTCCAATTTACTATATGTATTTTCAATAAAATTTACATTTTAAACTAAATTTGAATGAAATCTTGTTGTGCAGATACGCGGAAGTAATAGTTGTATATATTTACTGATGCTCGAGCTTATTTTCAGTGTTCTAATATACAAATATTATTTCGAGGAAGTTATTTTGTTCATCAAGGATAATTTTTGATTGAAAATCGTGGAGTTTAGAATCTCAACTTCACTACAGATCTGATGCATGCTTGAAAGTCGCTTCATTCTGAAAGCAGTGTTATTGGTTGATTGTTTGGCTTGTTTTGTTGGAAAGGCCATATTTGGCTAATCTGTGTCAAATACTCCTTAATTTCTGAAAGAACGCGTATCTGCGATCCAAATAAAACTTCATAAAGGTAAGGAATAAAAGAAATAGTGATTAAGAAGTCTCAGGGGTGTTAAATTTCTCTAGAGGGCTGAAAATATAAACAATTTTGAAAAAGGTATAATTCTTTTAAATTTAAATTAAATAATTCGAATCTTTTACACAATATTTACAAAGGATTATGGTTTCAAAAAAGTACAAAATGTTTGAAATATAATCATACTTTTCAAAATTACAAGCATATGAGAATAAGTAATAATTCTGTAAGTAATTTTTGCTTTGTGCACTCTATTTTCTAAAATATTAGCCTGTGATGTATAATATTTTATAGAATTATAAAATGTATCACACTCTTCAAACCCTACATCATTTTACAATAATATATCTTTTGTACTTCAAAATATTTGAGAAATATTGAAATTTTAAAAAAAAATTTTGAAAATGTAATTTTTTTTATTTTTTAAAAAAATATAATTTATTATTTGTTTAAAATTACTACAGTGTAATAAAGATACATTTAACTTTTTAAATCAACTTATATAGCTAGTAATTAAAGCTTTTATTTTAGAAAATAGCATGCGCAAAGTAAAACTTAATTAATATTTCTTATAAAAACATATCTTATTTTCGTATGCTTATAATTTTTAAAATTATGATTATATTTTAAACATTTTACACTTTTCTGAAGCCCCGTTCCTTTATAAATAATGTGTAAAAGATTCGAATTATTAAGTTTAAAATGATGATATCTGTTTGAAAATTGTTTATATTTTCTGCCCTCTGGAGAAATTTAACACCTCTTAGACCTCTTAAGAGAAAAATCAAAAATCGAAAACTAGGATATCCCGTCTCTTTGGCATATCACCAATACGTCGCTAAATTGTTGGCATCGACGTCCAGGTAGAATTTTGGGTTGAAAAAGTCCCGATTCATTAGATTCTCGTGAGATATTTTGTAAAAGTTGGAACAGTAAGTCCTCCGCACTAGTATTGTGATTATGTCAGTGACTGTTATTTAAAATTACGAAATTCATTGAATGTCGGCAACAATCAAACAGAAACAAAAGAATATTTCACCTACTTAATCTTCAAAATGTTGGGATTTAAACCTTTAATACTTATTGATCAAAGAGTCTTTAAAATCTATAATGATATAAACATTTTGATTTCATATATGTACATATTTATACAGAATTATTATTTTTGTAATTAAAAAGTAGATATTTATTTCGTACTAGTTCTATATACAAATGAACCTCTAAAAATTTATGTCTGTAATTTATAGAATTTTCATGTAAGACTTTGAGGTGGTTTTAAGGAATAACATTGTTTGAATATTGATTTTTGAATTTCTTCCGCAAAATTTTTTTTTTGTCATGAGTGGTTGCGACCCTAATTGAAATCTTTGATGTAAACTTTTAAGTACTAACCTGGAGGTTAAATAGTTTGAAAACCTTTAACTTAAACAGAGTTAAGAATAAAACATCTACTACAATAACGCAAGAGGTTGCGGATTCAATTTTCTTTTTAAACATCAACAAATGATCCCTGAACAAGTTTATTTTTAATGCTTCGTAACCCTGTTCAGAAAAAAAAAAGTTTAATTGACAAGGATGATTAGACTACTTTTATTACCCATCTCATTCTTCCCAACCTAACCTTTGCATTTGGACTCGTCGATTGCCGTTACACGCGAAATTAAACAACATAATCTAATTTTGCTTAAAATACTTTTCAGCTAGATATTCCATCCGCAATCTCTTGAGGGTCAATCTGAATAACCGCTGTAAAGGTTCCAGTAAAAAATTTCAATGCTAATCAAATTAAAAAGAGCCAAAAAGCTGCATATAAGGGAGCAATGCTCTTTGGGAAATCTCCAGCAGGTCAAATATCTCATTCACTCTGTTTGTCCTCCAATCTTTCCAGCGTATTTGCCCCCTGGACAGTCTCCAATATCTGAAAGAGTAGCTTTAGAATTGTTTTAATGTAACCAATCGTATCACTAAATACATTATCCCACTGTAGTTTCGCTTGAAAATGTTTGCCTTTAAATGGACCATTCTATTTGCATGAAATAAAATCTGAATTAGGATTCTAAAATGCTTGTATGTTCTGGATATTTTTCAACTTTAACATAAATGTTCTGTGTTTGTGTGATTATATTACTTGCAAAATTTCCTTGGGAAATATTTTCAGCCACTTGATTATCTACATGATGGAATATTTATAGCTACATTATTATCCACCTGATAAAATGTTAGTAGATACCTGATTATGTACATCAATAATAGTGAAAACTTTTTAGAATTCAAAAAGGAGAGAATAAAAAAACATCAAGAGATTAAAAATTTTCAATATGTATATATACACTTTATATTTCTAATGAAGGTTTTTTAAACTGAAATAACACATAAAATAAATACTTTTTAACAAAATATAAAAATATATATGTTATATAAAAGTTTTTTCTAATTTTATCCATATTTATTAGGTTAGATATCATTTCTTGCAATGGACTAAATTCATGTGACATCATTAATCACATAATAATGACAACCACGTGTTTCTAGCCAATCAGTTCAAAGTCTCATGTGACGTAATGGTCACAAAGCAATCATGTATTCACAACTAATCAGCTGGTGCACTTTGTTGTTGCCAACTTTTGCACTTTGCAGAAACTTTCCCTTAAAAAGTACGTATTTATCAACAATAATAATGCACATAGGTATACGAAAAGCATTTTATTTCAAAGTACATGTATGAAATAAGATTTTTTTTAAATTTCAGAATTTATTTAAAAAAAAAAAATTATAATATTTAAGCATTTATAGCCAATGGGCTTGATTCATGAAGTCACTTGATAAAAACAAACACGTGTTTTCCATTGAATTCAAAACAAACATTAAACTAATTGTACTTGTTCTATTTGTAAAACTCAGATAAAATTTCAAATTTCATATTTGGTTAAAGATGTTTAAATGTTAGGGGAAAAAATTTCTTCAAAAAGATTTTTTTTAAATTAAAAAAAAGTCGTATTTTATGCTTATACTTTTAAATAAAATGCATTAATAATTATAACTATAAAATATGGTTTCTTTTTCTTATTATTTGTAATTTATTTTCTGAAGTTCCATAGAAATGTATGGGGCTGACTCGATCTGTAGCCCCATAGATTTATGTAGCGATCTCGTGGTCAGCGTGTAATGAGTTCGAACCCAGTGCTACCGAAGACCCTCCGTGTAGAAGGGTTGATTCCCATTAAATCTGTCATGGCTGTGTCCTTACGTTGATGTGATATGGTAGTTTGGAGAAAGAGTGTATGTATGTATGTGTGTGTGTGTGTGTGTGTGTGGGCGTGCACGCATAGTAATCTTCCTCCTCACGTGACCGAGGTTCAAATTTCCGAGGTTCATTCTTGCTTTATAGTACGACGATAACAAACGTCGCCTATCCGGACTAGCGGTTAGCGACGCTGACTGCTGGGCCGTAGGGCCTGGATGGGCATGGATGTTTGTAAATGTATAGTGCCTTCGTAGCATAGGGGTACTGTAAATAGTCATCGAGCCGTAAGTCCTCTCGTGAGGCTGGTGGAAGGGGAAGAGAGATGGGAGGACTTTGACCTTCCCCAGAGTGTCCTCCCTCAGAATTGGGGTGGAAACGGGCCAAATAGTATTGTCACCAGTGTCGTGCTCAAAGCTATAAATAACAACAGACGTCAATTAGGCTTTTGCCATGATGAGTTTCATGAGCCTCGATCTGGCCGTCTCTGATCTGATCTAACAACAACAACGTTAATAAACACTCTCTCAGACACACTATGGGGCTGCGGTATCCCAGTGGGTAAGGTACTGGATCATGACAGGCATGTCATGAGTTCGAGCCCAGTACCACTAAAGACCCGCCGCGTAGGGCAGCAATGCACGTTAAATCTGTCGAGAGCTCAAGCGTCACGTCCTCCAGTTGGTATGGTGGGGTAGTTTAGAGACGGGGTGCCATCTCAGGTGTCGTCCTCGTCACTTGACCATGGTTCAAAATTACGAGGTCCGTCGCCCAAAGCCCTCGTGTAGCTGAAGAGTGCGACGACGTTAATATTCACTCACTCACTCAGACACACTATAGAAATATTTGTGAATGTATGACAAAGGTGACCTATTCGATACGTATCTGTTCATGCCAGGTTCTAATCATGAAAGTGCCCTAAATTCCGAGAAAATTATTTAAATTAGGTTTCTTATCCTCCCCCAACAAAGAGTGTACCTATATATATATAAAATTATTAATAATACCTTTAAAATGTCACTACTATGTACAATAAATCGTCAGTTCTATCAGTATTTTAATAAATATACCAGCATCCTCTAGATGGGTTACCTTTTAATCCCTTAAGATACTTAAGTTTTAACTTTACCAAGGGGGGAAAAAGAGAGAGAGATTTTGTGTAAGAAAAAAATCCCCAACCGCATGGTATTAATGAATTTTTCACCGAAATGAGATTAGGGAATCGGCGAATCGTGAAACAGGTGCCAGAAATTATGAAATTTCACAGAAGAGTTCCCCCCCCCCCCCCTCGCCCCGCGGTACGAGGAATTTGTGTTTAAATTCATGGAAGCGCCGATGATGGAACTTCTTAGAAAGAGGGTGCTCCTGAGAAAACGTATGAATTCCCAGAAAGAGATCGATAGAGCATCCAATTCTCACACCTGAGAATTTCGATGGATGGTGAGGGATCCAGGTAAAAGAAAAGGATGGGATGAGAGGGATAGATTGGATTGCATGACATCCAATGTGTAGTGGTAGAAATTTTAAAGTGATTTGAGTCACAGTCGTCGTTAAATTGTGTAATATTATTAGGAAATCCATTTGGGAAATTCAGATTTTTTTTTTATATTGAACTATTGTAACATGACGACAATACGTTTGTAATGGTCACCCCAGGACGTCTATTAGTGTGGGAGAGTTGGAAGGAAGATTAGCCATATTCAAAAAACAACTGCTATTTATTCACAGTAATGAACAACAGCACAGATTCTATTAGTCAAGTTAAGGTATCCGACTACGTTCGGAACCGTGATTTTAAAAAAGCGCATAAGTGGATAATTTTCAGGATATTTAGGGTCACTTAGATTAGAATACATGTATAAAATTATTTTAAGGACATTTTGACAAAAAAAATTTATTTAAATACAATATTTCGGCAAAAAATTAACTTAGAATAATTTTTTTCCAAATGTTCTCCTTTTGTGAAAAATACTTCTATTATAATAATATTTTGCCTGTGTATAGCTCAGACCTCTCTACAGAGGCTCAAATAGAATTTTTGAAATATATAACTTAGAAGTGGGTTTATCCATATTTTACGACAACGGGAGCAATTTTAAGAAAAAAATGCCAATAATTATTTAAATGGGTGGTAACTCTTAAAATAATGTGAATTTTTCAAAACTTCTAGTTGAGCTTCTGTAGAGAGGTCTAAGATATACACAGGCAAAATATTATTATAATAGAAGCATTTTTCACAAAAGGAGAACATTTGGAAAAAAGATTATTCTAAGTTAATTTTTTGCCAAAATATTGTATTTAAATAAATATTTTTTGTCAAAATGTCCTTAAAACAACTGTATACATATATTCTAATCTAAGTGACACTAAATATCATGACAATTATCCATTTATGCGCTTTTTTAAAATCACGGTTCCGAACGTAGTCGGATACCTTAAGAGATGCACCCAAATACTAAATATGGAAAGCAATAGCTAAGGTAGACGAGATGCGAGAAGTCTTTATAAATAGGATCACTTACGTCCAAGCAATATATCTCCTAATTCCAAGCGACCTAATCTAATTCAATTACTAGTTAACAAATCGTCGATCTTTAATATTACATAAATCATCTATGAAGTATTCACGCTTTACTTCACATTTAATCAATCACTGCTATCAGGTTAGCAGTCTAACCTTTCTCTCTCTTTCTAACTTGAAAGTTTAATCCTTATATACAAGTCTTAATCTACATACTCACGTCTTCTTCATTGGGTGAAGGTTTATAATAGAATAAATTTTAAAGACCCAAAATTACCCTAGAGGATTAGTTGAAGGAACGTGAATAGACCTGTCACAAACTGGTACCAGTGACAAGACTGTATTTTTATGTCATCCAACTCTATATCTAGACCTACTGCTTTACACCATCATTACTCATTAATTCGAAAGGTGACGGTTGCCTAAGTTTGTGAGATGGTGAGCTACACACACTCATTTGCTACATTTTACCGTTTGTACAAGTACAAGGTGTCCAGGCTTAAAGTATCCAAAAGTTATAACCTATTATTATGGAACTACTCATCAGAATGTAATAAACCTGTCATCTGTGTATTGGAAATCCTTCCGAGATTTTTTGGGTCTAGTTCGATCGGCCACACGTGTGCGCATTATTCGGCTATCGCAGTCGATAAACTTGTTACACTGACTGTATTAGTAAAAATGTGGACGCCACAGCAAAATGTGCAGGGCGTACTTTGTTTAATGGAATTTAAATCAGTCACGCTTGTACAGAGACTTGTTCGAACACAATGGAATGTCTTTACTGGCTTGCCTAATAGACATATCAGGACTCCTACAAAATGAACCACGCACACATTCAACAGTGTTTTCTGTCACGAAATCTTAAGAATACTTGCCAGTTTTTGTGATACCAAAGTTCCTGTCTCTTTTAAAGTTCTTTCCCATTGGTGGATAGATTTTGGTGTCGGAGGATTGGCATTCCATTCTGTTCGAACACGTTGCTGCTCACACTTGACTGATTTTAATTCTGTTAATCATATTATGCTCTGCACTTTTTGCTTCGGCGTTCGCATATTTACTAATGAAGTCAGTGTAACAAGTTTGTTGCCTACGATTGCCGTACGATTGCGCGCACGTGCGGCCGATCGGACTAGACCCAAAAAATCTCGGAGGGATTTCAAATCCACGAATGAATCGTTTATTACGTTCTGATGTGTAGCTCCGCGCCAAGAGTTTTGGATACTTTTGTCCGGACACTCTGTATTTGATAACTTATTCTATATACTGTCTACTTGAAAGGGTCTTAAGGGAAGTCTACTTGAAAGGGTCTCAGGGGAAGTCTACTTTTGCATAAGGGCCCAGGGCCTCAAGAAGACATCTCTGGATGTCATACTTAAACTACGTAATGAGCTTTTGGTCTTCCACTTGGTAATTTTAAAATGTAATTAAATAACCAAGTGATAACATGCGAGATGGTGCCTTACTTTTTGAGATTCTGTGACTTGTGAAAACCATGTTGTATATTGTTTGGTCCCTACTTACATATAAATTAATTGATGTTGTTGTTGTTGTCATGTTCTTCCCGTAGGGAAGGAATGAAAGTTGTCAGTTCCTGAGACAGGTTGGTCTTCTTTACGATAGATGGCGACTCCATCTACCTCCACAATTTAGGCATGAAACTTGAGGGGAGGGAAATATTCTCTAACCCCCTGCACCCATGGTTCCTGCTGCGACCACCCACAAGACTTTCGGACCCACTTGATTTAACGAGCACGTACTCCGTGCGTACTCGGAGGGTATTTGGCGGCATCGGACATCGAACCCAGGCCCTCCGGTCAGGAGTCCGATGCTCTATCCCTTAGGCTACCCTAGGCTGAATTAATTGTTGGTACTACTGAATACCCGCCGTGTAGAGCAGGGTGATACACATTAAATCTGTCGAGACTCAATGTTCTTCAGTTGGTGTTAAGTTAAAGGAGAGAGTGCCAACTCAGGTGTCGTATTCGTCACTTGTTCGAGATTCAAAGTTACGAGTTCCATCACCAATAGCTCTCGTGTTGCCTTATAGTGGGATGATAATATGTTTCTCTCTCTACAAATTGATTCCCTTTGAAAATCTGTAAAAGAAAAAAGCATTTTTATTCCATTTTCTTAGAGGTTTTTTTTTATTCGCCAGACGTGGGCAATAATCCAGAAAAGAAGCTGAAGTACGATATTATTTCGCAAACAAATACCTCCTCCATGCTTCCTTGTTAGTTATTGGCTGGCCATTCCGAAGACTTATTTTGAATTCTTTGATTTTGGATCAACGACACAACGGAGTTGCGCAGCGGCTGTTGGCCACGGTCCAGGATCGGTTGCAAGAAAATCGGATGCGACACAACACCCTTGTTTTGAAAGAACGTCTTTCTAGCACTATTTATCATCTTTGTGTTCGAAGATCTAGAGTTTTCTTAAATGAATTTCCTGCGCATTCTATTCAAAATCCTACTAATGCAAGGAGAAATTTACATTAAACTTTTAAGTTTAAACAATTGTGAAGTGATTAGATCAAAATATATAATATATAAAAGTGTAAAAAGTATGTTCTCCATACTTCCACACCTTATCATTCCGTTAAAAATTAACGTGCAGTGTAACGTTTGTGTCGGTTTAAGCTTATTTTGGGCCCTGGGAGCAGAAGATCTACAGGACCCTTGGCACTGGTGTATTACAATTTATAACCAGAAACTCTGGTTCAGTCCAGCTTATCCAAACCCCGGATCCCTTAAGGCGACCACCCCAAGTGCCCAATGGATAAACCGGCATGTCGCATTGCTTCTGAATTGGGTTTTAAAGATAGATAGTATCACAGTTTACATCCACACTTGCACTTCTAAATATTACGGGGTCTTTTCATCTGACATCTGCTTGGCAACCAGTGGCAGTGGGAAAAACACCGCTCCACCCACGAGCCTGAAACCTGGCTGAAATTCGAAGATAATAGAGGTGATCGCCTCACCCCAAAAGAAAAGTGTGAAAAGGGAGTCCGTTGTAAAACACCAAAAAGATCGGTTGTGTGTGCTTACTTCCTCCCTCACAAAATGAATTACCACTTAATCTTGATATTCTGTCCTATGTATATGCATATTTACATTAGTTGTAACTATTTAATAAAAAGTAGCCGAAAAATAAAAATTTTCTTTATTGATCTAAGTAGGAATTGACTTAATTTTTTTTTATATTACTTGTTTTTATTTATTTGGAGATTGGTAACCGCACTGAAACTCCTTCTTACAAGGAAAGCAGCTAAAAAATTTTCTCATAATACTCCATAATTCAGTGTAAATAACAGGTATGTGTCTTTTTAAAGTAAAAATTGCTGACATCCTTTTCTAAACTTTACTCTAAGATCTCCGTTACAGCCAATTCCGATAAGTTCTTATTGTAATATGACATTTGTTTTGTTTTTTTCTTTCAATGTGACCATATGAATTCATTACCTACTGTGATATTCCATGGTCAAAGCATTCTCAAACCTAGTTTCAAAATCTGAATACAGGGCATTTGAATGTTTAACGTAGTTTAAAACGTCATTTTCCTGGCATATTGTCTGTATAGTCAATTGGGAAACTGGAAAAATTCGCGACGTCTAATATTATACTCCTTTAGCTTAATTTTGGCAAGAAACGCTGCAATGACGGACCTTGTTTAAATAAAATTTAAGCTTTACCTTATAACTGAAAATTCACCTCATAAAATTTAGCAAATAAACTACTCAAACTCAGTGGCGCAACAGCCCATGAGGGCCTGGGCTTACTGTGTCCATCCCAATATACGTGACCATTGGGCGCTGAGGTGCATGAGCAGATGTCCCGATCAGGTGGTCTGTCCGAAGCGGTATCTCCAATGTTTAAGTCCCCAAGAAAGCTTGGCACTCATTTGTCGACCCACTGCAGTAGGGATGAAAAGGCTGAGTCGACCTTGCCAGCCCGTAAATAGAACCCGGACCTGTATGGTGTGGAAGCGCGATACGCTACCACTCGACCACTAGAATTTAGCAAATAAATCAATTAAATAGGTAAATCTAGTTTCCATTTGATTAAATTTTCTTTTAAAATTAAAGTCATGATCTGGATTAATGAGAGCCCCATTTACACCTCATGGATCCCCAAATTATTTTTTCGTGACGGGGACCCCTTGCGGGTCGTTATAGCCCCTTGGGGGTCAATATAGACCCCTTTGCGAACAACTGTTTTATAGTATTGAAAAATCAATAGTATGAATAACTTGTATCTAAATGTAAATACTGTAATTAATAGCTGAGAGGTAAATAAATCAATTATTTAACTTCTTTACTCTCACGCTACCATTAATTTTCGCAAACGTCGCAGCAATAATCCAACTAAGTATTTGATGGTATAAAATGAATATCTAGTACTGTAAGTTCAGTTTCTTAGTCAAGAACACCAGTTTAAAAGCTAGGTACCAGTTCATTGGGTCAGATTCATATGACGTCATTAGTCACATGGTTACTGCAATCGCGAGGTTCCAGACTATGTTAATGTTGCTTCATTGTTGCATATTTTTGCTTTTTGCAAGAAATATTTTATCAAAAAGAACTTTTATTTGTCAACAGTAACAACGCACATAGGTAAAGAAATACCACTTGATTTAAAAATACAGATATAATTGAAGAATTTTTTTTTAATTTTGAAAAACTTTTCGAAGAATGATTGAACATCTTTACGCCAATGATTAGATTTGGAATGATATCGAAATTTTACGAGTAAAACAGCAAGCGCGAGCAAGTCTAGTATCAGTTTTGAACTCATGGAGATCACGTGATTGCTTTTATCATGTGACCTTTGTGAATTTAGCTCGTCAAATGAAAATCAGTTTGGTCAATTGAATTCCAATTAAAGTGTCCGATATTTGGTATTTACGTACTCTCTCTCTCTAGCCTGTTGACCACCAAATACCGTAATATTCATTTGTCAATAATAGGAAGATGTTATCACCTGCGCATGTTCTAACACGATTACTTTGTAAAACTTTGGGAAAATTCATCATAATTTTCGTTAATTTACTGGTCTTACTGTGGCAAATATATAAGCACCATACATAATTGGGGAAATTATAATGGGGACATGTGTTTGATTGTACTTCTTTAATTGATATTTGTAAATAATTAAAACAATATTTTTAAAAAAATCATAGTTAATTTTTTTAAAAAATAATTCCGCAAAAAGTTACAGAAGAAAAAAGGACAACAATAGAGAGAAGAAATAAGTATCTTTTTTTCTGAGTTGTATTTATATAAATTCGATTTTGCATCTTTTCAAAATTTTGAATTTTAATATTAAATAATATACGCTAAAAAATTTCTTAAAGGAAATGTTATAAGAACTTACTGTAAAAAGTACACATTTAAAAAAAACTGATTTATATATATATATCCTGTTCAAATTTTCAATCGTTAATAAAATACTTTCTATTTAACCATCTAAGTTCAAATACTTTTTTTAAACTTGTAGTGGATGACACTTGATGTTAATAGAGTTTTTTCAAATATTAATTTATTACTTAATTTTAATTAATGAATAAATAGTAACAAACAAAAATAATAGTCCTATACCATATGTAAAAATGAAAATCGCTCTCTATTTTGCCACTTTGTATTGTGATTCTGTCATATGTATATACATATTTATATTAATTGTAACTTTTTGATGAAAAGTAACTAAAATAAAATGGTTTGTTTTGACCTAAGTAAGAATTAATTAAAATAATTTTTATATAACTTTTTTCACAAATAAATTAAGATACAACTAACATTCTTATATTACCAATCATTGCACTACACTTTTTTTCATTAAATTTTTAATTGGAAAATTATCATAATCAATTATTTACTGTTTAATCTTCTTGTCACATATGACGGTAGCTTATCAAAATGTTTGTTTTCGCTCGGAAAAAAAGAATGATTTTCTCCACCCAAATTTTTCCTCCAGTTTTTTTTAAGGAAAAAAATCAAAAGCAAAAAGAGCATTTGAAATTTTGTGGGAAAAGTTTAACAGCCAAACATCCTGTGTGGGAAATTTTCTAGGACAATATTTATGGGCCCAAAATGTAAGCGAATGAGGTTTTCGATGATTTAAGAGGTTGTTTTGATTATCTTTTCCTGTGCTGGGAACCTTCTAACAACACGTATGTGCCTTTTCCCAGAATTTATGTTGAAAAGTGATGTTTTGGATTCAAACAGGAGCACCGTTCACTTGCATTGAGACTGTCTAAAATAGGGAGCAGCTAGGTGATTGTAAAAATATGAAGTTTAAATAGAGGTCAACTCTCTATTGGATACTTGTTTTTCAACTCCCAAGTTACTCATATATTTGTTTATTTGAATCATTGAACATACAGATTGATGTTTATAAAACAATTTACTATTTCGAGGGATATTTACCATGTATATTTGAAGTGCAAAAAATGTTAGATGGTTAAAAAAAAACCCGTAGCCATCAGTACCTAGGCTTACTTTATTCTTTTGGATCCAAGCCATTGCATATTTCTGAAATCACTCAAAAAGGGCTCTCAGGGGTGTTAAATTTCTCTAGAGGGCTGAAAATATAAACAATTTTCAAACAGGTATAATGGACTAAATTCATGTGACGTCATTAGTCACATGATAACTGAGCTACGTGTTTTCGACCAATCAATTCTTAAATTAATGCCATGTCATAATTATATCATAAATATAATCACGCGTTTCCAGTTAATTAGTTTATGTGCTTCACTGTTGCCAACTTTTGCTTTTTGCAGAAACTACTTTCTACTAAATTTAGAAAGTACATATTTGTCAACGACATAATAATGCACATAGTTAAACAAAATGCACTTAATTTAAAAGTATTCGTATAATGTATATATTTTTTTTAATTTTAAAAACTGTTTGAAGAATTTTAACACGTGAACTCTTAACCCAATCATATCACATTTTAAATGTTATCTAAACTTTACAAGTTGAACAACTAGTATGTCAATTTTTAACCAATGGGGAACAGGTGATTGCCGTTTTCGTGTGACCATCATGAATTTAGTCCATTCTTTTAAATTTAAATTAAATAATTCGAATCTTTTACACATTATTTATAAAGGAATGGGGCTTCAGAAAAGTGTAAAATGTTTAAAATATCATCATAATTATTTAAAAATTATAACATACGAAAATAAGAAACATTTCTATATAAGAAATATTAATTAAGTTTTACGTTGCGCATGCTATTTTCTAAAATAGTAGGTATAATTATATATACTTGCAATAAGTTGATTTATAAAGTTAAATGTATCTCCTTATATTATGCTGTAGTATTTTTATATAAATAGAATAATAAATTATATCTTTTGAAAAATAAAAAATAATTACATTTTCAAATTTTTTTTAAAAAAAATTTCAATATTTTTCAAATGCTTTGAAATACACAAAAGATATATTACTCTTAAATGATGTGGGGTTTAAAGAGTATGATACATTTTATAATTCTATAAAGTTTTATACATCAGAGGCTACTATTTTAGAAAATAGCGTGCGCAACGCAAAAATTACTTAATATTTATTACAGAATTTTTATATGCTTATAATTTTTAAACATGATATTTTAAACATTTTGTACTTTTTTGAAGCCACAGTTCCGTTGTAAATAATGTGTAAAATATTCGAATTATTTAATTTAAATTTAAAAGAATTATACCTGTTTGAAAATTGTTTAAATTTTCACTCCTCGAGAGAAAATTAACACCCCTGAGACCCTTTGGTTACTGACTACATTCGAAACCGTGATTTTGGAAATGTGTATAAATGAACAACTTTCTGTTATTTAATGTCAATTGAATTAGAATATACCTATTAAAATGTTTTATGAACATTATTACAAGAAAAAAATTATTTAAATGTAATTTTTTGGCAAAAACATGAATAAAGAATATGACGTATTTTCAAAACGTTTTCCTTTTATGGAAAATTATTCTTTCATAATATATTTTGCCTATATATAGCTAGGACTTCTATACCGAGGTGGAACTAAAGTTTTTGAAAACTTTACACAATTCTCAGACTTACGATCAATTAAAATAACAACGGGTATTATTTTTTTTTTGTCTTAAGACCAAAACATTGGGAATTTCAAGTGCGGAAAATTGATCAAAATATTATAACTCCTCTGTTTTGATTTTTTTAATTGTTATTTTTTTATATTTTTTTGCTTGTCACTAACACTAAATTAGAAGAATTTAAGAAACACTTCTTCGCAATTTCTGCATCAGTAAACAGTTTCACATGATTACCCACAATATAACAAACTTCATAGAATGTCTTTGTTACCGCTGTGACATGACCACTGACAAAACACTTTGTTGCTGTTACAAAGATTATTCAAGAAAGCCTGTATTTTTTATCGCCTCTCGAAAGAGATCTTGGAGGAAAAGTGTCATTGAATGATTCCTGTTTATTGGTATTTTTTTAAATACAGCACTTTCGTGACAAATCAAACAAATACTGATCCATGTTTGTTTTTTAATACAAAATAATCTACCTCCCAATCGTCTTGAAACGATTTATTTTTATCGAATGTTTTTCGCTTGCAAGATATTAAAGATGGTTAAAAATTAGTTCCATCTATAGAATTGTTGCTACTCCAATGCTGTATGTTATCACTAATCGTAACCGTTCCAAATAGAAAAAGAATATCAATTCATACCCGTACGACACCGACAGCAAAATTGATATATTTGCTTTCTTGACGAAGAATTTCCCACCACATTTTTAATACAATGCTATTAAATAAGTAAATTTCTCAGAGTAATGGGCCATGACCGGGCCACTTAAAAAGGCTCGGTGGTCCGCAGGTTGAGTATCCCTGATATAGACCAATCTGCCCTAAGCCTCTGTACACGGTCTGCCTTGAAACTGTCGTTGCAGTGGCTGATGAGAGCTAACGAGACAGGTCTGATGCTCTGTCTGTTTCCTTTGGCAGTAACTGCCAAATACCGGTTCTCATTGGGCGTTGTAACTCGAAGACGATCTGTGCTGTAACGTCTTCTCACATTACCATTATCGTTTCCAAATCCTGGAGATGACACTCTGGGCGATTCCAAGTTCCTTGGATACTTCCAGCTGGGTACACCCACATTCCAGGCGGCCGATAATTCTACCACGTAAAAAATCATCCAAATGCGTCCTTTGTGTCACAGCCATGCGTTTATTGCACTAAAAAGCTCATAACTGCTTACGAACAATTTGACTTCTTTGCCTATATTCCTTATATATCCCCCTCTTACGCTCTCGTCATTGTGACATATTATCGGTGTCATCTGGTGGCTTCCTGCGATTTGCATATGACGAAGATATATATATATATATATATATAGTTGGACCTTTATATAACGAAATAGCTAAATCCCGGAAAAAATGTCCGTTATATGGAAAATTCGTTATATAGAGGTTCATTTTTCAATTTTCTTCATATATCACATAAAACAAATTTTAAATTCATAAACACTATATATATAAAAAAAGCAATTATTCACACGCTTTTTTGAATTAACATATGTTTATTTTATATATCTTACCCATCAAAAAAGAAAGAAAAACTGCAAGGAAAACAAGAAAAAAGAATGTCGAAGAATTCACTACATTTTCAATATTAAGAAAATAATTTATACTAAAATTAATGAATTTTAAGGACATTGTATAATTTAAAGCATGCAAGTGATATTAAACATACATTATTTTATGATTAGAACACGGGGACACGGAGCAACTCCACTGAGGGGGAAAGGGGATATCGAAGATGTTACTAGTGAACTGGACAAAGGAGGTTAAAAGTTGCATTTCTTGGATGAAACGTCCAGGACTCAATTGCTCTCGGCGAGTTAGGCCCCTAAAAAAACCAGTTCAAGATTTCTGACCACCATAAAATTTGTTAAAGAAAGAATAACTTGAAATTTTTTCAGAAATATTTTTTAAAAAAAAGGGATAACAAAAATTGAATCTCAAGAGAAAAAGTTCGTTATATAGAAAATGCACTTCGCTATTGAGAGGTGATTTTACGAAGAAAATCGTGAAATGTTCAAGGTTCCAGGAAAAAGTTCGCTAAATACAAAAATTCGCAATATAGAGGTTCGACCGTAGAGTTGGATTTCCGCGTGATTCTGAAATATCCTGAATTTAGGGACATGAGTGTAGTTCGTATGTTTATTCAAAAATAAAAGCATTTTGATTAATAATTCTTGTGTTTCTTTGAGATGTGACGTTATAAATAATCAATCAATCAATGAACATGCAGCAACTTTCAATGTTTCCAACGACGAGTTTTTGATGAAACTAGAAACCCGCGAACCGTCGAGAACACCAGCTTTTTTTTTAAAGAACAGTTTAAGGAAGAGTTTCTCAAACTATGGGGAGCGCCCTCTTTGGGGGCGTGACAACTCTAAGAGGGGGCGCGAGCATATTGGAAAGTCGAAAACAAAAGATTATTTTAAAAAATTATAAATGTACTGAAAGTAAACAAACAAAATACAATCTGACATAATAAAAAATAAAATACACATTTACATTGATATATTATTTTATGAATGTATCAGTGCTACACAATGTATTTCATAATTAATTCAACAATACTAAGTTAAGAACAAGATTATTAATTATCAGTGACTCTATGGGGATTGTTATACATATAATTAAAAACAAAAATTAACACTTATCTTGATAATTTTATACGGCTTATAATTGATCTCTTAACTGCCGTATAACAGTTACGCGATTCGCTTCCCAATACCAAACGTTTTCCACGTAAGAGTGCATATGTGATGTACTGAGGAGGGGGGGGGGG
>BMAV01001460.1:32206-45964 GCA_019973955.1 Trichonephila inaurata madagascariensis | reverse complement strand
TATATTGGGGGAGGGAAGAATAAAGAAGCAAAAAATTATCTGAAATAAGTAAATCCTTTGCAAACATTGTCAAGGTCCTTTTATTGCAGTCCAAAGCCTTCGGAATAATTTTATGGACAGCAGTACACAGAAAAGATCGTACTTCGGAAAGACGTATATATACGTCCGGGGAAATAAATGCTTTGGCTTAGCGAGACATGTACACCAGGGGCGCTTAAGAGGTTAAAATCGTATTTAGCATCAAAGTATAGTATTATTGAGTTTAATACATTATCATTGTATGAAGGGGGCGCGATGAAAATTATGATTGAATATTGGATCGCGAATATTGCAAATTTGAGAAGCACTGGTTTAAGGCAGTGCTTCTCAAACTTTCAATGTTGGCGACCCAATATTTAATTATAATTTTCATCGCGCCCCCCTTCCGTACAATTACAATGTATTGAATTCAATAATACTATACTAGAACTCTAAGGTTACAATACGACTCCAAGTAAGTAACTTCTTAAGTGCCTCCAGCGTATATAAACGTCGCTCACAACCAAAAGTGTTAATTTTCCTGGACGTATATATACATCTTTCCGAAGTACTGTCTTTTCTGGGCACTGCCATTCATAAAATTATTCCGAAAGCTTTGGAATGCAACAAAAAGGCATTGACAGTCTTTGCAAATAATTTACTTATTTTAGAGGATTTACTTATTTATTCCTTTTCTTCCCCTTCTCCCAAAACATCACAATCGCGCGCCTACGTGGAAAACGGTGTCGTTGGAGAGCGTATCGCGAAATTTTTAATCGTCAGTTAAGGGATTAATTATAAACCGTACAAATTATCAAGATAAGAATTAACTTTTGTATATAATTTTATATATGACATGCCCATGGGGTCACTGGTAATTATTAAACTTGTCCTTAACTTAGTATTGTTAATTAATTATAAAATACATTTTGTGCAATGCTGATATACTTTTAAGTGCATTATTACAGTGGAAATGTTGATTTGATTTTTTATTATGTTAGAATATTTATTTGTTTACTTTTAGTGAATTAATAATTTTTTAATTTGAATTTAATAATTTGAAATAATCTTTTGTCCTCAATTTTTCATTTTGGTCGCGCCCCCCTCGTAGAGTTATCACGCCCCCTTAGGAGGGCGCGCCCCACAGTTTGAGAAACACTGGTTTAAGGCTGTATTCGGTAAAAGTAAGAGAGCTTGAACTAAACGCGAAGCACGCTTTCAGATAGAAAAAATGCCTCAATTTCTATGGAAATTTGCAATATTATAACTCATACCTTTGTTAACAATATAGTGTTTTTGAAAATGCCAAATATTCAATGAATACTTTCTTTTTTGTTTTAATACGGGAAGGCATAGCCCATTTAACATTACGGTATAGGAGAAAAACGCGAAACACATTTTATACCAGAAAAAATTAATCAACTCGGTTAAAAACGGGAAGTATGATACAAAAATTCTGCACTCTAAAGGATAGTGAAGCCAGAATATCATATTAATGTTTCGCTTCTTTTATGTCTGAAAAAATGTTCCAAATTCTGGTCCTATTCTTTAACATTAACCGAAGATAGCCTTAATGTAAGTTTTCATTTCAATCTAATTAGATTGCTGTGATAAGTTTTCATTGTTGTTACTTTTATTTGAAAATTAATTTCACTGCTGGTAAAAGCAGCTATTAAGGGTGATAGAAACATTGATACAAACTTTCTATAAAAAACATGTCATACGAAGGAAAAATTTTACAATTTTCTCTAATAAAAAAATGAAATAACGATAACTTAATGTATTGAAATAATATTAAAATATAAAAAAAATTTGTATCTTAATAATTGAATAATTCGATCCCATTTTCAGTCCCTCTTTCTTGATTTCTTATTACGTACAAACTTAAACAATACCGTAATCAAGATTAGGAAAATAAGTGTCTAATTTTTTACAACTTTTTTTTTGATACTACGGAATTTTTACGGGACGTTACTATAAACATTTTTACTACGGGACGTTATAGACAAAAACTGCAGTTTTCGAACTATCAAACCTATAGACCCTAAATTTGGCAAGCAAATATCTTTTGTTTTGTAGAGATCCACTAGGAGCCGGCTTTGCGGAAATCGACTCCCAAGGAGGTTAGTGGACATTATAGACAAACACTGCCGTTTCCGACCTATTGACTTTAAACTTGGCAAGCAAATATCTTTTGTTGAGTAGAGATCCACTAGGTACGAGTTTTGCAGAAATTGACTGCTAAAGGGGTTAAGGGGGCGTTTTAAATTTAAAAAAAATCCCTTTTTTGAACAGTTTGATCTACAGACTTGAACTTTGGCTGACATGTTGTTTTTGTTGAGTAGAGATCCAATAAAAACGTGTTTTGCGTAAATAGACTTCCAGAGGGGAAGTTTCGGAAATAAATATATATCTAAGACGTAAAAATCAAGTGTTTTGCTTTTTATATCGAGATATGAGGGATATAAGAGTGTTTTCGAATACACTATAGGAAGCTTAATTCTTGAACTTAGATAGGAGTAACTTTAAAACAATATACACAGTCATATGGAACAGCAGGAAGTACTCAGTGACTCAAGTACACAATGGTGGTAAATTAATATATTTTTGAAAGTTAAATCTATTAATGTTGTAAACAGTCTTGAACGTGTTGACATAAACACACAAACTTTCTATTTTATATATTAATTCAAATTATGAAATCATATCGTTAAATAAAAATAAAATACAGTCTATTATTTGGAATCATCTTCTCAGAATAAACAAGTAATATAAAAGAAAATCAAGTCAATTTCTACTTAAGTCAACAAACAAAAATTTTATTTTAGTTAACTAATTTAATTAATGAATTTATATTTGAAAAAAAAAACTGTTTTTACATGAGGTATCATCCACTGCAAGTTTAAAAAATGAATTTGAACTTGAGGGGAGAAGGAAAAAAATAAGTTTTTTAAACCAAGAAAGAGAAATTCGTCGGGAAAACCTACTGGCGCCATCTGTTGCAGCAAGCTAGAGCTAGCGTCAAAAATAACGCAGAATAAATTTAAAACTAAAAAATAAAATTTAATTAACGAAAAAAAATTGAAAAAACTGTGAAAACTTCAAGGGGATTTGCTACACAATTTATATATATATAGGGAGAGTGTGAACTAGAGAGAGAGTAGTAAGAATTGAAAAAAATGCCACGTACCATAATTCGATCCTGCACTGTTAAAAGTCACCGTATCATAACAGATTCATCCGCGTAAATTACCCCGTAATACGCGTACGACAAGCTTGGTTTGACACAATGAATCTGTGAAACCGAAAATGGGTTTATGTGACGAAAAGCAAAGGATAAAATGAAAATACTTCGAGTGTCACACGGAAATCGAATGTATAAAAATATTTTCTAATTCGGGAGAGTGAGAAAGAATGTGAACTCAACCGCTTCGAAGTCACGTTCCGTTTGTACTTTTCTGGTTGGAGTGATTAATTGTTTGAACAGGAAAGAATTCTGTTACAGTTTTGTAGGATCATATACATTACCACTCAATCCAGTGACTGTGCAAATGGAGCATTACAAAAAAAAAAAGAGAGAGAGAATTTTATTTCATTATTAAAGGAATAGGGTTGTGAGAGTGAAAAAGGATGTTTTTATTACAGAATACATCTTTATTTATGTTCACGTGGTGATATAACTTGATTTATTATCAAGAACTTATTTTAGAAAAAAATGTTCCAAAAAATGTTTTTTATAAGGGGGATAAATATATTGGATTGTGAATTAAACATACTTTAATTCAATGAAGACAACATTTTTATAGGTTTTGTATTTTCTACATTTGCTACTTTTTTTAAATTACTTCTATTTGTTACCATAGAACAAGAAGAAAAAATTTTTAAAGTAACGTAAAACGGATACTTAAAATAGTAGCAAACGATAATCAATTTTTTCTTTTTTTTTTCTTTTCTTAACACAAAATGGGTAAATAGAATTGTTAATGATATAAATGATTAAAAAATACATTTGTGTATTAATATCAATTATGTATATATACTTTACAGTAAAAAAGAAGTTATACATCTACATGATATTTATTTATTTCGCATAAAATAAACACAATTTCAGAAAGATTTTTTTAAATTTACTTTCTCTATTCTTCTTCAATATAAATTAATCTTTCAAGCGTTTTGATATTCTTTTATTATTATTTTTAACTCCACCAAACGAGTTTATTTAAAAGAAATTTTAGTTATGAATTCGTACTTTGAAAAGCAGACGATAATGTGCATATAAGTAATCACCCAGGATGGCAACACTGTATATGATCTTATGACAAACTGAACTTTAATTCGAATTATCGAATTCTTTTAGAGATTATATGAATTTTTTGCTTACAGATTCTTAGTCAGAATCGAGAGTTATCCAATTTTAATCCAGAAAGGGTATATGTATAAGTACATTTATGTATTTTTATGGGTAAAATTCAATATCAAATTTGATGGTTGGATAAAGATACTTAAATATTAAGATTCTTCAAAAAGTTGTTCAAAATTTAAAAAATTTTATATTATGTGTGTACTTTTAGGCATGTGTTCTTTACCTATATGCGTTATTATTGTTGACAAATGTGTACTTATGAATAGAGAGTTTCTGTTATTTGAAAATATTGGCAACAACGAAATGATGGTTGGAAACACGTGATTTCTTTTATCTTGTGACTATGATGTCACATGAACTTATGACTGGAGTCTATAATTGTATTTCGAGTGCATTAAAAAAAAATCGAATTTTTTTAATATTTTTCTTCGTTTTCCTTTAGCTAATTGACTTAATATAACTTTCTTAAAATGATTGTACATATAAGTTTTTCGTAATTAATACAAATTTTTTTTCTTTTTTTTAGAATGTCCAATATTCTAACTTTATCATCAATCATGGAATAATAAAACAGTAAAATAGTAGTTTATAAAATTTAAACTTGAGTAAAAAAACAGTACATTTTAGTTTTTATCTATTTGGATGATTTTCCTTTTACAATTCCTACAATTAGTTTACACTGTTCTTATATATATTTATTTATATATCTTGTTCAAATTCTTAATTGTTGATAAAATACTTCTTATTGATCCACTCAAGTTCAAACACATTTTTTTAAACTTGTAGTGGATGACACTTGATGTTAATACAGCTTTTTTCAGATATTAATTCATTAATAAAATTTAATTAATTAATTATTGTTTGAGTGATATATTTCAATCGATATTATTCCTCTAGATGGCAGCATTATTCGATAAAATATTTTTTGTTAAATTTGGGATGAATGTGATGATGTGATGTACTTAACCTGCATTCCTTTTACACTGGTTTTAAGATAAATTCTTACTTATTATATTCAACTTTAATTAAAAAATGTAATTATAATTTTAGTATGGTTAAAAATATTTTAATATTAATATTAAAGGTGTTTTGCCACTTAATATTGTGATTCTGTGTTATGTGCATACATATTTATATTAATTGTAATTATTTAATAAAAAGTAACAAAAATAAAATTTTCTTTGTTGACCAAAGTAGTAATTGATTTTTTAAAAAAATATATTACTTTTTTTTTTTTTTTTTTGCCTAAATACTGGTATTATTAATTTTTGATCAACAATTATGCTTTTAGATTGGATAAATTTGAAATAAATTCATATTTTATTTTTTGGATTTTTTTCAAAATATTTTAATGTATATCTTTTAAACTGCATTTATAAGTAATATAGCTCAAATATTTCGTTTTTTTTTAAACTAGCCTGCGGTTGTAAAACCTTACGAATTCTATGAGCAATGAGTTTTGTATTAATGCCTGTCAACAGTGAGGATAACATCTTGTCTTATCTGTGCCTATTTTTATAAAGTCCCATAACTACGTCTTAAAGTGCTAGTGAAGAGAAAGTAGAAGTTCTGGTGTCAAACTTATCTTTTGAATATGGCTTAAAATTAAGATTTAAGACACCAATAGTTCTCGTGTAACTTCTACAACAATTTTTTTAAACAAAAATGTTATTTTTATTGAACTAGGATTCGAACCCCTGAGACTTCCCTCAGACATTGATTGATTTATCATTAAATCGCATTACGAAGGTACGCTAGAATGAATGGCGACCGAACTTGTAATTTTGAGCCACAATCGAATAATGAAGACGACCCTTGATCAGTGAAGTTTTAAGGCATGGACAACTAGGCCCGGGCCCAGGGCCTCAGTCGTAATGGGGGCCTCGTCTCGTTCTCGACTCCGCCTTAATAAAATCATAATTCGAATAATTTCGAAGGTCAGATGTTATTTCCGGTTGTATTCTCCGAAAAACTGGGAATTTAGGACATGTGAACTGGCTACATGTGATGACCGTCGTCCATGCACAGGCCTAGGCCTACCACCATACACCATGACTACTCATTCAGTCAAAATGTGGCAGTCAGTCGAGCCGGTTTGTGCGATTGTAAGTCATGCACATTTATTTGTTTCAGATTGTGATGGGGCTTTACCGTGTTTTTCCTACTAATCCTCTTGGGGGATCTTTGGGGCCAGCATTGAGTTATTTCTCAGACAATCCTCTCAAGAAGAAACCTTGATATTCAGATTAGTTAGTAGATATATAGTGGAGGTTTAGTAATCGCGAAGAAGAAGGAGAAAAGAAGCTGAGGTGCTGAACGGCGTGAGCTGATGGTAAGGATTTAAACTTAGAAGCGTAATTATAGAACGGGCTTTAGCGAGTCAAAGAAATTAAGGAAGATTGAGATTCACTGGATAACGTTCCTGAAAGTTAAGCGATTAGGATTCCAGGCGCTTATTTACATAGAATTTAGGGTTATGTTATATCACTCCTGATTTCCTTCCTAGCATAAGACTGACTGTCTTTAAATATTTGAATTGGGTCATCAATCATTACCTCCCACAAATCTAGGTCGAGTAGATGAAGAGATGATACCTCCAGGTAGGGGGGTATCACAAGGTTACTGTTTATACGAGTATTTGACAACGTTTGATGTGTACTGTCTACTTTTAAGGGTTATAGGTGGGGCCTACATTTGTGTATGGGCCCAAGGCCTACTTTTCAGTAGGGGCTCATGGCCTCAAGACGTCCCTGTTCTTGAGGTGGCGCCCCATTCTCTAAAATTCTCCTCATCTTCAGCATGAGTACTTTGATTCTTGATAAACTTACCGTGAATCAAGCTCTTTACACGGTGAATCTTTTGTAACATCAGAATCCACGCCAGCAGCAGTTGGGGTGGGGGGCTAATGTATAAATATTCTTCTTCTTCTTTTTTTTTTGAAATGTATATGATAAAATTAGGAAATCTTCTTAAACACTTTTAGATAATTAAACGGAAAAAAGTAAGGAATTTGTCGTTCCATATATTTTTCATAACTAAATGAAATACTCTGACTTTATCTACCACCTTCATTAAGAAAGTTTTCGAATTTGACTTATGTAAAACAAGCTCATATCATACATCTTTTAAGCATTACATATACACTGCACCACTTATACACCTACCCTTCAATAAACTCAAAAATGCTCAATGACAAAATAATTGAGCTGACATTACCACAATGAACCATTACACACAAAAAACATTCTCCCTCCTACCACACACAAAAAACAAGAAAACGAGCAACTAATGAACCTCAAACGTCCGCCTAGGACAGAGACCAACTCCAGAGAAGGGTCCGAGTACAATGCAGGCCCTCACTTCACTGCAGTGCAGCTCCCTAGGCCTGATGCCAGGAAAAACCCCCGCCAGCACACTCGTCCCCTTCTTGTTGTACACTTGCCAAATCTATGTACGTTGCTATCCACAAACTCACACGCTTTTTTTCCCTCCTTCATCCCTCTCTTCTTTCTCTCGTTTGCTCTTGCGCTTCCGAGAGATGAGAAGATGGAGAGTTTTTCTCTTTCTCTCTTCATGTGAGGTTTTGATAGCATTCGATCATTCCGGAAGAGATTTTATTGTTTTGAAGAAATGGGGTGGGAGAATTAAAAAGGGAGATTTTAATGTTTATAAAAACCTTATCTTAATCATGTTTTTGATACACAGTATATGATTGAGATGGAATACATTTTGTGTGTATAGTGGCAACTGTATTAACCGAAATTGGAGGAGGAAAAAGATCTTCATTTTAAGTAAAATAGCAATTTAAAATTTCTTATAAAGCAAAGTAGTAAGGGTCTGTTTCCTAAATAATAATAATCCTTAAGGTGACGTTCGGAACTGTGATTTTGAAAAAGTGTATAAACTTTTTTTATATATATTTAGTATCAATTGAATCAGAATATACATATATAAAACTGCTTTAAAGTTATTATTACTATAAAAAAAATTATATAAATATTTTTCTGTCAAAAAATGAAGAAATAATGACATATTTTCAATGCATTCTTCTTTCATAAAAAATACTTCTAAAATAATAATATTTTTCCTATATATATTAATGACTTCTGCACAAAGGCTGAACTGAAATTTTTGAAATATATAATTTTGAAGCGGATTCCTACATATTCAATACATCAAAGTAGATAAATTTTAACAAAGAGCTCTCAATACTATTTTAATCGATCGTAACTCTGAAAATAATGGGAATTTTTCAAAAATTGCATTATTAATTCGGTTCCGATGTAGAAATCCTAACCATATGTAGACAAAATACTATTTTAGAAGCATTTTCCACAAAAGGAATGTTTTGAGTGTAAAATGATATTTTTTTATATTTAGTGTCAATTGAATTAGAATATACATATATAATTGTTTTAAGAATATTATTATAAGAAAATTATTTCGTTCCAATTTTTTTGCAAAAATGAAACAAAGAATGAAATACTTTCAAAACATTCTCCTTTCTGGAAAATGTGTCTGTAATACTAATAATATTTTGCGTATATATAGATAAGAGTTCTATACAGGGGCTGAGCTGGGATTTTTAAAATGTATAATTTGACATATTTATTCATATTTTAATATACCAGAGTAGAAAAATTTTACTGAAGAGCATTCAATACTATTTTAATCGATTGTAACTCTGAAAGTAATGTGAATCTTTCAAAAATTCAAGTACATCTTCTGTATAGGAATCCTAGCTATGTATGGACAAAATATTATAACTATAAGAAACATTTTTCTTTAGAGAAAAATGTTTTGAAAATCTGTCATTTTTTCTTTATGTTTTGCCAAAATATTGCATTTAAGTAATTTTTTTTTCTTAAAATAATATTCTTAAAACTATTTTGTATGTACATGACACTAAAAATATCACAAAAAATATTCATTTATATGCTTTTTCAAACTCGCGGTTCCTATCCGAGTGTGTGTTTTTGCTTATTCATCATAACACAGTTATCAAAGACGAAAACATCCACAGAGTTTTAAAATTATTGGTAACTTATTTCTAAATAATTAATACTTAAAATATCTTATCTGCATTCTATTTTGAATTCGTAAACTTTCTGATAATACAACAAAAATAAAATATAATTAATCTCTACGGGATTTTATCGTACTTACTTCCTTAAATTTAGACTATCATGCTAATTTAAATGCAATAAAGCGCGAATGAAACGAAAAATAACCATTACCGTCTGGCTTTTATTTTTCTTTCAATTTCAGCAATAGAAAAACTCTCAAATATTCTCAAAAATCTGAAAATGCGCAACTTAATTCTTTAAGAAGACATAAAAAATACTTCGAAAATCATAAGAAAAGAGTAGACAGATAGAAATCTTGCAATTTTTTTCTTCTAAATCCATTTGATTACATTACAATAAATAACAATAGTTTAGATTTTAAAAGGTGCTTAAGAATTCCATGGGATTCATGTTTTGTGCAAAAGAATTCAAATCGGTTGGCAAATAGCAGTCTTAATTTCGCCATTTGTGTTTTTAGCATTCCGAACATTTTTTATGATTATAGTGTAACCATGGCAACGTGCGATAGTTTTATTTCTCGTTTTTTACCCTTTGATCCATCTTCAATACATTAGAAAAGGGTGTAAATAATTTGTTTGAAGTTGTGAATCAGGGGACCCCCTATCCCTCCCGTACACGTTTGATGAGATGGGTCATTTACAGGGGGGTAGGGGTAGAGATAAGAGAAAGGGGGTGGAGGAATCAGTGACTATGTTGCCAAAAAGATGTCGTTTGGGGTTGGAGGGCTCTGGGAACGACTGCATCTGTTGTATTTAGACGATGTAGATGAACGTATAGGGTTGAGAACGTTGAACCATTTTGCTTTTAGTTATATTAAACTGTTTCATTAAATTTTGAGTCAATTTAATTTTTTCTCTGTGTTTAAATGATTATGCTTCAAGGGTTAGAATATCTGAGAGTACTTTTATTGATGATATTGTCAAGTTAAATGGTTCGAAATTGCAAAAATTTTTTAAATGGAGTAATTAATTATGAAAGTTATGCATCCGATGGAGTTCTGAAATTATCCTGTTGGCGAAAATTATTGAATAATGAAAAGATTTTATTAATTATTTATCGATTTGGATTCCCCCCCCCCCTGTAAAATGGATGTCTTTTGTATTTTTTTAAATTTGAGTAATTTTTCCTAATAATAAACTTAGATAAAGTATTAGATTAAAGGAAGGGGGGGCTTAAATTCTTCTTCAATTATATACTGCGTTTTTAATCCTAATCAATAAAAGATTCCATAAAATTATACGCTTTACAACAATTGGATTTTACTTCCTTTATATTATATGCATAGTATATATATTTGATTTTTGAAAATTCATTTATCAGTGAATTTTATAACGATTTTTAAAAAAATGTTGATCTTGTGCACAACTTTTTTTTAATTCTAAAATAAAGACCCCTTTATAGGCTTTAAATGAATATTCAGTTGATTTTATTTTTTTTTAATATCACACTCTGAAGCAACGTGAGAGCTATTTGTAACGAACCTCGTTGTTTGAAGTGGCGAAAATGTTCACACAAGCTGGCAACCAACTATCTAAATCAGTGATTCCCAAAGTGGTCTATATAGACCACCAGGAGTCTATGACGACCTGCAAAGGGTCTACACCAGCAAAAAAATAATTTGGTGGTCTATGAGGTGTAAATAGGGGTCTGTGATAGTGATTCTCATTAAACCAGATCATGACTTTAATCTTAAAAAAAAATTTGATCTAATATTAACCAGATTTTACCATTTTAAAATTTACCAAATTTAGTGAGGTTTATTTGTGGTTACTAGGCGACAGTACAAAGATATATTAAGACTAGGTCCATTTCAGCATTTCTTTCCAAAATTAATCTAAAGAAGTATAATACTGGACATCGCGAATTTTCTCAATTTGTCACAGACAGTCTGTCAGGACATTTTAACCTACGTTCAACATTTAAATGCCCTTACTCAGATTTTGAAACTATGTTTGAGATTGCCTTTTTGATAGTGATACAGCAGTAGAAAATGATTTTATATAGTCACTTTGAAAAAAAAGTATATCATATTACAGTAGGAACTGATCAGAATAGGTCCTAACGAAGATCTTAAAATAAAGTTTAGAAACGGATGTCAGAAATTTTTACTTTAAAAAGGCATGCCTGATATGTGTTGCAAATTATGGAATATCGAGAGAAAATTTTTAACTGTTTTTCCTTGTGAAAGGGAGTTTCACTGAGTTTGCCAATCTCCAAAACAAAAAAAGGAAGGGGAAAGAAAAAAGAACTGGGCTCTTACTCACAAAAGGAGATTTAGGGTTAAACCTGTTAACCCTAAATCTAACCTGACTAAATAGATATTAAATGTTGAAAATTTGTTATTGAAGCACAAGATTCACCCTTCTTATTAAAAGCACTTGTTTGTTCTTAAGCTATTTTATGTATTAATTTGATTTTAATTTTAATTCATTAACACGCGCTTCTTAAGTTTTAAACGCTATACTTCATTACATTAAGAAATTTAATTCTTTTAAAGTAGTTGAACCAACCATCAAAAAGACATTTAAGTTGATAAATTTGCAAAAATTTAATTTTAGGTAAGCAGGGGTCTACCCGAAACCGAAAAACATGGCAAGGGGTCTATGAGACCATAAAGTTTGGGAACCTCTGATATAAATAATGGATATTTTAAGCATTTTTTAAGTAATACTTTTATATTTCATCTTATGGTGGCTAAATGGTCAAGAGTTCTACATCTTGATTGGTGTTATTTCTCTCGATGCATGAGTTCAAATTTTGGTGCCCTAAAAGACCCTCTGTGTGGAGGTACTGACTCATGTTAAATTTGTCGCGATTGAGATTCCTCACATAGCATGATGAGGAAGTTTCGAGAGTGGAATGTCAACTCAAATACTTTCCTTGTCTCTTGATCGAGATTCAAAGTTATGTGATTCGTAGAAAATTGCCCTCGAGTTGGTATGAAGTGTGACGTTAATGAACAATCAATCAATGTATTTTATTCCAAGTTATATTAGTTATGGAATCCAAGATTCCTGGATGTGTGTTCATTATGTTAATATATTAATAATAATAAAGCATATGAAATATTTCTTCTTGATAGTAACATTTTATTATATATTGGAAGAAAGAGAAACTCACCAAATCATTTGACATAATGGTGAATTAGGAGGGTTTTTTTTGTGGTTTTTTTTTTTGCTGTATTTAATAACACTAGGTATTTATAATTGCGCCCCTTAAGGTATCCGACTACGTTCGGAACCGTGATTTTAAAAAAAGCATATAAATGGATAATTTTCGTGATATTTAGTGTCACTTAGATTAGAATACATGTATAAAATTGTTTTAAGGACATTTTGATAAAAACAATTTATTTAAGTACAATAATTTGGAAACAAATTAACTTAGAATAACCTTTTTTCAAAATGTTCTCCTTTTATAAAAAGCGCTTCTAAAATAATAATATTTTGTGTGTGTGTGTGTGCTTATATAAAGTAAAGACTTCTCCAGAGAGTCTGAACTATTTTTTTTTAAAAAAAAATTTCACATTATTTTCCGAGTTACAACCCATTGGAATATAATTATCGGCGTTTTTTTTTCTTAAAATTGCTCCCCTCTGTTGTCGTAAAACATGGATAAGCCCACTCCTAAGTTATATATTTCAAAAATTCTAGCTGAGCCTCAGTAGAGATTTTTGAACTATATACAGGCGAAACATTATTATAATAGAAGTATTTTTCACAAAAGGAGAATATTTTGAAAATGGGTCATTCTATGTTCATTTTTCGACAAAATATTGTACTTAAATAATTTTTTATTGTCATACTATTCTTAAAACAATTTTATGTACATTTTCTAATCTAAGTGACGCTAAATATCATAAATATTCTCCATTTATACGCTTTTGCAAAATCACGGTTCCGAACATAGTCGGATACCTTAATAATAATAAAGCATATGAAGTATTTCTTCTTGATAGTAATATTTTATTATATATTGGGAGAAAGAGACTCACCGAATCATTTGAAATAACGGTGAATTAGGGTATTTTTTTTTTGTATTTAATAACACTAGGAATTAATAATTGCGCCCCTTAAAGACTCTTCCAAGAAGAAGAATGTGAGTAGTTGTTTACGGAATAGATGTAATTAATTCTTAAATACCTCACTGATGTGTGACATGGAAGTTCTGAGAGTGTTATAGCAACTCATCTGTAATTCTTATCGCTTGACCTTGACTGAAAATCACGACTTTCCATCTATCTACATTATTCCTCGTATTACTTTACTGAGACGTTCATAAAACCAAACT
>BMAV01001460.1:16797-29505 GCA_019973955.1 Trichonephila inaurata madagascariensis | reverse complement strand
CTCTTCTATTTTTTTTTAATTTCTTATATCTCTTAATTTATTTTGCTATGTTATATTTTTTTTTTTTTTTGACTCCCACCCGGGGGGGGGGGCATCTTCTTTCCTTTTTCTGCCTTTTATGTAAATGCCATTCAATAATTACGATTTACAAAAAAGATCTTAACCTATATCTATATATATTCAACAGATTTCAAAACCTTTGTGGGATTAAAGTAACAATAAAATAGCTTTTTCACCCGATTTTAATTTCCAATATTTATATATAAATGTGAATACTTATTCGGAATAAATTTCTTTTACCTTATAGAAACACTTCTATATGAACTCTGTGATAAAACTCTATAAAAACTTTTTAACAATCAGTATTTACAATAAAAAAAATAATCTAACGACTATTTTTAATTCGAGAAGGGGAAAAATCAATAGCATAAAACAGAAAAAGGTAAATAAATTTAATATTTTAAATAAATGTGCATAGAATCGAAGTTCCTTTAGTATATAGCCTCTAAACCGGATACGTAATATTCGAATTTATATTTTAACGTTTCTAGCCAATTATTTAAGAAAGAAATACAAAATATAATATTTTATGTATATATATTTAGTTATACTATACAGAATAATTAATCAAAATAATGCAAATTAGCTAAATAATTTGCCTGTTATTTACTGTGAATAAGAGCGACAAAAAATGCACATTGAATAGTAATCGAATTTCCATTGAAAAAGGGTTAGTTATTTTGTAGAGTGTCGATGGCATCATTCTCCAGGCTTGGTTTCAGTTGAACACGCTTTCGAGTCTTGATTCCTCAAAAGATCAAGGAGGAAACTGAGGTCCAAGGACATCTTAAGGCATGGGCCAACTGGGCCCGGGGCCTTGCCCTCGGTGGGGCTTCGTTCCATTCTTGATTCTGCCTTAATAAGGCCATGATCCGGATAATTTTAATGGTCAAATATTATACCCATACTTATTCTCCGAAAAACAAGGAATTTCAAACCGCATGTAAACTGGCAAAAGTAGTAAGACTGTATTATAATGTGATGACCGTTGTCCACATGTCAAGGCCTAGGTCTAATGCCATAAACAACCATTCACTTCATTGAGCCGAAATGCAGCCATCGGTCAAGCCGGTTCGTGCTTAAGTTTTTGAAATTGTGAGTCGAGCCCTTTTATTTGTTTCAAATGACCGTTTGAACGAATATTTGACAATGCATGCTATATACCAGGCGTGGGCAGACTTTTCCAGGGTACGGGCTATTTCTAATTTTTTCAAGGTGTTGCGGTTCACTCAGTATCAGTAACATGCAAAGGTGGGGAGGCTCCACGGGTCCGGACCCTCCTCCATAGCCCATGATTATTTTTTTTCCCGATTGATTATAATTTAATGTACATAGTACGTAAAATATAATTATTTGTTATTAATAATTTTTTATTGGTTAATGCTAATTATTCATGCAATAACTTATTTCTTACTGTTCTTTGTTCCCGACAATCTACAAAAAGAAAAAAAATAGTTGGCTGTGTATTGTGGTAGGATATGAGAGTGGTAGACATTCGACCCTGGACCACTACGACGCGCCCTCTTTCAAAAGCTCTTTAGTGCAGTGCCCGCAATCTTTTTATCGATGCGGACCGGTCAACGTTTAATAATTTTACCGCGGCCCGCTGAGGGTGGGACACGGTGATTGCTTATATTTTAGATTGTTTTGGTTTAACAATTTTAATTTAGTTACATTTAAATGTGCCTTCAGAATAAAATATAGTTACACCAAAAATGAATAAAAGTGATTTAACGTGGAATATAAAGTGATTTCCATGGAAAGTTGCGCAAATTCGAGAGAAATGCACCACCTTAAATAAAATGGCAGTAGTTTAATGTTCTTTAGGCGGCCCTGTACCATTTGATCCATGGACCGGTACCAGTCCGCGGACCGGGGGTTGTGGATCACTGCTCCAGTGCACCCACTGTCCGATGTCGTAGGTATGTTGGGGTAAGAAAAAGGTATAATAAATTCGGGATATGAACTTACCTACGTAAATAAAACAAAAAACTCACTTTTTTGAAATCGCGTTTAAAGAAAAACGGATAATACACACAAACATAATAATAATAGTCACAAATATAATAATATCAAATGATTCCTTTTTATCGTCAAAAACAATTCAAAATACAATCAACAAGTAATATAAAAAAAAATTTAAGTCAATTCCTACTTAGATCAACAAAATTTTTTATTTTAGCTACTTTTTATTAAATAGTTACAATTAATATACATATGTATATACATAGGACAAAATCACAACATTAAGTGGTAATTGATTTTTATTAAATATCATTAAAGTATCGTATTGACATCCAAAACAATCGTGCATGTAAAATTTTAGTTCAACTGAATGCTTTAAAACGCGAGAAAAAAAATCTTAGAGTTTTGACAAGAGTCGAAAAAAGGGTCGCTAACGTGGCTGTTTGTATTTATAATTCTTTAAATAATTAGTTTTAATCAATTAAAATTTTATTAATTATAATTAAATTATTGTATTTCCATCCAAAATAATTATGTACATAAAATTTGAGCTCAATTGAGCGCTTTAAAATGTATTTTATTAACGATTGAAAATTCCACCAAGATAAATAAATAAATAAACAATTAAATAAATATATAGAGATTGTGAACTAATCTTAGAAATTGAAAAATAAAACCTTTTTACCTAAAGTAAGTTCTCGTAATTATAGCCAATAGAAGATTTAATCTCTGCGTATTGTCAGCCATTCTTGAATATTTCAGTATATAATTACTAACTGCTAATCTTCAGGCGGTCACCCCAAATTGTCTTAAAAGTCCACCGGTCGATCGCGATCGACGTAATGCCCACCCCGGCTGTATACTGCCTACTTTTGAAGATATCATTTAGGGCCACCTTTTGCATTGAGGCCCATTGAATCAAAAAAAGATTTCTCTGGCCCAGGGTCTCAAAGAATCTTAAGACGTCCCTTCTGAGCACTTGAATCCGTTGGCACGCAAAGTCCTCACGTTGGTATGACTTAAATGAGGACACAGTGTGGAGACACACACACACACAGTTATGGTATTGATCTCTCTACTTCTAATTGTGGTCCAAAGTCATGGGTTCGCCGTCCCATGACTTTGGACCACAGTTAGATGTGGGCATAGTCAGTGGGCATAGACCAGTGGGCATAGTCAGGAGCTTACGGCATGCTTATTATAAGTTCGAGCCCTTGTATCACAGAAGACTCTCCAAATTGAGCAGCTGATAATCGTTAAATTTATCGTGGCTCAAAGCTCACCCGTTGGTTTGGTGTGGTAGTTTGGAGAAGGAGTGCCAGTGCTGACCGAGGTTCAAAATTAAGAGGTCTTTTGTGTCAATAGTGCTCGTTCTGCTCTATAGTGCGACATAAATAAACTCGATTGAGTACATTCGAGTACTCGAACCTAAAAGTACATTCTAAGACTTTATTAAAGTACGATGTGGTTTCCCGGGTATAATAATAATATTATTTAGGATTCAATATTGAAAAAAAAATATGTATAACAATTGAATGGTTTCATTCGTTTAATTTATTTTCATGATTAATATTTATTGAATCGGAAGCATTTACAAAGAATTTATCTCCATCAGGTATCCATTTGTATAGACTCGATTGTAATTTTAAAATATAGTGGAAAATATTACATAAAATTGTGTTTAAATGCATTTTAAAAAACTATAAAATGGTTGTTTATAAATGTTTTATAAATGTTATGGACTTGAAAATCGTTAGTAAAATTGTTATTTTTTTTTTTTGAGTTTTCTCTCTTTCCCTCACTATTTCACTTTATTTTGAGTGAGAAATTTTGAGAAAAATTATTACAAATAAAGCGTCACGAAATTATAAATAAGTAATATAAAATAAGTAATAATCACACACACACACAATTCCTACTTTGAATGGATGAATAGAAAGTATTTTATTAACGATTGAAAATTTGAACAGTATAAATAAATATATATATAGAGAGAGAGAGAGTGTGAACTAATAGTAGGAATTGAAAAAAGAGCATGATTCGTCTGTATCGTTGAAACATTGCACACCCGGTTTGGCTAGTTAGGCTTAAAAACCGAATTTCGACGCCAACTTTTGTCATTGTTTTAATAGTTACATTGTTACAACAATGGAAACGAATCTAAGTTGGCGTCGAAAATCGGTAATTAATTTAATTTAATTTAATTAATGAATTCATATTTGAAAAAACTGTATTAACATCAAGTGTCTTCCACTACAAGTTTAAAAAAATGTATTTGAACTTGATTGAATGAATAGAAAGTATTTTATTAAAGATTGAAAATTTGAACAAGATATATATATATATATATAGAGAGAGAGAGAGAGAGAGAGAGCTATTAGTAGAAATTGAATATTACGTATTTTTGTAAAATGATGCTCGTGTACTTCTTAATTTAGTATTTTTGGTTGTTTCTCTTGTATTTAGTACAATGGGCTAAATTCATAATTAAAAACACGGGTTTCCAGCCAATCAATTCATGCGCTTCGCTGTTGCCAATTTTAGCTTTTTGCAAAAACTTTTTTTTAAAATCACATAATGGTCAACAATAATAACGTACGTAAGAAAGTAAAATATATTTAATTTAAAAGTACACGAATAAAATAAGACTTTTTTTAATTTGTAAAATCTTTTTGATGAATTTTTGTATTATATTTGAGCGTCTTTACCGAATTAGGAAATTTGAAATTGTAGTTAAATTTTACACAAATAGAACAAGTGCAAGTTAGTTCACTTGTCATTAAACTTGACACCTGTTGTCCTTAACAAAACAAGTGCATTTTGTTGTGCATCACTATTGTTGTCAAATAAGTACTCTTTTAAAGAAAGTTTCTACAAAAACAAAAGTGTGCAGCAGCGAATTGCATGAACTGAATGGGCTCAATTCATGTGACGTCATAGTCACATGATTATGACAAACACGTGTTTCTGACCAGTTAGTTCATAAATTAATGTCAAGTCATAATCATACGATAAATGCAATTATGTGTTTCCAGTTTATCAGTTCATGCGCTTCGTTGTTGCCAACTTTTGTTTTTTTGCAGAAACTTTCTTTTAAAAAATACATATCGTCGGCTTAGTCATCAGACTGCGTAACCCCACCGGTGTTACTGATTTGATATAGGAGTGCAACGCGCCAAGCGCTTTTTGGCGCGATTCCTTAATCCTTTTGCTTTGTCTATGCCATGCCTCAGTGTGCGCTCCACTTTTAATTTATTCCTCGATCAGTGTAATCACTACTTTTTTTTATTTCATAATAAAACTAGATTTCGAAGGGAGATTTGGGGGCAAAATTTTAACATAAAATAAATGCAACAGAAAGTAATATTAACGCATTACACTTCCAGATATAAATTATTTACACTATTTTAAGTGTTCATTACACAAAATTTGTAACAATGTGTTACTTTTGCTCAGCAGAGATCCCGCGAAAAAAAACTAACACTATATACGTTATCCCCATGACAAGCACATTAACGCACGATAAAAATATCAAAGTAAACCATATTGTAATATTATCGCCTATCTGTGCGAACATAAACAACAACTTGGCGCCTAGCCCTACTGCATCAAATTAGTATGGAGTTACGCAGTCTGATAATTAGACCGACGATAATTGTCAATGACAATGAGACACATAGGTAAACAAAACGAACTTAATTAAAAAAAAAGCACATATAATTTTTTTTCTTAACTTTAAAAAGCTTTGTGAGGAATCTTAATTCTTGCAAAGGAATTTAACTCATTGCTTGAAATGTTCATTATAAATGTCGCAGTTTAGTTACTTAATTACAGTTCGTCAATACCTGCAATTTTTAAAAAGCTCATATTGAAATATTTCAAGAAAAAGAGGTATAGATTATATTTTCATTAACACTAATCAAACATTTTTTATCATTATTTTGTTATTATTAGATACTCTAAATCACGCATGTACTCAAATAAAAAAACTGAAATTTAACATTCATATTTAACGAGTAATTTTTATAAAAAATTAAATCATTTAAATTACATACAATATAAAATAATTCTGTATTTCTTTATACATTGAATAACCACGCTTAGGCATTCTTCATTACCTTTAAATTTAATTTTAATATTCAAGAAGAGTATTTTTAGAGGGATGACGTTCAAACTTATACTTTGTGTAGATTTTTTTTTAAAATATGCGCCTACACATTTTCTGCACACGATTCCCTCATTCATCTCAAAATTTACGTGCTTCATAAAAATTAGGAATGCCCCATTTCATTTTATTGTCGTACTTTATGTAAACATTTTATACATTTTTTTATTATAAAAATCTTAAGTTCCTAACAAAAAAAAATAGAAAATAATGGATGTTATCCTTGAAAGTGGTTAGTCCTAACTTTCTTTTAAAGTAGAAGTAAAAAACTTCACAACCGTTTGTTCAGTCAACTCTAAAAATAACTTGGCAGTATTCAAGTAAACTTCAAACCCTCAAAAAAATGTGTTTTCTTTGTTATCGTTCTGGAACATCTTTACTCTATCGGTCAATATTACGATAAAATGATTGACAAAAACTTTTCCCCAAGGTATGTGAATCTATTTTTACCTCTACAAAAATCTCGTGACCAAAAATGAATGATAAAAAAAAATATATTTTATTTTATTAAGTGACCATTCGTTTTTTATTACACCCACCTCCTCCTTCAAGGTTACTAAATTTGGATCCCGTGATGTCATGCCCATATCGAACATTTCAGCCAAGAAATATAATTTGGCGTGCGTTTTTATGGAACATTAAATGGTCAGATTCATTATTAGACTCAACCCCCATTTACTGTATTATAATGGAACCCTAGATTGATGGGAGAATGAATATTGATAGAAGGCGACGTCCCCTAGGGGGCTTGGGGAGCTCTCTTGCTGACTGAAATCTATAGTAAACCCTCTATTAAACCTTGTCTGAATGATTTTATGTAGGGATGGAGAAATCGTGTTGTCTCGATTGAGTTTGGATGTGATTATTGATTTGATCTGAGACACAATTGTTTTTAAATCTGATAATTATTATTTTGACATACATCCAACTATTTTTACACGATTTTGAAATAAAACGGTACACGAATTTAACGAAATTTTTTTTACACAGATTTTTTTGTTCTAGCACAAATTACGAAAAAATTTGAGGATTCGTGACCTTTGGATGAGGACGATTTAAGGGGGTTCCCCCGCGTGACGGCCTGTTTTTTAAGCATTCTCAGATAACTTTTCTTCTTTTTCTTCAGATCAGTAAAAAGATAGAATTTTAAGGTTTTTTTTATCTTTATTTATATGTGTTTTTTAAGAGTATGCATATAAATGTTTAGGCAAAAACATCCAATAGAACGTGAGTTATAGCGCTCTGTACACACCCGCCTCGAAAAAATGCACGCTCTCTTCCTCCACGATTCTGGCTGATTTGCTAATCTAAAATAAAAATAATTAACGGTGTTTTTTAATCTGTAAGGTTAAATGCACCGAATGAACTATACTCAATTGAAAATATCAAAAATTGGATTTTTGGCAGACCTCTGAAGAAAAAGTTTCAAATTTCATGGTGTTTTCTTATGTTATGTTTTTGTTATAAAAAAAATAGAAATATTTTGAATTTTGGAATGATCGTAGTCCTTTTGGTGCGTATATATGTGCTGAGTCTACCCTATAAATGTTAAGTAATTCTTTCAAACCGCTCTTGAGATAGGAAGAAGGAAAGTTTTGAGAAAAACGCGTTTAAAGTTTCAAGTCCGATTAAAGCAATGAAAATCTTAACTTAACGCTACGAACAGCTGCTCTTCTAACACCTGCTTCTTTATAACGACTTCGAATTTTAAGAGAGAGAAATCACTTTACCACCATATTCTAGATATGTTAAAAAAGCAATTTAATAAAAACAAATTTGATTTTTTTTTTTTAACCCATTACATGGGTGAATCCTCTTAATCGAATTTATGACAGTTTGTGATAATAAAGACGCCAAAGGTGAAGTTCAACTATTAACAGCTGATTTAATACCTCGAAACCTTGAAATTTGCTAAAAGTATATCAACGTAATAATAAGTTTTGTGTAGAATGATTTCAAGAATTATATAAGTAACATGAAAAACCATAAAAAACAGCCTCTAATAACAGAATTTGTAACAAAGGAAAAAACAATTGAGGCCGTTAATAACTAACGAAATTCTTCATTCAAATCAAAACCGAAAGTTATGTCTGACATATCTGACACACGTCTACTGATGGTAGCATTTTTAATCCAGTTCTTAATAAACGTGTACGCAATTATCAAATAGCAAAGAATAGTTGTTAGTTAAAAAAATCGGAACTAGTTGGATTTCACGGGCACACGCCAAGTTGTTGTTTATGTTCGCCAAGATGGGCGATAACATTACAATATGGTTATCTTGATATTTTGCAGTTTTTTGGAATGTTGCGAGTTTCCAGTACTTTTTAATTCGTATTCATTATTAATGCAAAAATATATTATGTGATTATTTTATTAATAATGTAATATAAAAATACAATTATTATTATATATATGTAATTATCATATAGTATTCGTTATTTATAATAATTGTTTCTTATTATATTTATTTATAAATATTATTACATATGTTATTTATTTATAATTATTATTATGTTATTTATATATTTATAATAATTATTATTTATTTATAATTATTACGTTACATGAGTATTCTTACGAATAATTTTTATATTAAAATACCGTGATTTTATTCTTTTTTAATTACTATTTAAATTATATTATGTGAGGATTATTATTATATATATCAATTATTATTAAATCATGATATATATATGAATATTATATATAATTACTATTAAATTACATTATATGATTATTATTATATACTGCATAATATTTTTAGTACATGTAACTTTTTATTATATTATATTGTTATTCATTATTTATTGATTGATCTTGGTTATTCTCAATCTCTTCCTATATTCTTCTTTTGAAATATATTTCAATGTATTTCAAAACAATTCTTTAAAGTTATCTTCCTGAAGATTTGATACCGCTAGGACGCCACCTTGGATTCAGTTCCAGCGACAACAAGCATTGCTTGGCGTCATGCCCTGTGATATCAAACTAGCAACAAAAAATTAAATCCTAATTTGAATTTTTATGTGTTGTATGTTCTTATACACTGAGTTTTCACTATATATATATATATAATTTTACACGGTTTTCTAAAGAACGTATCTACCTTGTACCAAAAGAGTTGGGTGCACTTAAAAAAGGTTATCTTTTTTGAAATATAAACACCTTTGTTATTAAAAAAATATTTTTCTTTAAAGATTAGTGTAACAATTAATTAATTTCGTGCTAGCGTTATTTCCCTATTAGAAAGTGAGTGAGTGCGTATTAAAGTTGCATTATGAAGCAACACGAGGGCTATTGGCGACGGACTGCGTAGTGTTGAGCCTCAGTCAAATGACGAGGGCACCTGACCTGCCACCCCCTCTCCAAACTACCACACCACGTCAACAGTATAATTTTTAGTTTTGACACATTTAATGTTCATCTATATACCCCTCTACACGATGGGTCTTCAATACCACAAGAGTTTGAACTCATGAGACATCAGCCACGAGTTCTGGATCATAGCCTACCGTGGCCACTTCCTTATCAGAAAAGAAAACTTTACAAAAATGATATAAAATAATATAAAAGAATTATTATTTTATTGCAACATAATATTTTTAAAAAATTTCTGAAAAGTACGTCATAATAAGCACCAACTGTCCTTGTAACAACACCATTTCAAAAAAACTGTTTCGATACATATTTTGTGAATAAAGTTCGTTGATTTGATAGTTTTGTAATATTTTATTAAATATTCTATATGTGTTTAGTATGTAATTCGGGTTACTTTAATCAAAACATTTTTTTATTAATTTTGTTTTAATTAGTAGCACGAATTATACAACTTTTGTATCAATTTTTCCCTTTATGCCAGCTGGAGGGCGTTGTTGGTTTGTCGCTGGCCTCTTACGCCTAAGGTGGTGGATTCGACCCCGACCCAAGTCAATGAGTTTTCATGATGCAGAAAATCGACAGTGTTCATGTCGTATGATTATGCGGCATGTTTAGGATCCGTAGAGTGACTGTTTGGCTTGGGTGCTCTTGGCAAAATTAAACTCCTAGCGCCATTTCACTTCATTAAAGCTCAGGTGCTCTCTTTGGCGAGGAAACTGGGTGATTATGGTGATTAGCATTCCACCAATATAGTAACACATTTAAAAGTGATACGAACTCACAGGAAATGTACTAGGTCTGCAATGGTAAATACCAATCCAAAGCCCCATTGGAGGAAAAAAATTACCTTTATAACTTATTAGATCAAATAACTAATATATTAATTTGATAATAATACAATAGGACCTCTATATAACGAAGTCACTAAACCCCGGGAACAAGTTCATTATATAGAAAATTCGTTACATAGAGGTTCATTTTTTAATATACTTTATAAACCACATAAAACAAATTTTAAATTCCTAAACACTATATATTTAAATAAGTAATTATTCACACACTTTTTTAAAATTAACACATGTTTATTTTAAATATCTTACCCATCAAAAAAGAAAGAAAGAAAGATAAACTACAAGGAAAACAAGAAAAAAGAATGTCGAAGAATTCACTGTATTTTCAATATTAAGAAAATAATTTTATACTAAAATTATAATAAATTTTAAGGACATTTTCTAAACAATCTAAAGCATACAAGTAATATTAAACATACATTATTTTATAATTAGAACACGGAGACACGGGACAGCTTCCCTGAGGGTAAAAGGGGATATCGAAGATTTTTCTAGTGACCTGGACAGTGAGGGTTAAAGGTTGCACTTCTTGGATGGAACGACCAGAACTCTATCGCCTTCGGTGAGTTAGGATCTAATAAAACCAGTTCAAGTTTTATGACCAACATAAAATATATATTAAAAGTGAGAATAACTTGAAATGTTCAGAAATACTTTAAAATAAAGGAGGGGGGGGAATTGAATCACAAAAGAAAAAGTACGTTATACAGAAAATGCACTTCACTATAGAGAGGTTATTTTATGAAGAAAATCGCGAAATGTTCAAGGTTTCAAGAAAAGTTCGCTATATAGAAAAATTCGCAATATAGAAGTTCGTTATATAGAGGTTCGACTGTATATTAGTTATGTGGCCATTGTAACTGTGAGGTCATGGCCGTGAACTCGTGGCCACAGTTTTATCTGTCGAATCATGGTTCGAGTTCTGGTGCCACTACGTTCATACGCTGATGCACACTAAATATGTTGAAGGTGAAAATCCTTACATTGGTGCAGTAATTTTTTGAGAATAGGTAGCCAGTCCAGGTGTCATCTTTACCTCTTGACCATTGGTCAAAGTAGCGAGGTCCGTCTCCAATAATCGTGTGGTCAGGGTAATCGAGGGGTAATGGTCGCAAACGCGTAGCTGGAGTTGTTGAGTCGTGAATTTGAACCCTAGTGCCACTGAAGACCCGCAGTGTAGAGGGTCTCATTAAATCTATTGAGGCTCAAAGTGCTTGATGTAGCTTTGATGCCAGCTTTGGTGTCTTTCTCATCACTTGAGCGCTGTTTAAAATTACAAGATCTGTCGCTATAGCCCCGTGTTGCTTTTCAGTGAGGTGTTTATAAATGTTTTCTATGTTGAGCTCCTCTCTCGGTTTGAATATCTCTATGTTTTAATAATCGTTCTGTACTAACCTTTTTTTCAAGCTGACAACCTGTCTTTATCTGTCATTTGCTTAGTTTGCGAACTGTTTATATTGTCCACCTGTTTAATTAAACTTAATTTTTTATCTTTTCATTTTAAATCACGTTAAATTAATGAAAAATATACCTATTACCGCGTAACCCATCTTTTTAAATTACATCAGGGGTAGCCAACCCAAATGACCTTGCAGGCCATTTCGGAAACACATTATAATCTCGCGGGCCGCACATAAAAATATGTACCTTTATATCAGATTTGGAAACAAAAAAACATTTATTGGAGTGAAAACTTGAAACAGAATGAATTATTATTATTGTTTTCATTATTTTTCATGTATACAGACATAAATAATATAATAATGTTTATTCAACATAATTATGCAATGATCAAATAATGTTTAAAATATTACAGCTGTCATTTTCTTTGAAATTACGGTGTTTCTTTTGAATTGATCTTTCGTTACTCATTGTTGAAATTTGATTGTGCTGTCATTCGCAAACGATTCAGTATATATACTTTGTCCTTTATCTTAACCGTACTGAATATTTTTTTAAACTTTAAAAAACATCTCTGACTGACTTTTGCTTTTTGGGCACTCCAAACAGAAAAAGTGGAGGAGGAATGGAAGTCGCACACACAGAGAATCCTGTACCATCCATAGTAAAGGATATGCATAATGCAATGTGGAATTTATTAAAAAAGTAATTTATAATAAAAGAAATCGAATGTAACTGTTTGATAAAATATAAATCTATTTTAATCTAAAGGACATTTATTTCTATTATCAAAAAGGATTTATTTTAAAACAGGTAACAGGCAAATACATTGTAGATTTATATATATATATATATATATATATATATATATATATATATATATAT
>BMAV01001460.1:0-15974 GCA_019973955.1 Trichonephila inaurata madagascariensis | reverse complement strand
ACATATATATATATACCCTCAAATAAATTTCAAAATGAAGCAAACTTTAAAAACCTGATATTTAATTTTTTTTTTTAAAAAAAAAGAGTCGGCGGGCCACATGCGTCCGCTTGTTGGACACCCCTGAATTACATAATGGTCACTTGGACTATGATCCGTATTTTAAATTGATCATGTATCGAACTCCCGTATGCTGATTGCAGAGGCGTAGCTACCGCCGTATAAGCCATTATCAATGATACGCGGCCCCCAAGCTACAGGGGCCCCAACATACGTGAGGAAAAAATTGTTGATGTATTAAGGAATCTCAAAAAGGATGTGCAAGGATGAAAATTTGATTTGGATCCGAAAGCATGAAATTTTGATTTGGGGCCCACTCAAGACTAGCTACGCCAATGGTTGATTGGTTAAGTCCACTATAAAGCAATGGATGTGAAATGTCTACTTTTAAGAACTTAGCTCTTAATTACATCACATTTGTAAGTTCATTCCTTGTAAGTTCTTTTCCTATGCTTTCATTTTTATTTTCAAATATATGTTGAGTTAGATCTATAATATATTGTTCTTTATCATGAAAAAAAACACCTTAAAAAATTGTCCTGAATCAAACACACATTCTTCCATTTATTAGACTTACAAATTTTTAAAAAATTTCAAGTCAAAAAAATAAACTTGAGTATTTTAGCATTATTAAAAGCCATATTTTTAAAGATTCAAATCGTTTTGCAATAGCATGCATCTGATAAAACAGTTTAAATTAATTTATGGAAACTATTTCTAAGAACTGGGTTTTTCACTGTTTATAAGTTTAATGAGAAACAGTGCAACACATTTTCTTATTTTTAAGTTAGAAAAATTGTTAAATCATAAGTTAATGGCACTGATGTACACAGACTACTTTTATAAGAGGGGTTTACATTTAAAAAAAATGGATATAAATACGCATAGTTTTTCAGCTAAAAATTAAAATTAAAATTCCCTTAGTGTACGGGAGGGATTTGAACCTCCAAACCGAACCCTTGAGTACTCCAATGGATAATGGTAAAAGTATCAATTTCGAATTTTACTATACAAATCATTTTATGCTGATTTTGTTTTGTGCATTATTATTACTTTTTGCTAGACTTACTTCTACAATTACAAAAACATCGATATTAGAAAAATTTAAAACTGACTGAACTTGAATCCGTTTCTCTTGAAAAAATTTGCAAGTATTCCATTAGAGCAAACTGAAGCGTCACTCGTCCTTAAGGTATCCGACTACGTTCGGAACCGTGATTTTGTAAAAGCGTATAAATGGATAATATTTATGATATTTAGTGTCACTTAGATTCGAAAATGTATATAAAATTGTTTTAAGAATAGTATTACAGTAAAAAATTATTCATGTACACTATTTTGATAAAAAATGAACATAGAATGACCCCTTTTCAAAATATTCTCTCCTTTTGTGAAAAATACTTCTATTATAATAATGTTTTTTTCCTGTATATAGTTCAGACCTCTCTACAGAGGCTCAACTAGAATTTTTGAAATACATACCTTAGAAGTGGGTTTATCCATGTTTTACGACAACAGAGGGGAGAAATTTTAAGAAAAAAACGCCGATAATTATTTCAATGGGTTGTAACTCTGAAAATAATGTAAATTTAAAAAAAAAAATAGTTCAGACTCTCTGAAGAAGTCCTTACATTATATAAGCACACACAAAATATTATTTTAGAATCATTTTTATTAAAAGAAGAACGTTTTGAGTAAAGGTTATTCTAAGTTAATTTTTTTTTGCCAGAATATTGTATTTAAATCAATTTTTTTTATCAAAATGTCCTTAAAACAATTTTATACATGTATTCTAATCTAAGTGACACTAAATGTCCTGAGAATTATCCATTTATGCGCTTTTTTAAAATCACGGTTCCGAAAGTAGTCGGAAACCTTAAGAGGACGTTCTTCTTTATGATGAAAAGACATACTCAAAAAAAAAAAACACTGGAGAAGTGGCAAAACTGTAACAGAATTTGCGTTACCCAAGGTATACCACGAGGAGGCCTACTACATAATACCTGCTGCCCTCCGAATTTTATTTCATTTTAAAATTTTAGAATTTATTTTAGTTTTTTAACTGGTCATGACTGTCTGAGATCGCATCTCTACCGAATTGGTATGGCCAACTCACTGGACTGTACCCTGTGTGACCCTGGTCAGCCTATGACCGCTCAACATTCGGTCGTGTGCCCTGCACTAATTAGCCTTAATTCAATGAACTAAATTCATGTGACGTCATTTAGTCACATGATAACTGAGCCACGTGTTTTTCGGCCAATCAGTTCATAAACTAATGCGACGTCATGCTTATATCATAAATATAATCACGAGTTTCCAGCCAATTAGTTCATGTGCTTCACTGTTGCCAACTTTTGTTTTTGGGAAGTACATATTTGTCAACGATATAATAATGCATATATTTAAATAAAATGCACTTAATTTAAAAGTATTCGTATAATGTAAGTAATTTTTTTTTTTAATTTTGAAAACTGTTTGAAGAATTTTAGCACGTGAACTCTTTACCCAATCATATCAAATTTTAAATGTTATCTAAACTTTACAAGTTGAACAACTTAGCATGTCTATGTTTAATCTATGGGAAACACGTGATTGCCCTTATCATGTGACCATCATGAATTTAGTCCATTGTCGAAAAATATTGGAGAGCACGTGCACTAATGGCATAGGTGCTATTGTAGTGTGTGGCATTTGTAAAATAATAATAATTAATTTTTTTATTTTTACAATAGTATTAATATGAGAGTACATATATGAGTTTGTACAGTAGACTTTGTTCTTATGTCCTCTAGTCACTTTTCTTTCTTTTAAGGACAGAAAAAGGTTAATCCGTCAGAAAAAAGTAAAAATATAAATTTTGAATGATGTTATATACAATATTTTATCTGTTTTCTTTTGATTGGTGTATTGTTTCCTTTATTTTAATTCGTATGAAATAAATTAAATGCATATATGAACCAATATCAATAATATATTGCACTCTTATACTCTCCGGGTATATAAAGAAGCTTTGGAAATATTTTATATGATGCCCCTTTTAAATGCAATTTAATAAATGTTGAGGAGGATAACGGAGTATATAGCGTCCTCTCCCTATGTGTGTTTTTCCCTTAGGTAATCAACTTTCATTATTTTCCATATTTATGAAGATTTTTCTGTTAATGTATCAAATTTTGTGTGAAAGGCTAAAATATAATACCTGAAAAATTTGGCATAAGAAATTATGTGCACTATTTTAAAAGCCCTTTCAGACTATTTTTTCAAAAAAAAAATATGTATGAGTATATTGGAAAATTGCGTGTATTATTTATGTAATATTTTAAACTATTTAATCCCGTCATTATACATTTCCTGTATTTATAGATATTGCATAAATACAAATTGTTATTATTACTGCCCTCAAAATTAATCACAAAACATAAAATTTAATACTGTGTTTATATATATATATATATATATAAAGAAAGAGTTATATATATATATATTCCACACATAAAAAGGCAATCGTAAAGTATGGAATTTGTAACTTTTCTTACAGTTAGTGTATAATATTGATGCCCCTAACTATGCGCAAAACAAGAATTTTATTGTTGTGAAAAGAAAACATTTTTATAAAAATATTAGAATGTTGTCAAGATATTTAAAAATTGAAGTTATCCAGTTAGAACCATTTTATTGGTTACCATTATTTTTATTTATTCTAATCCTTAAAGTTTCGTCAAAATTTATCGACAGATTATATTTTCAAACGATTTTTTTTTCCTTTCGAAACATCAAAAGAAGTCTAGTGAGAATCAAAGACCTCGAATAAAAACATAAATATTTTTTTTCTAACAAGCTGTTAGGGGTAAATTAAATAATACAAAATATAAAAAACGCCATATTTTCAAAAGCAGTCATGTTATTTAAAATTAGATAATTATTAGTCCAAATCAAACTTAAATTTTAAAATAACATATGACAAACTCGGCATAATTGATAGAGCTGCGAGTAAATTTTTCCTGGTAAAGTAGGCTTAAGTTCTTAAAAAAGTATTATCTTTTTTAATTTGTTTCAGATTCATTTTATATATATATATATATATATATATATATATATATATATTATAGAATATGCTTGTAGAAATAAAACCATTGATCAGGTGTTAAAAATAACTATATGATGAGTTGTGGTATAGAAAATCTTAAATATACTGTAAAAATAAAAATCTTCGATTTTCTGTCATATTAATTATGTTATATACTGTACTGTTATACATGTATATGCAAATTAAATACGTTTCTGTTCCAGAAAAGATTAAGGTATCCGACTACGTTTGGGACCATGATTTTAAAAAAGCACATAAATGTATAATTTTCATGATATTTAGTGTCACTTAGATTAGAATACATGTATAAAATTGCTTTAAGGACATTATGATAAAAAAAATTATTTAAATACAATATTTTGGCAAAAGATTAACTTGGAATAAACTTTTTTCCAAATGTTCTCCTTTTGTAAAAAATGCTTCTATTGTATTAATATTTTGCCTGTATATATATCAGACCTCTGTACAGAGGCTCAACAATGATTTTTGAAAACTTCAAATTATTTTCAGTTACAACCATTTGAAATAATAATCGGCGTATTTTCTTAAAATTTCTCCCTTCTGTTTTCGTAAAACATGGATAAACCGACTTCCAAGTTATGCGTTTCAAAAATTCTAGTTGAGCCTCTGTACAGAAGTCTGAGCTATATACAGGCAAAATATTAATACAATAGAAGCATTTTTTACAAAAGGAGAACATTTGGAAAAAAGGTTATTCTAAGTTAATTTTTTGCCAAAATATTGTTTTTAAATAATTTTTTTTGTCATAATGTCCTTAAAACAATTTTATACATGCATTCTAATCTAAGTGACACTAAATATCATAAATATTATCAGTTTACACACTTTTGCAAAATCACGGTTCCGAACGTTGTCGGATACCTTAACAGATCTTAATTCCCAGGGGATAATATTTAAAATTTGTTTTGTCATTTTTATCAAATACTTTATGCATCTTATTTAATGTTCGTATCGATAAAGTTTTCTTTTAATGCACAGTAATAAAATTCAAACAAAATGTAATACTTTTTTAAATAATATATATATATATATATATAAATACTAGCTTTTTTCGTTGTTTCTCCAATAATTGTTTGTTTTTATAGACACAAATTAATTCAAAAAGAAATGGTACTCTTTTTAAGTTAATTTATTGTTGTAAACATCACAAAAATGTATATACATTTATATACTTGCTCGATATCTACCATTTCCAAACAAAGATTTTATTGTTCGACATTTTTTCACAACAAAACTTACAACTCAAAAATCTTTATAATGCAGGATTTTTTTTTCCCTCAAACGAAAAAAAAAAGTATTCTCGTATTGATTTTTAGAATCCACTCTACATAATAATTCCAGATATTCTCTGTTCGTAGTACTTCAAATGATTTTAATTCTACAAGAAAGCTAGCGACTTATATTTAACAATAGCACTTAAATTGTTCTTTTCTGTTGAAAAAAGCAAGTGGGGAGTGCAAACACAGGATTTTCTTTTACGTATAGAGTAATTCCCAAAAGCAAAGCGATGTTTTATTGCTCCTAATTGTAATTCCAGCGAGTAAAAGCATCTTAACCCTCTTTAGTATTGACAACCCCATAAAAACGCGCCTTTGGAGGGTTCACTGTGCATCTCGAATTCATCTCCATCCTTCGCCGGAACTCAACTGCCACGTGTCACTAGTTAGCGCCTTTGGCGACTGTAGATCTCGCCAAGGAGGAAAATGAATGAATATTTTTCACTGATTGCAGTTACTCTTGCTTTTTTCTGATGTTATCGGTCGTGGAGGTTTTTAACTTTTTTCCTCTCAAGGCCGCTGGAAAAAAAATCTGAATTAATAAAAATGCAATTATTTATATTTATTTATGAATGATTAAGGATAATATTTAATTGAGTTAAAGTTCTTAAGGGATTTTTTTTTGTTCGTTTCGTTGGGTTATTTTTTTTAAGACGTTAATGCTTTATTATTTTCTGTCTAAATTTGATTTTGATTGACATTTTGTGTTCATAGTAGTTCAAAATACTTATTTAAAATACTTTGACAGTTAGGATAACGAGCAGTTATAGGTCTTTCGAAATCCAGATTGCCTTGTATTGGAATTCCGAAGAAATGAATTAAAAAAAAATGAAGAAGATTTTTTTTATCTGTTTAGTTTCCCCATTTTCATTTTCGAAAATTTTTTAATGTCTATTTTAAAGATTCGTCTGCATGCTTATGGATCCTCAAAAAGTATTTAAATGCTTACTAAAATGAAAGAAAAATAGGTAATTGAGTAAAGCCTTTTTTAACTCTTTCGAACAAATTTTATTTCATTTTGATAAATGTGTAATTGTTTAACTTTTAAAAAAATAAGTTTATAGAAGCGTAGAACTAAAGTTATATTTACAAATTCCGAAATTCCCAACATGTTTTCATCATCACAAAGTACATTTCAATGGATTCCGTCCCCTGTCAATATCCACAGAAATGAATTAGCTGACACTCTTGCTAAGAAGGCACTAGACCATCCTGCCCCTTCCACCTCAGTGCTCACATATTTAGAAATATTCTCAAGGCAAAAGGTCCAAAATAAAGAAAAATGGTTAAAACCTCCGTTTCATAAATGGTATACAGGCAATAGACCAGGGTTTTCTTTATCTCTTCCTTGTGACAGACAGTCTAACACTTGTCTATCCCGACTTGCCAGTGAGCACTTAAAAAGTCTCACTTTTTCTGAAGTCCATAAAAAGTTTCCAATTTGCCCTAAACGCCACCTAAAACAGGCTTCACCTCAACACATCTTGGAATGCCTTGGACGGCACTGGGGAGGTATCCATGACAGTCCACTTCTTGTATCGCACCATTAAAGTCAACAGTTTCACTATCTGGTCTGACTTCATCTAACCAGATGAGAGATTAGTAACAACACAAATTCTAAATAACTGACAGAGATAGGAAACTTTGCAGTTAATATAAAATAAAAAAGGCAAATGTTTGACTTTTAGATGAAATTAATATGTGTATTTATAAAATATCTTTGTGCATAAACAAATATTTACATAAATAAACATTAAATTTTTAATTTTGATTAAAAATACTAAATTTTGAAAAATGCATTGAGTTTTGTAAGAAAATAGGAGAAAATTGAAGTTAAATTAAATATCATAAGGCACATCAATCAAAAATTCATTTGTATATTTGCGATTAACTGAAGTCGGTTTAATGGAATGGAATGATAATCAAACCTTCTTGAATTGCAACCTCGTTTTTCAACTTTTAGAAACATAAATGAAGTTTTTAAAGCATGAAATAGAAAAAGAATATTAACATCAATATTGCTATTATTTTATCAAAAAGAAATGAAAACAATTTATTTAATTTACAATTCGACATGAATGGGATATGTTTAACTGTAACCAAAATGATATTTTTTTTTGTTTATAATTGTCCAATATAAAAATAAATACTATCTTAAGAATTTGAGAGGATAAAAAAGTTTGTGTGCTTAACCCTACAAAATTTCAACTAATCAATTCAGAGTATTTAGTCTCTGCATTAGTTTCGGATGGAGGGTGGTATCCAAAAGCTCATGAACTTTTTAGGAATCAGTGGGACAATTTCAGTCATTTTGTGAGTTCAAACGAGAAAAAATACATTCTCATTATTTATATTTATTATTGTTTCTATTATAAAAAATAATTAAACCTTGGGTTTATTTCTCCTTTTTTTTTTAAATTAAACTAAAACTAAACTAAACTCATTGGCGACACAGCCTATGAAGGGCCAAGGCCTATGCCCATCTCAGTTTTCACCGCTGAGGTGCATGAGCAGATGTTCTGGTCAGTGGTCAGTCTGAAGCGAAACCCCCATTGTTTAGTTCCCAAGAAAGTTTGGTACTTACTTTATCGACCCATTGAAAGGATGAAAGGCTGAGTGGTGATCTTGCCCATCCCGAGGTTTAAACTTCGGACCTGTGGTGTGGAAGTACGATACGATGCCACTCGGTCACCGGCTTTAAATTAGACATACCATTAAATTAATTATAGAACATGTTCTGCTTGTCATCAAGTCCAACATATTGTAGTTTTAAAATATTTCAAGGCAAACACATTCATTAAGACGACATTAACTTCCCATCACTAAAAATTAATTTAAATTGGACTTTTTCGAGTAGGGTATGTTTTGAGGTCAATTATTTATATTTCCTTCGCAATATTATTTAATTTACTTATAACAAAAATGCGCATGTAAGAGAAATGTCAAGATTTCCTACTTCACCCAAATCATTAAAAGGAATTGAATGTTTTCATATTTTCCCTCTAAGACTTGAGAAGTAACAAGCCCTGTATTCTACTTTCCTCCCCCCCCCACCCGAAAAAGGGAAAAAAATTGGGTATATAATAGTAATATAAGCCGGATTTTTTATGGGCTGGTGCGTTCAGTATTTAATTTTTAAATATGGGTTGGAAATACTGCTTTTAAGAAATAATTCAGTAATTTTATGTGAGAAATGAGTGTTTGTACCATATGGGTTTTAAAAAGTAGGCCTTGTGAAAAGGAAAACTCTTTTTCAAAAAGGAATCTGTGTTCAACCGATTTACTAATAAAAACCATGGAGGAAAAAAAGTAGTGTTTAGCTTAAGGTATTACTTAGATCAGGGGTGGCGAACCTTTATGGATCAACGTGCCATCTTTTCTAAAGAAATGCTTAGTGAAGTATAAACGTGCCGTCAAATAATTTTGACTTGTGATTATGGGGAAAATAATAAAATTAAATACTAACAACACAAAACTCTTTATTTACTGTAGAAAAATATACGTTTTGTATTTTATAGTAGTACATGTTTTAGTTAAACGAGTAATTTAAATTATATAAAGTAGCATAAGTGTGACTTCTGCTGATGCAGAGTAGATGACAAATAACTTATATTAGGATTGCTTAAGATGTTACTTTTAGCAGAATGCATGCTGAATTGGAGTCATCTGCAAAATGGTTTCTAAGCGAGTCTTTAATGTTATTCATCTATGAAAATAATGACTCGTAGTAATAGATCGATGAAAATAGAGTTAAAATAGCACGAACCAGCTTCTTCAAACAATTAAACGTATCTGGAATCGAATTTAATGTTTCCGAAATTTCGTACTGGAATTTTTACTTATATTGTTTGTTAATCTTTCTGTTTCAATCAATTCTAACTTTTTCCTTGTTTCAATAAGTTTTTTGAATCCATATTGAACTAGACTAGAAATCAATAAGATTGCATTTCAAATTCTTCAATCAAATTGGGACAGGTTCCGTTTATCAAATGAGGGTACATCAGGGTACATAATAAACTTGAAGTACAGGGTACACATAATAATCTCAGTGAAAATCCCTTGATTGAAGGATCAATCTCGTTTGATCGTTTTAATCGGTGGCGTCCCCAAAATATTGTGCCGTGTGCCATCAATGGCACGCGTGCCAATTATTATCTATCCCTGCTTTAGATACTTATCATTTGATCATTATTCCGAATTATATGGTGTAACATCTGTTAGTTAGGATTGCTTTAGATCTAATGCTGAAATTTTATTCAAATACCTTAAAATGAGTGAGTAGTTATTAACGTCGCATTATAAAGCAACATAAGGCGACGGACTTCATAATTTTGAACCATGATTAAGTGACGAGAATGACACTTGAACTGGTACCCCCTCTCCAAACTACCACACTACGGCAATGGAAGGACTTTGAGCAATGACATATTTAATGTATATTGGCTCCTCTACACGGCGAAGTCTTCAGTGGTACCAGAGCTCAAACTCATGACATGCCGGCCCCGAGCTCTTGACCATGACCACTAGGGTACCAGGGTCATTTAAAAACTCTAAGAAAATGCAATAAAACATCCAACTGATGCGAACAGTTTATTAGAACAAAAATAATGATACTTAGTAAATTTTCATTCTTTCCTTGTAAATAAATTGAATAAAATTATAAGCAAGTAATATTAAAAAAAATTAAGCCAATTCCTAATGAGGTCAACAAAGAAAAATTTTATTTTAGTTCTTTTACTAAATAATTACAATTATAGCATAAATATGTATATATATATATATATATATATATATATATATATAACCTGTGAAATCGAATAATAAGTGACAAAATAGAAAGCGATTTTTCTTACAATTTTCCATTTTCCTTTCTATATAGGATGCTGGACTATTATTTTTGTTTGTTACTATTTATTCATTCATTACATTTGATTATTCTAATAAAATAGTATAATAAAAAAGAAATCACATTCTCAAGTGGAGGCCATCCAGGTGGGTAGATTCAGACCCACGACGCTTTAGATTAGGGGTCAATGCTATCCATTGCTCTAAAATTTTGATGAACTATTTTCCTTTCTATATATGCTGCTGGACTATTGTTTTTGTTACTATGTATTCGTTTTTTAATTTAATTAATGTATTAATATTTGAAAAAAACTGTATGGACATCAAGTGTCATCCACTACTATTTTAAAAAAAATGTATTTAAATTTGAATGGATGAATAGAAAATATTTTATTAACGATTGAAAACTTGAACAAGATACATATACAGTCGACTCTCGATAATTCGAAATTGGAGGGACCAATGAAAAACTTCGAATAATCAAGAGTTCGAATTAACAAGAGAGTAGGAAAAAACTCCCAAAATACACGCAAGGAAATTTTTTTCTGACACATTTAAATTTGAAACTATGTTATAAAACAACAATTGTTCATATGTATAAAATTATTTTTAAGTATTTTTAAAAAGTACATACTATTCAGTATAAATATTATGCAGATATTAGAAGTTCTATATTAAAATAATACATTTATGTGTTAAAAACAATTGTTAAAAGAATACATGCCGTTCTGTGTGCCTAATTAATCTTTTTTGACGAAAAAATCTGTTATCTTTAAAAATTTGTTTTATCTGTTATCAGTCCCCTCAAGCACTGTCCTCAACCCTATTGGTTCTTCAAGGCAGGGCCCAGCCCCGCCCTATTCGATGCCATATTTCATTAATCACACAGTTGAGTCATAAATCATCTTGTCACTCCAACGCAAAATACACTATCCTATGCATCTCTTTTTCACAATAGTGAACCATCCTTTCTGAACACATGTGTAGCAAGGCCACATGTTACACGAAAAATATGGACGGCTGACAACAAGTGCGGCTAGGTCTGTTATCCGCCGCAGAAGGAAGGAAGGAAAAAAGTGTATTTTTACCGGAACGCTACTGGCAGGCAGATGGTCATCAAAGAGGTTACGTTACAAGACGCGCAGAAACAATACTATACAAAACATGTTAACTGAAACATTTTTGCTACAGGTCTCTACATGATAGTGAGTGTTCGAATTGTCGAGAGCTATATAAGATAACTTCAAATTATTGCGTGTTGTAGTCTGGCTAGCCCCAGATTTTATTTTGAAATATTGAGTGTTTTAAAATATATTGTTTTAGTTCGAAATATCAAGAGTTTTTATAGAGGGTGACCATACGCTTCGAATTAATGAGAGGTTCGTATTATTGAAGGTTTAAATTAGCGGGTGTCCACTGCATATATATATATATAGAGAGAGAGAGAGAGTGAACTAATAGTAGGAATTGAAAAACAGGTTTCAATATACATTAATATATGAAATACTAATATATATGAGGCTAGCGGCCCAGCAGACGTTGTCCTGTGAACGCACGTCTTAAATCAGGCTATTTCAAACTTTTTGAATAAGTTGTACCAGTCTGGACCCGTGTTGGTGGTAATTTTTATAAAAGTTACAATACCGAGACTCATCATGCACAGTTACCACAATTCGACCTATCGATTGCGTGTGAGTAAGTGTATACTATGAACTAAGTTGAGATACAGTAAAAGCTATTCTGAATAGAATCCTATAAGCTTGTTTTGGTGAAGCGATAAAAGATGAAACTCGAGGCTATTTTTCACTTAACTTGGTATATTTTTTGATGCACAATAAATAAATTTATCGTAATGCCTTTGAAAGCCGCAATGTTTTTGGTTAATCCGCCCGAAGGGAATAAACAAACAAATGCAATGGTTTTGCCAACCCTCGGACACTCAACATATAACGGGCCGTGCGACAAACAAAAATTTTCCGTCTTGTTTCTTTTTTTTCCTTGCAGCACATTAGTTGAATAAACAGCAGCGCACGAAGTAATACGCAGTTATGCGTTTTGGGAATTTTTAGTGTTAATATCATACAGTGGTACCTCTCTGACATACGAGTGCCCCAGCATACGAGAGTTTTCGAGATACGAGCCGACGAGCAAGTGATTTTTTGCTTTTTTTAAGTTACGAGCGAAATTCCCGAGATACGAGTCCGGTTCAGTTCAGTTCGGTAGTAACACACTGGGGAATGTGGGAGAGAGTTTCTGAGTTCGTGGGAAAAACGCAGAAAAGTTGCAACAGGTGTGCATCACGACCTTTTTAATGACACTTGCCTAACTCATTTCCGGAACATTTATTCTGAGAGAGAGGAAGAAACAAACCTCCTTGGACATGTTTTCTAAACATTTTCACAGGTAGCGAAAAATAAATGCTTAGCGAAAAGGCAAAAAGACTTCCGAGTGAGGATATCTAATTTATTTTCTTTGCATTCTCTTTTTTTTTTGTTTTTGTGCAATAAATGTTGATATTTATAAATACGTTTTTATTATTCAAAACCACGTAACAAAAATAACTGGGGTGACATTTTGGAGGTTGGAACGGATTAATGGTAGTTCGAATTGTTTTGTATGGGGAAATTTGCTTCGAGATACGAAAGTAAGATACGAGCAAGGTTGCGGAACAGATTAAACTCATATGTCGAGTACCACTGTAATTGCTATATCGGACCCGAATTGTGTGGTCTAAACCATTCTCGAGATCACTTGAACCCCACAAAAGTGTGTCATCAAAATCGGTCCAGCCGCTTAGGGAGTTCAGTCACGTACACACGCACAGAAAAATTATATACATAAGTATAAAGTAGGTAGATTTTCTTAATCATACGTTATGTTTTACATTATAATAGAGGAATATACAGTAAATATCGTTACGATATATATATATATATATATATATATATATTTAATACTATATATATATATATATATATACATATATACTCTATATATTAAATATGAGAGAAAAATCGTTCAAAATTGTGAGATTATGAATTATTGATAGGATGCTCTTTGGTGAGTTTTTAATGATTTACGCTATTTATTTGTGAGACATACTGGTTTTCATTTAGACTTTCGGATTTTTAGACATTTTTCTACCTATACAACTATTTTAAGACTGGTGCGTCATCTTTGATGTTCGATGGTTCACTTATGCACTTAATTGTTTTAGAATTTTAATATTTTAAAAATGTTATAATATCTCTTTCAAGAATACGATGGCGAGAATAGTTTAATTTTCAAGTTTAATGGTTTAATTTTAACTTTTTAATTTTTAATTTTTTAAATTTTGCGAGGGCTGGATATTTTCCGATTAACTTTTAAATTTCCAATATAGGGAAGGTTGGCGCCATCAAACTAGTTTAACCCCACTTATCGGTCCTATAGTCAGTTTACTTGCGTATTTGTTTATAAATTTTATTTTATAATTTTTTAATTTTGTTTGAAAACGTTGGAATTTTATCTTTTATATTCGTCATTGATATCCTGAAACGGGATTTAATGTTATAAGTTTCATATAATTTCAAATTTTTAATTGATTATTAAGTTGTGATTGAATTATATATATATTTAAATATATATATATATATATATATATATATATCATTTCATAATTATTAATCTTTTTGAGCGTACTATTATAAAGACCTCTATTGTATGTTTCTCAGTACTTTTAGTTTAAATTTCCCCCATTTTAGCTGCTAACCAAAACCTCCATCAAAATTTTCTAATTTTATCAGATCTAGACGCCCATTTTATGCATCGAATTTTAAAATAAGGGCTTCCTTAGCGAAAGCTTACCCCAAACGATCAGTTCAGCACTTTGTCTACTTGTGGTAGGGTGTGGAAGATAAATGTTTTTTACAGGTACCTAGTTGTAGTTCTAGGAAACCATTAGAACCACAGGTTGTCCCCCAGATGCACAGAAAAAAAGAAAGAAAAACCCTTCATCGTTCGGTTGGAGTATTTCGCGTCTGGAAAAAAACATCTTCTGAGGAGATAGAGGGGATAAGGAGTTAGACGCCAATCGATTGTTCTATTGGACTTGTTTTTTTGTTTTTTTTTGGCGCCACCAATAAGCAAAAAGTTTTTTAACCTCTTTACCTGATACCCCTTAGTTGGACATTGGGCTAGATCATTCTTTTCTGTAACAGTTTCGTCTGGTTTGTGAATAGCTGTACTTTTTAAATCTCATCTTTGAACCTGTTTGGGTTTCTCTTTCGTCATGATTGAGCAATAATAAGGATGGAGAATTTTGTTTCCTCTTCTACAGTGGTGTAACCCAAGAAAGTTGTTCGAAAAGTCCAACCCGTAATTTTTTAAAAATTATTCTTATTAAATGTTAGTAGTATCTTGGTTTATATAAATCAGAGGTTCCCAAACTTTTTTTTCCTCATAGACCCTCTACCATGTTTTTTTTTTGGTTTGGGGCAGACCCCTGCATACCTAATATTGAATTTTCGAATATTAATCAATTTAAATGCATTTTTGACGAATGGTATAGAGCCACTTATTTTTAAAGATTTAAATTTCTAAGTCTAATGAAATATAGTGTTTAAAACTTAAGAGACACATGCTAATTAAAGTAAAATTTAATCAATACATTAAATAACTGACCAACAAACATATGTTTGCAATGGAAAGGATGAATCTGGTCCCTCAATATCAAATTTTCAACATTTGGTATCAATCATGTCAGAGATTTAATCTTAAATCTCCTCGGTTAGTAGAATCCAGTCTTTTTCTTTTTCTTTCTTTTTTTTATTTTGGTGATTGGCAACCACGCTGAAACTCCTCCTCATAAGGAAAAGTTATTAAAAACTTATTCTCAATACTCCATAATTAGGGATAAATAACATGTATGTGTGTGTCCTTTTAAAGCCAAAATTGCGGACATCCGTTTCTGAATTTTACTTAAGATCTCCGCAACTGCTTTTCTATACTTATTCTATGTCTTTTTCAATTTCCCCTCTCAGAGGCAGCTCTAGGGCCGGACAGTCCGGACCTCTGCCCGGAGTGGCAAATTTTAAGGGCGGCATTTGGATCAAATTTGAAAAATATTTTTTTTTACAAAGAATTTGATATATTTTCTGAAATATTATTGGATGTAAATTTGGTATTGCATTTAACGTAACTTATTGTTTTATTTTGTACTCTGTATATTTAATGACAGTTTTCTTTTGTGTTTAAACTTGAAGAGTTTGAGCCGGGAGTATATGTTAAAGCATGCAATTTAATATGTTTACACATCTTTCACTTGTAAATTTTTCCCCATCCCGGAGTGAGGTCACAACGGACATTCCTTTCACCCTTACGATGTCCGGTGTCAGCTATCCAAAAGAGGACAAGGAATAAGGGATTTGCTGATCGAGAGATACAGAAGATGTTTATTTTACCGAGTGTGTTTCTATAAGTTAAAACAAACGCTTGTGATCCCCACTATCAGTGGACTATTTTTCGAAGAAATTGTCCTGCTGAAATTGACGAGTCTTTGTCTTACAATTCACTCACTTGATATAATAACAAGTAATTATGTCCTTAATTTCGAATTGTTTTGAATCTTTTAAGACTTAAATAATATATATATAAAAAAAAGAGGGGGGCGGCTTTTTTTCAGCCGGGGGAAAAAAACCCCC
>BMAV01001458.1:1094696-1258113 GCA_019973955.1 Trichonephila inaurata madagascariensis | reverse complement strand
CTTTTGGGATTAGAAAAATTTATTTTGAGCATTAAAAATATCCCTTTTTAAAATAGCTCGATTTTTACTTTTAATTTTCTTTCAAATGGTTCTATATTCAACAGTTCTAGAAATACATACTCCCCCCAATCGATAGGTCGAATTGGGGTAACTGTATAGGGAAAAAGAAAGGTATTATTTTTTCTTTAAAAAAATTTCATCCAAACGGTCCAGATTGTTACAACTTATAAAAAAAAGTTTTAAATTTGGATTTAAGACTTTTACAGGACAACGTTTGGGACCGTTTATTTAATATATTTTTTTTTTTTATATATATATATATATATATATATATATATTTTTTTTTCTCAATGATTTTGCAAAAAGATTCAAAAAAAACAAAGATCAAATAATAAAAGCAAAATTTAAAAAAAAAAATGGAAAGCGTAAATCATATTGCAATCGTACAACTGAAACAAATGGAGAAGTAAGTCAACAGAATATATGGGATTCAGACGTGTTAAGTAAAACCTTCTTCCCAAATATTATTTTTATCCGTTCTCTTTCTATTTTGGTAGCCCGATGTCTCATAATAGGACTCTGGAGAGCACTGAAAAGGAAAAAAAAGAGCTACCATTTTCTGGACCCAGTTTGAGATCGATTCCTGACTATGCAATGTTGTTAGACCCTTTGTTTGGATGCATTTTTCACTGGAATCATGTGGATCCAAATGCCCAGAAAGGTTTTCAATATTCTATTTTCGAAAATGCACATGGGAACCAAAATAAACATGTAATCATTGGGTCGAAAAAGAAAAATACAATGCTGTTAAAGAAAGTAAAATATTGAATTAGGCTTCGAAAAAAATCCTAGCTCTATTTAAAAAGAAATTTTTAACTTTCTCGACAATGGAGTAAATTTAAATAATATAAATGAAAAATTTCTTCCGACTTAAAGTTAACTATTATAAAGTTATCACCAAAAATGTATTCAATTGAAGAATCAAATTAGCTAAACTGCGTCAAAAGAATATCGAAATGGAATTCAATCAAAAGTATTCAGTGGTAACTTCAAAAGATGCTAAAAAAAAGCAATTGAGCTATTTGTCGTAAATCTAAATATGAAGTGAAATGAAAGAAGTATTGCAATTTTGCTGAAAAAAAAGATAGCTTTTAGTAAATTATTCGTAGGCGTACCAAAAAACAACCCCTTTTTTTTATGAACTATACTTTTAATTTTAATTTAGTAAGTAATAACTTGTAAAAATATGAATGCGCTAAAATTTCATAGCACAGCAAAAAATTAATTCTAAGGTAACAAACACATTCTAAGGTAACCAATGTTTATATTCTGTACATCCTAAAATTTCATTTCGTTAGCTCACTTATTATTTGATCAAAGTAAATGTTAAACAACGTTTGAGAATATTAAAGAACAGATTAAATATTTGCTTCAAATGTCCAAACATTTCTCAAACTTGATGGAGGAAGTTTTGTTTGTGAGCTATTAGTTAGAGTCTTGTACGTTATTGGGGAGTTGTAGTAAAAGCAGCTTTTTGAATCTGTGTAAAGTATACACATAATTTTTCTTTAAAATTGTAGAAACAACCCCTTTTTGTAAAAACTGTTCTCTGTCTAAAATAACGTTTAAAACAAAAGCTTTCAGTTTGTTATTAATTACATTAAAATGAGTGATAAATGTTTCTTATTTGAAAAATAGATTTTCTCTTGAGCCGAAGAAAAGCAAATATTCCTCAAAAAGAAGAGAAGAAATTTCCACAACATCATTAGATAACAGTTTGACATTTCAATGAACTTGAATCATATCAATTTCTATTCATATTTTCGAAAAAAAAGTAACCAAAATCATTATAAAGAGGGATATTGTTTAGAAGAACATATATAATACTATTTTCTTTCATTTAAGGGGGACTGCCAAATGCACTGACATGGTTAGGGTACTTTTGCACAACGAAATCGCATTATTCAGGCGTAAAACTTTTGTTGAGAACGTAAATTACTCATATAAATCCGCCTTGAAAGGTAGAAATGCCTGCAAAATATCTAGAAAAATTTTAAAATTACGAAAAATTCATATGTCCTTGTTTTCCAGAATTTTCTGACGCCATATTTGGCAAGCTTTATTACAAAATCTGCAGATGGCGCCATGTGTATGCAATCTACGTACAAAATTTTTAAAACGTTACTTTAGAATAAAATTACCACATTAACTGCTTAAATACACATTAATAATAATATATTTTATGAAAAGAATATTTTGCTACACGAATAATGACTTTTAATCACTTCAGAACACTAATTCTGCTCTTTTCATGAAAAAGGTGGGGGTTAAAAAATAAAGTAAATCCCTAGAACTACGTCAAGAAACCACTTCCCATGACATCCTTGAAAGGCAACGGTCAAGGACCATGAGGATCAGCTGGATCGTTGCTCTTTCCTTAAATTTTAGAATGACTGGTAAGAAAGGGAATCGTTTGAACAGGATGGGGAGAGGGGACTCTATTTTTAGCACTGGATAGTGGGGTGACTTGGGGAACAGTGGTCTTCAAATTTTTCTACTCACAGAAATGAACAGGAGTGGCCAACTTTTTCGAGAGAAGAGTACCACGATTTGATAAAAATAACATGAGTGCCGCTTTCAATATTTCCACCAAACAAATATAGAAAGAAAAAAAAAAAAAAAATTACTTATAGGCTTATTATGGAATTTTACGCAAATAGCACATTTTTTTAATGCAAGAAATTTAAAAATAAGATGAAGTAAATTTAGGTTTTATTGTTAATAGAATTTTACAGGTTCCCAATCCAGTTAAGTAGTACAAAATAAAACGAGTAATTTGAAACATTTAATTTTAAATAATTATTAAACAGTTAGTATTTACTTAATGTGGCTTTTGGAAAAAATTACTCTTTTTTTTACCAATTCATCTATATTAGAATTTACTTTTTGCAGATCCTAACAAAATTAGTTATTATAGGTGCAATACATCAGCTCATTTGGCGAAATACGAGATATGTTCATAGCAGAAAAACGTTTACTCACACAAGCATATTTTTGATCCAAATTTTGAGACTTTGTCTGAGACAACCGCACTTGGGGTCAAAATTGTAGAAATTATTTATTATTATGCATTCAATTTCTTTTAATTTTTCAGTATGTCTTTGCGTGCCCCCATTACAACTGCACCGTGCCACGGGTCGGCCACCACTGCCCTAGAAGGTCTTTTTGTGAAGCCCCTAGAACTAGAAGGTCTTTTTGTGAAGCCCCTAAAACTAGAAAGTATTTTTGCTTAGTCCCTATCTATATTACAAACTTTTTGTAAAGGCAATTAAAAAGTATTGCGCCGATTTTTTAAAATTTAATCTACTTTTAATATAATTTATTGATTAATAATATTAATCTATGATCCAGGTTTCACCCACCCATTCATTATGCTTAGTAATTAGAATATGTACGTGATTTTTTTTTCACACAAACTGTCGAAGTCAAGCCCATTGAAATTAACTATAATCGCATTACATATTCTGAGCTTAATTTATTCCTATACTTTGTTTTTGTAGCCACTTATGCCAAGAACATTTTTTCACTTGTACACATTGTTCTGAACGGGATTAAATGTTTAGAGAAATACTGAGTATTTTGTGTATGAATTTGCAACAAAAAGATTTAGGAGCTTTTCTGCTTAAATTTAAAGTTTGGGCCAAATCTGTTGAAAGGTCGATAAGTCGTTACCTCTTATTGAAGGTGTTTTCTCCCAACAAATGTCAAAAGGTGCACTTTTCATTGAAAAATATTTAGTTTTTAAAAGACATTGTACTTCAATCGAGTATATACAATTATCTCGTGGAACCCGGGAGAGTAAACAATAAAATTTTTACAATCTATTAGGTAATATACAAAAATAAAAAACACATTTTTTTTAAATATCTTTTATTATATTATAATAAAAGTTTAAAAAGTATGGCAAAATAAAGTTATTATGTTGAAGTAAAATTTTCAGTTTCTTAATGACAGGAGTGAGCTTTAAATTCTTGAGGGGATGCAAACTTTATACAGAGAACGTGAATCCATTTTGCACACATTTATAAATTTTTTTTTTCGATTTATTTATTGTGACTCGTGGAACACAGTTTGAAGACCACTGTCGTGGTGTGTATACTTTCTTAGAGGGTGAAAAACCCCCGGAATTGTCTTTTGATGTTTAAAATTGCTCTACAAAGCAACAAGAGGGCTATTAATCACACACCTCGTAATTTTGAACCATGGTCAAGTAACGTGAACGACACCTGAGCTGGCACTCCCCTCTTTTAGCGACCCCACCACACCAACGGGAGGACGTTTCAGCTCTCGACAGATTTAGCGTCCATCGCTGCACTACACGGCTGGTTTTTAGTGGTACTGGGCTCGAACTCGTGATAAAGCCAGCCACTATCCGATACCCATACCACTCGGCTACCACGGTCACAAAAAAGTGTTGCAGATTTCGATAAAGCAGTGCTTCTCAAACTTTCAATATTTGCGATCCAATTTCCACTCATAATTTTCATCGCAGACCCCCTTCGTACAATGTGTTGAATGCATTTATAATTTACTTTGATGGTAAAACCACAATACACAATACTTTTACTATAAACCGTACTAATTATCAAGATAAACATTAAGTTTTTATATATAACAAGCCCAGGGAGTCACGCCAGTAATTACTAAACTTGTTTTAATTGAATATTGATAAATTAATTATTAAATACTTTTTGCAGTTTGATACATTTATAAGTAGTGTATTACATCAGTGTGAATGTGTACTTCATTTGTTTCTTATTTGGCAGCCCTGTATTTCACACACACACACACTTTTTATAATTATTTTAAATTGTAAATTATTTTATTAAATTGATAATTATTTTAAATCTTTTATTTTCGATTTTTCGCGATATGCTCGCCCTCCCCCGCAAAATAGGGTTATTACACCCTCCTGGGGGGAGGGCGCCCTACAGTTTGAGAGACGCAGCGATAAAGATTTTATTTCGAGTTTTGAGAACACAACTTAATAACAGTAAACATGAAACAAAATAGTGATTTGATAGTGCTTGCGATTTATATAATAATTTCGCTGATAGCGAAAATGAAGATTTGATAATTTAGGTATAAAAATGGCGTATCAATTGCCTTGTTAATAAATACTAGGTGTTGTACTTTCTGTACTTTTAATTTTTCTCTTCTTTTTTCACCCTCCATTTTTGCGCTCCCGAATCTCTTTGCGCCCCTAGGCATGTGTGCCTAGCTCGCCTGCTTTAGTGCTGGGCCTGATAAAGAGAGAAATTTGTAAGAATAATCGGTTCTTTCTCATGAAATGGCTTTTAACTCATACTTTTACTACTGAAGCCTCTGTTAGAAAAATTATTTTATGGGAGCAAAGCAATCCTTACGTTATTTTTGTTATCCCAAAACAATCAGTTTCCCCAGTCAATTCATATTTTTGATTCCAATCATTTGAATTCGCATTTGGCATAAGAGTTACTTACGTTAATTAAATACCTTTTCAATAACCGCAAAATTAATAAAATTTGCACAATTATTAATACCACAAAAATACAACTTTTTACCAAGGGTTGAGTGAGTAACATTAACGTCGTACTTTTCGTTAATCGATAGACTTTGGCAACCGATCTCTAATTAAGAACCATAACGCAGTGACGAGGACGACATCCGAGCTACCCCCTACTAACTTCCACACCACACCCACTGGAGGAGGCTTCGAACATAGACATGTGGCAGCGATAGTCGAGTGGTTAAGGTATCGATCGTTGGGCTGGGTCTCGACACGAGTTCGAGCCCAGCACCACCAAAGACCCACCGTGTATGGCAACGATGTACGTTATATTTGTTGAAAGCTCAAACGTCATCTCGTTGGTGTGGTGAGGTAGTTAGGAGAGAGGAGGTGCCAGCTCAGGTGTCTTCCAAGTCACTTGACCATGGCTCAAACATGTGGTCCGTCGCCAAAAATTTTAGAAGCTGTGGCTGAAAGTGCGACGTTATTAACTCACCATTCATCGTCTGCGTGTACACCAAGATTCGAATAATTACGTATTCCTCGAATTCTAAATTACACGTTGATAAAAGCGTCGCACAAAATAATACACCTGACTTATTCTGTGTTGTACATGTAAATGAAATGCAAGCTTGTCGTATACTGTTACACCTTGAAGTAACATTAATAATAATTTCGATGTTACTTTCCGCTATTCGATAACAATGAGAGGATTAGCTTCTAGTATAATATAATCGTAGGTTAAAACGGATTTCGGTCTTAAAGCTAGGTAAAAATTATGCTTCCTTTTCCCCTTAATTCATTTCAAACATATTGTTTAATTTTTACGTATGTGTGTGTGTGTGTTTTACAACCAAATAACAGTTTCATTTAATGTAGTAACACAGAAAATAGGCTGCTACTATGTGGTATCCTGTTTTTACAAAATGTAGATGGTAGAAACAAATTGTAATTTAAATTTGAATTTGGAAATTTACCTTATATTAGAAACACTCATCGAGAAATAACATAATAAGTTTCTTGATACGAGTCTTTTAAAAGAAAAACGTCATTTTCTATGAAAAATGGTCACAGAGCACTTTTTTCATAATTGTTATAATCTTTTTAACCACAATCTCCATTTCTTATTTTATAAATTAATGTTATTATTTCGGTATTCATGAAAATGCAACAAAACTGTGTGTACTAAGAATTCATTTTGTGTATATAAACTACATGCGAACGGTGTCTCCTCTTGGTCCCACAATGAGGGGAGGGATAGAAGCCCAATCTGTGGGTTTTACGACTGCTTGCCCTGTTTGCCCTTCTTCACTGTTCAAAGACGAAAAATTGCTCATCATACATTATGCAAGAAAATCTTACTCCTAGCTGTTACTGTGTTTCCTTTAGCTGTTATAAATTTCTACCTCCCAAAGATTTTTGTCATCCCCGTACAACAAATTGTTGGTTTCTTCATATTATTAAAATCCAGCATATTGACTTATAAAAAGTTACTACATTAATTAAATATCTTCACGAACGCACACCAAAATTACTAGGTAACATAAAATACATATATACTACTAAAGGCTTAAATCTGTTTATAACAAAGTAAGTTATTTTATACATAGTATATAATTTCATTAACGCGACAATACACTTTTATTGAACGTGCACGTATGGTATATATACTAATAAAGTTAGGTTTATTTAAAAGACTACTTAAAAATGAAACTTTTACAATGAATAATTTAAACTTTTCTTAGATATGATCCACAAAGTATACTACATACTTATAAAAAATAAACCCTTTGGTCACAGAAATTAGCCAACTATGAATTGCAGTACCAATAGGTGGCCAAAGTGATGCATGGCAATAGACTATTCTATGCTGCATATGTAAAGTAAAATTCTCAATACATTTAGTAACAACAATAATAATGATTTATTATTAATACCATTACGTTGCAGTCAGATAGGATTTAGTTCGGCAGCAATATAAATGAGTGGAAGCTAAAACGATTTTCAACCCCAGAAAAATTACGAGCTATTTCCATAACCTTCTTCTTAGTTGAAAAAATGCATTAAAAATTAGAGATTTACAGACATTATTAGTTTCTTTTGCCTTTAAGCCTTTACAAAATTTTATGTGGCTTTTTCCAAGATTTCGCTTTGAAGATAAGCAGCGTCTTTCATTCCTAATAAATTTTTTTCCTGTTCAAAGATAGCTTTAAATTTTTAAAGATACTTATGTATATATATATATGCCCCCTATAAAGTTTATATAAATTTAGATCTGAGAACTCTAGCTATTTTAAAAACATTTAAGCTTTATTTCAAAATGTCTTATTTCTTCTTTAGGTTTCCAAATTTAAATAAGATATTCATGCTTTTTCTCGATTTCATTCAAGAATTACTATTAAAATCACCAGTGTTTCAGGTTTCACTCATACCAATTCTGGAAATGAAGCGTAATAAAAGGAAGCCAGAATTTGAAAATTAATTCATGAATATATATGTTTGCCCTCCCATTTTGCGAACCTCTATCTTGCGAATTTCTCTTATTTCATGAATTTTCCTAGGAACGCTAAATTTTATGATTTTCTTCGTCAAATAACCTCCAAAATAGCTATGCATTTTCCATTTATCGAACTTTCTCTTGGGATTCGATTTTTTTCTCTGTTTTTGAAATATTTCTGACCTACATGTGATGTAACGAGCAAGTAAAATCATTTGAAACCATTAGATTCTGGTGAATTGTGTGAAAAAAAAATACGCCTGATGAGGTATTTCTGTGCACTGCAAAGATGCGGAATGAGAGAAAACATTTTTTTAAAACAAAAACTCAAAAACCAAATTAATAGACTTAACCATTGTTAAAATTGTAGGACACGCATTATTAAAATTCATTGGTCATAATATGCATGTTTAAAATTACTTGTAGGCTTAAAATTGGAAAATGTTATTAAAATTTTCGTTAATCATAATACAAAAGTAATTTTTTAAAGTTGGAAATATATATATATATACTCTGAGTATTTCTTGACAAAGTTATTTTTTTATCCTGTTTTCCTAGCCGAATTCTTTTTGATAGGTAAGATATGTAAAATAAATAGATATAAAAAGGTGTGTGAACAATTAGTTTTATAATAATGTATAGTTATGTGAATTCAAAATTTGTTTTAAGTGGTTTTTAAACTATATTGAAAGATAAATCATTTCACGAAATTTTCCAAATAACGAACTTTTTTCAGGTTTAGTGACGACTGTAATTTAGTGAAATTTTTGTCATATTTTCAGGCGTATCGGAAATAATAACATTAATTTGTAAAACAAGAAATAGATGTGTTTGAAAACAGAATTATACAAACTATTTGTGAAAAAATTGCTCTAGGTTATTTTCTTAGAAAAGTAACATTTTCTTGTGAAAGACTCAAATTGAAAATGATTATTTCCTGATGAGTATTCTTACATAGCAATTTCAAATACAATTTGTATCTAAGATATGAGCAGAAAGAAATTTATTACATACCTATCAAAAAAAAAATTGAATTAAATACGCTAAGACAAATATTCCATCTTTATTCTTAACCCTATGGGCAATGTTTATGATACCCAAGAAAATGTAAACGTACTTGTTCATTCACTTGTGGATATCACAAAATATTTGCACTGATTTAAAAAAAAATAAAATAAAATAAAGACTGCGCACCCATTTCCTCGGGTATTCTAAAAGTTGAATAGTTTGTTTATTTTACTGCAACTGCGCATGCGTTCTGAAACCGACTATATCTGTCAATCATTTCTTAACCACACCCCGTTGCTATAGTAACGACGGGTTATCTTTTTACACGCATTATCGCTTTGACGTCATCCGAGTTGCAAACAACGCCATCTGTTGGATAAAGGTAGTTTTGGAAAATATGGCCGTTCCTCTTAAATTGACAATGCAAGTATGTGACATTAGTAATCAAATAATTAGTTTGCTCCTGGCCTTATACACCCAATTTTTTTCGGGTTCAAACCTAGCTCAATTCGGGAGATTTTCATGATGCAAAGAATCGACAGCATCCCTGTCGTATGATTATGCGGCATGTTAAAAAACCCTATAGTGCTTATTTGGCTTGGGTGCTCTGTGCCAAATTAAAACTCCCGGTACAGTATTGCATCGTCAGAGTTCAGGTGCCTCCTTCTGGACTTCCCATTTTGTGAATGATATACAACTTTATTACCTAACCTTGGGAGCAATCTGAAATCCTAATACTTATTCTAACATAGAAGATGATTTGAAATAATGTCATCTACAGTGCTATTGACTTGTAAAACTCCTGGTGGATTCTAAGATGAATATTAATTTCAGGTCGTGTGACTTCCAAGTCACAATTCTCACTTTCTCTTATTCTTAGATTTCTCAATGAACGATTCACTCACATACCAAAACTTAAATGGTATTTCTATTGGTCATCTCTACAGAAAGTGCTTTAGAAACTCAAATCCCAGTTTCCCCAAGAAAAGGTTTTAAATCTTTTTGGGGGTAATTTTAAAACCAAGAAGGAAAAAAAGGGGGGGGGTTTGGGGGCCCCAAAAGCCAGAAAAAGAGGGGGTTTTGGAACCGACTAACACCGGGCAGTTCGAAAAACTGGGAGTGGACGACGGAAAGTGACATTCCCGAGCTTGAATAGACACCTGTTTCGCATGGAGGTGAATGACAGTACAATTTCCTCCATGCAACTGGCAGCACGTTGGTCGACTTCTACAGGAGTATTAACGTCGGCTGTGTTAATTCGTCGACATCTGCTGCTCTTAAGACTGTGTGAAAGAATTCCTTCATACAGGATCCCTCTCACGGCAAACCATCGACGGCTACCTCTGCAATGGGTTCATGAACCTGGAATGGCCTGAGAGGACTGATTAGAAACAAGTTGTCTTTTCTGACAAATTCAACGTTAATTTGTGGAACCATTCGTGTTAGACGCTTTGCCTTCCATAGTGCATTATCAAACATCATAGTAGTCGAATTCCCTAAGCTCTGATCTGGGGGATGATTTCGTAACATGGACCATCTCAATTGCTACGAATTGAGGGTCATCTGATTTGTAAGATTTACGTCCGTGAAGTGCTACAGCCTGAAGTCGTCCTCTTCTTTCAAGGCATCTCTGGAGCTATCATTCAACAGGATAATGCACACCCACATGTAGCAAGGAATGTTCGAGACTTCTTTTCAGCCCAACACATGCATCTTCCTCCTTAGCCTGCTTATTCACCGGATATGTCGTCTATTGAACATGTGTGGGATTTGTTTGGTAGTCGTCTCGCTCGTGAACCACGTCCTACTGCTTCAAAGTACGAACTTTGGGTTCGGATACAAACATTATGAAGTTCTCTTCCAGAAGCAGCCATTCAATATCTGTTTGACTCCATGCATCGTTGTATAGCAGCACTAATTGTAGCAAGTGGTGGCTACACCAAATACTAATTTCGGACATTTAATATTGTTTTTCTTCTTTTTTTGTTTGCTTTGAAACTTTATTCATTTATTTGTACCAAATAAAGTGTATTACACTTCATTTAATTCTGATGGCTCACTCACGATGTCTACAAACAGCAATTTATATATATATACTAAATTACCATAAATTTAATGAGAAGCAAAGTTGTAAGTAGAAATACAATAGGTGAAAAATAAGATATCCACTTTAGTACACTTTATCCTTAGAAACCAAGATTGTAGGGTTAAACATAATTTTGAGATCAGTCAACCTTCTACTATATTTGCATGGACTATAGCTCTAAAGAGAAAGTAGAGTAAAAATAAGATTATATAAATACTAAAGATTATAAGCATAATACTAGAAGAAGAATACTAAAAATACAATAAAATAGCAATGCTAAATGCCAAGTATAAAGAAATGAATCTACATACCTAAGCCAGAAATTAAATATCTAAATAAAATAGTAATTCTATAAGAGGATAACAGTCCTTCAAACTGCAAACCTCCCACCCAAACAGAGCAGCATCGCACATGAGGAAAAATAGATAAAATACCAAACAAGGAATTATAATTACATCTAAGGAGACATGAAAATTTTAAAAAAATAACAAAAAGTTTATTGGAAGGAAAAGACCAAGGGAAATATTTAAAACGATTCGAAAATAAAACAAAATTTATTAAAAATTGTATCTTGAAGCCCCCATATTGTGAATGCATGCAGAAATGAAAAATAACAACCGATCAAAATAAAAATTTTAAGCCAGATAAAAAATTGAACTTTTAAGAAATATATGTGAAGAAAAAAGAAAAATGACCCCAACTAAAGAAATGCTTTTGAACCAAGTAGTGAATATTAAGCATATAAGAAGTGTAATTATAAAGAAAATTAAAAGGACAGTTGTGATCTTACCAACATTTAATAATTTTTTTTTTTGAATTAGGGATAAAATTTGTATTATTACTAACCAATATATTGTTACTTTGTAAATAATTAAGAAAAATTTTTGATAAATAGAAATATATATATATATATTGTAATCCCCAAAAGGTACCTTAATAATGTTAAAATTTAAGGGGTATCCCTTTTATTAAAGATATTACTATATAATTGAATATATATCATACACACAAAGTTAAATCAAAGTAAACTGTTTTTGAAAGGGTTATTTTGCAAGTTTTAATGGTTAAAATATTTTAAATAAAAATTAAGAGTATATCCCTAATTTTTTTACATAAAACAGATTATGTATACATCTAAAAATCTAAAATTTATATTAATAATATAACTATTTTCATGACAATATAAACATAAATTAGCTAAATTATTGCTAACAGATTCAATAAAGCTGAAATAAGCCTTTAACTTCTTTATATATAGATTACTATTAAAATTTTAATGTGGTTTTCTTTTAATACTAGTTAAATAAAAATTTTAAATTTTTATGATTTATTAAAAATTGTTTAGATTATAGTTAATGTAATTTTTTTTTTAGTATAAGAACGCTCTCTTTAGTTATATCATTAATATATAAAAAGTTAAATAAATTCTTTAAATTTTAATTATGTATAGAGTAAATATCTTTAACTTTTAAATAATTAATAACTATTTTGAATTATAGCTTTAATTCCCGAAATGGTACAGGTTCTAAAGCCATTCGTAACTGTACGAAATTTAATAAAATATTTATGGAACTTTATTTATTAAAAAATATTGTTACGAATCTATACTAAAGAGAAGGACAATAGAGTGGGTGCCCTCTTGTGGCACTAGAGATACTTGTTATCCGCCTCAATGTATGTTACTTTCCGTTCCAACAATCTTTTGGATGTATTGTATATTTGAACCAGTTTTCCATTTGAAACTGGGCTCTATTAGTATGTGTAAATATTTCGAATGATTTCAACTAGCCACCGCAGTACCTTTTGAGTTTACAAAATGTCGTCCAATCAAAGATACGAAGAAATGTTTTAATTTTAATAACGAGGATCGATAGACAAAATAATTCATTTGAACATCTTGAATTCATGAAGATTTCTAAAAATTATTCTCTTAAGTTGCAGCTGCGAGCCGCCAAGAAAACTTTGAATTACTTTGGTTAGTTATTTTATTCGGTATTTATTTTCTGCAGAAACAATTTTCTTATAGTTACGATTTACAGGCCCTTTTTATATTGAAGTAGTGTTAAAGAACTTGTAATATATTTTACTTTTCCCCCACACTTCTGACCCTTGGTTTTTTACTCTTCATTTTCGTTTCCAAAGAAGATAAGCTGTTTTATATTAGACGCACAATCTTCACAATGCGTCCCTAGTTTTTTTCATCATTTTACTTGGAACTAAAAAAACAGTGCTATCTGTTCCGTAAGATATGTTTGTCTTCAACTATCATCTGATGACAATTTATGTATGGTTCTAGAGCAGCAGTCACCAAACTTTTTGACCTCATGGACCAGTAAATTGATAGTTTAAATCCCGTGGACCACTAATAGGATTTTTTAAGCGTTAAATACATTTATAAGAAAAATTGTGATCTAAGGACACATAAAATGTACCTAGTTAATAAAAGAAAACTATTAATTGTAACCAAGTTATGGAAACTTTTTTAATATATAAACTACAAAAAATAAACAAAATAAACAAAAACTGTTAAAAAAAAAAAGCCCAATTAAAAATGGCTTAAGTATATCAAACATTTAGCATTATACATTAGTAGTGTGATGGATGCTCCTGCATAATTGAAATAAGATTATGTAGATCCAGTGCTGTTGCTGTAAGACGGAGAACTGTATTTATTTCAAGCTGAAATTGGTACCACGTTTTAATGGCTGTGGCAGATGGAAAGGCTTCTTCACATAAATAAGTTGTGGTGAATTGAATCACAATGTTCATCTCTGTTCACTAAAAGGGTATTCACTTTTTATGGAAAGCCAAAACTGAGATCTTGATAAGGATGAATGAATCCTTCATCCCTAATCCTTCATCATTTGTTTCTACATGAATTAGCTTTCCAACTACACCATTTGCCAATCCATTTTTCACATCAATATTTGTGGTAATCATGTAATAAATATTATTCACATAAACTGTTTGATAAGGCAATCCATTTCTATCAATTAATGACATTTTATGTAATTTTTGACGTACGAAAATTTCTGATTCTTTTGAAGTACAACCAATATATACATCTTTCGCAGTTGAAGTTATTCTGTCCGTATAAGCATTCAATATATATATATATATATACTTTGTTATTATACTTATTGACGGAATTATTAGTATTGAATAATTGTATACTTTAAAGACATCTTAATGCTTCAGCTTCTTCCACAGTACAAAAACGAGACTCAATCAGAGTTATTTCCATTTCATTAAGTTGTTTGGCGTTTATAATTTTTGTAAGTATAGAAGAAAATTGTTGATTCGCTTGACGCATGACTTTATTTAGTTCATAAAATTTTAGATTTCACCGTAAAATCGATCCAACGATGATTTTTTTTCGGTTGCTTATAGATGGGTGTAGAACAAACTGATAGTAATTGACATAAATCTCCTATTAAGGTATCCGACTACGTTCGGAACCGTGATTTTGCAAAAGAGTATAAATGGATAATATTTATATTTGGTGTCACTTAGTTTAGAAAATGTATATAAAATTGTTTTAAGAACAGTATTACAGTAAAAAATGATTTAAGTACAATATTTTGAAAAAAAATGAACATAGAATGACCCATTTTCAAAATATTCTCCTTTTGTGAAAAATTCTTTTATTATAATAATATTTCGCCTGTATATAGCTTAGACCTCTGTACAGAGGCTCAACTAGAATTTTTGAAATATATAACTTAGAAGTGGGTTTATCCATGTTTTATGACAACAGAGGAGAGAAATTTTAAGGAAAAAAAACCGCCGATAATTGTTTCAATTGTTTGTAACTCTGAAAATAATGTGAATTTTTCAAAAATCATATTTGAACCTCAGTAAAGATATCTGAGCTGTATACAGGCAAAATATTATTATAATAGAAGCATTTTTCACAAAAAAGAACATTTTGAAAAAAGGTTATTTTAAGTTAATTTTTTGCCAAAATATTGTATTTAAATAATTCTTTTTGTCAAAATATCCTTAAAACAATTTTGTACATGTACTAAGTGCCACTAAATATCATGAAAATTATCCATTTATGCGCTTTTTTAAATTCACGGTTCCGAACGTAGTCGCATACCTTAAAATATCTAATCGACCAAAATTTAACTGAAAATTTTCAGTTATTTGTTTTAATCTGGAATCAACCTTCAATAACAATAGAGCAGTGATCATACTTATCTCATCAATGATTATGACTATTATGTATTTGAAATGAGTTTTCTGTTGTTAGCAGTTTTAGAATGTCACAGAAGTAATCTTGATAAATAAAGTTTTAAAGTTGTATGAAGAGTCATTGCTGTGAAAAAGTTACTACTGCTTTACAGCTTTAACAGTATCAAACATTGTCCGTATAGCGATTATAAATTTCCATCAAAAGTTTAATGACAGACGTTTTACCACATCCGGCAGTTCTGGTAAGAAATATTTGAAATACAGTTCGATCTGATGATAAAAGATGCGAAATAACATGAAGTAAAAGTCCTTTTTGTGTGTTTTTCGTTTGACATTCTCATTAATTGATAGAAATCTTCATTGGTCATTAAATTTTCTCTTTTTTTTTGCAATAGGTCCTAGTTTATGTAATATTGCTAAGTAGATGCCCTTATTGAAACAAAAATAATTTTTTCATTCGCACTTTTTTTACTCCCCAAATTTGGTTATTTTCATTTGTTAATTTGTTATAGTCTCCAATTTTTCTAGTGTAACCCCTGAGAAAATGTGAAGTGAATTTGATAAAGCAGATGTTGATTGCCAATTTCCTCGAAACTGGTTTTCATCTCCAAACCCTTGGCATTTCGTGAAATCGCGCATTTTATTAAAATTTTTTATTTTTTTGAAGGCTTAGTTTTAAGTTTATTGCTTAGAATTTCACACATCAATTGCAAACAACGATAATTTTTAAACAAAAAATGTAAGAATAATACTTAAGTAAAAAACTCTCGTAAAAATACTAATAAACGAAAAACACAAAGGATTTTTAAGTCATAATTTTTAAGCAATTTTTTCAATCTTTGTAGAAATTACAGATACTATTATTCTACATACGGAAAAAAGTTTCGTGATATTATTTTTATAAAAAACGAAATTATTAAATATTTAATTTCAATTTTGAGTATTTCTTAAAAATCGTAAAAAAAGGTTTTTGGCATTTTGTTTTTTAAAATGACTGATTCTAAAAGAAAAAAGCATGAACTTTCTTAGAATAAAACATGAATTCATTAATGCGAAAGAAAAATGAAAGGGAACGATTTAGAAATTATTTTCATAAAAACCTATAAATTTTGATTCATTTTAGAAAAAATCGCAAAAGATAGAAAATACCATTGTTTCGTAAAAAAAAAAAAAAAAAAAGGAACGTATCTTCACGAAAAAAATTATCTTTGCGATTCTGTAATTATTTTTTGTCTGAGTTAGTAGGAATCAGATAGCTTTTTTAAAAACCTGGATAAAGTCGGACCTTACGTTCATCGCGTAGCGAAAATTCTTCCCTACCGTGCCATAAGAAGTTAACTTGAAAAAGAAGATAAAAAAAAAGGGGGGGGGGCCAAACGAAGTTCCTCTTCAATCACTCCCTTCATTACTGCTGCTGAACCTGTATACGCAGAGACAATATATATTCGGCATCTCATTCCTAGACCTGCGGAAACATCTGATATTCGACCTATCCAAAAGGACAAGACAGTGTGAAAAAGTCATTAGAAAAGAAGTTGATTATGTAACGCACATATTTTATCTCTGCTAACCATGGAAATTTCTCACATTATTTTAAGTGACGCAAAAGACAAATTGCAAGATTATCAGCCTATTAAGATGGCGTCAACTCAGGGATTGGAATTGGATGCTGAATCGTATCGAGTTCAACTCAGCTCATTCGAGTTCTCGCCTCCAATTAAGTCGGACGCATCTAAATGGCTTCCTCACAGGGCAACGAGCCTAGCATTTCCCCGGATGAGCAGTGTTTCAGACTAATGGTCCTTTCCAAACAAAATAAATCACTTTCATCCAGAGTAAGCTCTGATTCAACTTGAAGAAACCGATCCAGAAGCGACTGAATCACTTCTCCTATTGAAAGTGGAACTGAAGCAGATGGAAGAAACGACCGAGAGAAACAAGAGTGAGAAGACTTCGCTTTTTCCTTGCCCTAAAATGAAATGCTTAACTCCCTAGAGTAAAAAGCATAAGGGTGATCCTATTTTAAGGGCTCCCAAACTTCATCTTAAAAATAAAAATAATAACTTTGTTAAAATCTCAAAAAATAGCGATTACGAAGGGTTTACGGTTCGTCGAAAAAACGGCTAAAATTATTGCATCCGCACCACCCCAGCAGGTCGAAACTGGAATCAACTTCGTAGTGCTCAAAGATCTCCCTACCGATTCTGACCCTGTGGCAACCCCTTCTCCCACGAAAATTCCTCCCTTAATGATGCGTCTTACTCTGGGCTCTCTTGCAGGAAATAAACGGGACCTAACCCACAGTCATTTCCTCCCATACATAGGATTATATAAGAATTCAACCAAAGAAGGAGTCGCGTCACCACAAAACCACTGTTCTTGTGACGTTTAAAAATATGGAGTTCCACGAATTACAACCAATGGCTAATAAGCTAATTAAATTAGTTATTAAGTGCATCCCCATGACGACATAAGCGGACTTCACTAATAAAAGCATTAATATCGAAAAAAAAGTCTCTCATCGTATGATCAACACCATCTGGTACGACACTTTCAAATATTTGACAACGATATAATGCCGTCAAAAGTTATCATCTTAATAGTTTACATGAGTTTAGTCCATCGTGGATACCTCTACAAATGGTGCGATTGTTAATAGAATGATTGGCAATGGTTTTTATTTAAAATCCACTGGATGTTTTCAACAATGAAAGTTGGAAGAAAGTCTACACGTCAATCTTCTTTCGGTCTGGTTTGTCTAGGTTTCTTTGAGCCTGATCAATATTGGGGTGGGACTTGTGTTCACCTCCTGCAATAACATTACTACAATAAATTTTATGTGCAATATGTCCCTTGAAGCACATACCTTCTCGGAGCCCAATTATTTAGTATCTGATCAGCTCTCACCTTTGATAAATTACTTTCAAATGTTTCTCCGAAGCATGATATGAAGAGAAACGATGTAATCAAAGCAACAGCACATGTTAGAAATTTCAGTCGTGCTAGTTAACTCTATCGAGATGAGAGAAATATTTTTTTGCCTTAGAGTGTGTACAGTGTATGCCTAATAAAGTCCCTTACCGCCTTTTTTATCTTCGGAACGGTTGCTGCTATATTCATGAAATCGGTATCTAGGTAGAGTAGAGTAGCCATGCTCCACTGAATAAAACCACTTACGAAAACGAAACGGGCATGAAATGATTTACAAAGTTATAGAGCCTCATCATTTGAGTACGAAAAGGCACTTTGTGCACATTAATGCAAAGAATAGAACAGTTAAAGCATGCATTTATTTTTTAGTGATTTGATGTAAGAAAAATGACCTGAGAGAAAGAAAAATAAAATCTAGTAGTTATATGAATATTTCAAACTTCTCACCGTCAGCTGCAATGCAGAATTAGATCTTCGTTTGAACATTCACGTTGGCGCATTGAGCAGGACTCATTGGCGTCCATAATGCAATGTTTGTGGAGAGGTCGCATAGACCTGTTGCTTGAGGTATACTTGCAGGGAAAAGTTTAGTTGTGTCAGATCAAGCAAACGAGGAGATAAATCTTCGACACCGCCGTATTCAATTATTTGGCCAACATGACTCTACGCCACCTCACAAGACATCTCCAGTATCAAATGATAGTTGAGCTCTACACAGACACCTCTATAAGCACTGGACCACGGAGTCATTACAGTAGCATTGTGTAGAGATACATCATCGCGTTTGTGTAGAGATATCTGACTTACTCGCTGAAGTTTGTAGCGTAAGACGTTTTGAAACATCATAGCTTAGCCCAATCCTTTTTTTTTTGTATATATGTATAAATGTTTTGTTTACCAATAGTAAACATGGCCAATCATCAACGTCTAGACGATGCCACAAGATGGCGGATAGTTGGAAAACTCTAGGTGGGCCAATCGCAGACTATCTGCTCTAAAAACTTTAGGGCTTCGAGAAGTATGGTATCTACTCTGTGGAACCTCATCAAGGTCGACTAGAGACCTTGAGCAACAAGGGCAACAACGTCGTCTAGAGACTGTTATTTCAGATTTCTAGCCAAAAGGGATAGGTTCGAGAGACACAACTGTCTCACAACCTCTATTATCCCACATGAACATCCATTTCACAGATAAAAGTTACCCAGAGAATGTAGTTGGCCTGTATGCGCTGTAATATGCGTCCCTTTGATTATGAACCACAAAAAGGATGATGCCAAACACACCTGTATTAGACATAAGATGATTGGAGGTCACTTTCAGTGATGAATCATGATTCGGTCTGGACAGAAACGTGTTCTCATGTGGAAAGAACCCGGGAGTCGATATCAGCCCTTTACCATTGTTGAAAAGGATCACTAGGGTCGAGGTAGTCTGATGCTCTAGGAAGGCATCCTGGCCTTCATTTACTTGATAGAGGTACTTTAAAAGGTCAGCGGTACAGAGACAAGATCCTCGCACCCTATGTCAGGCTTTCCCTAGAAGCAGATGGACTAAATGTCATCTTTATGGAACTTCCATGAAGGGCTCGTTTGGAGGACCTCCAATCGGAAGATATTCAACGATTGGAGTGGCCTGCGATGAGACGGACCTCGTAATTTGGTTCAAGTGACGCGGGCGACACCTGAGCTGGCCCTCATCTCCTAACTTCTCCACCACACCAACGGCAGTACGTTTGAGACTCGACATATTTAACGTTCATAGACCTCCTCTACCCTGCGGATCTTCAGTGGTACTAGGTTTAAACTCATGACATACCGGCCACGAGAACGTTATCTTAACCTCTAGGCTACCGCGGCCCCCAGTTACAGCTCAATGACCATCGATGAGCTCAAGAGTGCCTTGGTGTAAGAGTGGGTGTGATTGTCACAGGAGTTGATAAAGACTATGGTAAACAGTGGGAAATACCAATGCGAGACTTGTGTAACTATTAGAGGCGATCATTTATCCAATTAGACTTGTTTTTCTCTGACTGACAGGGTTTAGGTCAGCTGCTGAATTTAACAGGTGACCAGTTTCCTTATTTAGGGTGCAAGTTGTGCTGATTTTTATTTTTCCATACATTGGATTGACATCCATTGGCCGAGTAGTAGCATATCGCACTTCAACGCTACAGGCCCGGGGTTTAAACCCCGGCGTGGGCAAGGTCGATTCAGCCTTTCATCCTTTCAGTGGGTCGATAAATGAGTACCAAGCTTGCTTGGGAATTAAATACTGGGGGTTTCACGTCAGACTGACCACCAGATTGGAACATCTGTTCATGCACCTCAGCGTCCAAGTTCACGAAAACTGTGATGGGTACAGTGAGCCTTAGCCTTCCATGGGCTGTTTCGTCACTGAGTTTAGTTTTAATATATACTAGTCTTATATCGAATGATATTTTGGCAGTTTGACTTTATTTGCTCTGCTTGTTCTTTTCTTATTGCAAAAAAATCATTTGTTCCTTTAGTTCTTTTCACCCATGTATATATATATAAATATATATATATATATATATATATATAAAGTCGTCATAAAATAAATATTGTTTCAATGTGTTGTTTTTCTTTAAGCAATTTTTGTCGCAATCAAAGCAATTCTTTCATTTACTTTATGAATGAGATGAATGAAAAATAGGGTATTTTTAGAATGTCTATGATTGTTGTAGACTCAGAAGTTTATGAGTACTCAAAAATTTGTAAGTCACCTGGAATTTAATAAATAAAAAAAATATATCTCATATATAGGTGACATATGAACTTTTTTCTGATGCTTTCTTTCCTATTCAAAATGCTGGTTAGATATCATTGCATCAATAGAGCCCAGTCTAGACCAACCACGTCCTTTGAAGAAACTCTTGACTTATCTCGACTCAATAATTCACGTTGTACAGCGTGACGTCATTTAAACTGAAACTTAGAGTGTAAGTTGTACTTGGACAGTGATGTATATCGAAAACATGCAAGAGAGTATATGTGCTTTGACTTATTTTTTGGAGATTTCTTACTTCGATTTCGGGAGAAATACTCGAGGAAGATATTTTACATTGTTTTCGGAAAATGTCATTTCTTCAGGGCTTACTTTTGGATCCCTCTCCATAGGGATTTTTCTTTATTGGAATCACCACAGAACAGAGTTGAACTGAAAAAATTGAATTTGAGGGTTTTCTGAAATTAAGGTTGATATTCCTTTCAAATACATAGGTTGCCTTTATTCTTTGATAATGCATAAAATAGAAATGAAAATTGTTTTTGTTCAATGGACTGGAAAAGAAAAACCTTGATGGGAATTTTTACTTCAGGTACAGAAGTCAAAATAAGTTACGATGTTATAGAAAGATCTCACAGCAAAACTATAAATGGGTATTGTTAAGATCTTAAATTATACTTTAAAAGCGGATAAAAAACATTTCAGAAAGTTTTACTCACTCTATATACAAAACGGATAAACGTTTTGCTAGGTAAAAAAATATCGTTTTTTATTTGTTTGTGAAATTTTGACAAAAACTTCTTTTATTCTTGTGATCAGATTTCTATTATTAAACATAAAGGAACACTTGGTAGCAAAAAAGGACATGATTTAGCTTTGTTTAATAATTCATGAATGAAAAAGTCTATTGTATCAGTATTGGGAAGGATGTCAAGTCATGAATTATATAACGACCCTTGGAATGCAGAGTAACACCGGGTGTAACGTCTTTCTACCTTTCACTATTTCCCACAAATCCAAATCAACACAATAATTTCATTATAAAATTAATTTCGCGCGATCAAAGATTCATTGCATCTCAATCCATTCCATCGACTTTGAAGATTAAAGCTCTCATAATTGGTCATAGTGTCGGATGAAGAATTATAGCTCTCTGTTTCTCGTGATGTTTCTGAAATGCTTCCAATACAGAAACAAAAAATACTTTAGTGATAAAAATTAATTTCAACAGAAAAGTAATAGAATTTTATTTTGAAAAAATCTACAGTGGATACAATGATTCAAATTAATAAAGGCACTTATACATGTCTTAACGATAATTTTTGTGTCAATTATCGAAGTAAGGATACTACGGTTAGTAATAAAAATTTGATAAAATAATGTCTCAGAATTTACTTCCCGAAAAAGAAATTAACAATTTTTTTTTATTCGTTTGGTAGTAATCATAAGAAGAATAAGGCAAAATTGAGAATTGATGAGTTCTTGCTAGGTCTGTAAACTTAATTTTATCAAACACTAAGACAAAGCTTTTCAAACTAACAAAAACATTTTTTAAGATAGTTCTCTTAATTTATAGACGATAAGGTATAAACAAATATTTTGGCTTCCAGATTGAAATGGTTGAAATCGAGCTTTTGCGTGTCTTAGTACTTTTACTTTACTTTTTTATTATTTTTTGTTTTTAGTATTTAGTGTTTCCACGCTGCTTCTAATGTGAACCTTTATATTTTCTAATATCAGTAAAAAGAAAGAGTTTGGGAGACATCTAATAACCCAGACGACAAAGAAAATGTTGGGTGAAGACGATTCCCAGCCTTTTGTAGCCCGCATTCTATTTGAAAATCATTCTAGGAAGTCCAAGAGATTCTACGTAGTGATGTACTGTTAGTTCCTTCTGTCAAAGGAATCATCTGTCGTAGGCCTTAGTAAGGTGTGAGAGAAAAGGCCTTTTCTCCAGACAAGATGGAGCCAACAGAATTCGAAGCGAAAATCGTCACTAAATACTATTCATCTCCAATCAGTGTTGATCGAATCGAGTCACTCCACTTGTCAGCTTTGCATGCGTCTTTCAATGCTTCGGATTCATATTTTGATTTTCTATTATGTTAATAGTCACCCATTCTTTGTGTCATTTCAACTTTGTAAATAACAGGTTATTAATGTCAAGCTATCATTCCATCAGCCATTCGTGTGAGTTCCTTTTTCTGTGTAACCATGTCTATGTAATGCCTTAGCGATTTTAATGTAAAGATGGACAAATTGTCAATGGAAAATTCCTCTTTTACCCCTCCTAAATACTTTAATTCAGTGTTTCTTAAAATTTCAATATTCAATCATAATTTTCATTTCCCTCCATACAATAACAATGTATTGAATTCAATTTTCCATACTTTGATGCCAAAGCTGGAATACCACTTAAGTGCCACCGGCGTATATAAGCGTCTCACTCAGCCAAAGTGTTATTTCTCCGGACGTATATATACGTCTTTCCAAAGTACGATCTTTTCTGTGCTCTACTCTCCATAAAATTATTCCGACGGCCATGGAATGCCTTCGGAAGGACCTTGCCTAAGAGGACCTTGACAGTATGTCCGGCGACATTGGGAGCGAGTTGCATTACTTTTAATCGGTAGTTAAGTGATTAATTCTAAACAGAATAAATTATCAAGATGAGGGTTAATTTTTGTATATAATTTTATATATGACAAGACCATGGGGTCACTGGTAATTATTAAATTTGTGCTTAACTTAGTATTGTTAAATTAATGATCAAATACATTGTGTAGTACTGATACATTTATAAATATATTATATCAGTGTCAATGTGTATTGTATTTTTTATTATGGCAGAATGTATTTCGTTTACTTTCAGTAAATTAGTAACTTTTTTAAATAATCTTTTGCTCTCGACTTTTCAATATGCTCCCGCACCCCTCGTACAGTTATCAAAGGGAAGAATCCCCAATCTTATGTATCAAATTCATGTTTAATCTTTTCATTCCTCGGTTTACTCATTTTTAATACTTTTTCTCCAGACATTGAGTTATTGCAGAACTTATCCTTACATTTATGAAAATTGTTTTAAAGAAAACTTCTGAAGCGAATTCTAGAAAATATTCGAATCAACCAAATAAAATCAGTAATTGATTTCGTACCAAATAGACCTGATTTAGTATGGCTTGTATATACAATAGTGCTTACATCTTCATATAGGTATTCAGAAGTTTGAGCAAATCAATATATTTGCATATAAAAGTGTTAAATGCAGTAAAAATTTTTAAAAAGTTTATTAAAAGTGCAAGAAGTATTCCAAGGTTTTTGTATTTGGATCTGACTCAATAAGAGTGTTATTAATACCAAGCCATAAACAATACAAATGTATATACTTCATGGAATTAATTAGCTTCAGAATATTAAAAAAAATACTTAATAATTTTAAATAATTGTGCAATCAATAATAAATCAAAAAATGAACCGAGTCTATGGGAAATTTTTGAAAAGAAGGAAATAATATTGTAATGGCATTAAGGAATCTAAAATAACTATATTGAGTCATGCTAGAAAATTATTCATTTGTTACATACAAATCTCTCTTTTGCATGTTTTCTTGCGTGAAAAGTAAACAAGTTTTAAGTAAAACCATTTTTTCGTCACAAGTTTCCAAACATTTTTTGTTTTGTTACTATGTGAAGCCGTTTGTAACATTCGAAACATATTATTCAAAAAGGACCTCTTATATCTCCGAGTCCACACAGAGTATGTTAAATCAGTGGGTCTGAAGGTGTTGTGAGAAACCACGGTTGCAGAAGGCTGGCGAATATTCCCCTTCCCTTCAGTTCAAATATGAGTAAAAAATAAAAAAAAATGAGTTCGTCAATAAAAAATGAGAAAAAAGCTTTGAAATATTTATTAAAAATATAACTAATTTCTTCAAAATATTTTGCGATTATTATTAGGATCAAAATGTATTGGACGAAAAATAAGCTATATCAATCTCTCTGTATATAAAACATTCACAAGTACTTACAAAATTCAATTATTTATAAATTTGAACGAAATTTATTCTTTAATACTATGAAAATATATTTTGCTTTAAAATATATAAATATGTATAAAATCAAGTCTTTAGACAACTAGCTTTAATTTCGGATTAGAAGTTTTTCAGTGTTCCAATCAAAAGTATTAAAACTATCATTCAGAAAAACCTAAGTGCTCATCAGTATATTAGAAAATGAAAAATCCAGCATAAACAAAATGTGCTAAAACTGTTTCGAAATGTATTGTACCTTGTACAAAAATTTAGTTAAATATTTTTACAATGAACGAATTCTTTTGATGACGGAAAAAAAAAACTACTACATTTTTTAATCATTTGAATCTTTTTGTACTTAATACAGTTTTTGTATGCTAGGCATACATCCAACTCTGTGTATTACATATGCATCCAAAACATCCAATAAATGTGCGACCGAAATCTTTTAATTTTAAACCTTGCAAAAAATATAATTTTTCTTTAGCATCTTATTATGTCGTGTTATTTAATGAAAAGTTCAATCCAAGTTGGAAGACGCATGAAATTGTGATGAATAGGATTCGTTACAAGTATCGGTTGATAGATGACTCCGACAGAGTTCTTTATTCATTCAGTTTCTGGCGATGAATCGAAATGTTCTCACATTTTGATTGATGCTGGGGCTTGTTATCGAATTCAGCAATATATCTCTAAATTTTATTCTTAAGCAATTCCATTTCATTTAGATTTCGGAGTAAAGTTATTTTCTTTTTCGAGAAAAATTATCGTCAATACTAAAGTTTGTTGAGCAATCGTTTTATCTTTTAGAAAACAGGAATCATAATTAAAAAAGAAATGCTACCAAGTATAACATGTTATTACATATATCATTTTAAGGATCATGAACACTATTGTATTTACAAAAGATTTTTCCAAGAATATATCTTACAAATTATTTTAATATAGTACGATTCAACTTTTACATAACTATGTATAAAATTGACATTGACTTTTTTCGATTTTTGTTACGTTTTTAGATTTGGAAAAAAATCTATTTTGCGTAGAGTATTGTTGGTCAACTTTAAGGGGTTCAGAGATTCATGCATTTTATGACAAGAAATCAGCAATTAGAGCTGATTTCTTTTCTTCAAATTAAGTCCATCCTAATTATGATCTCTTTCACATATTAATAATAATATCAGTTGAATCTGAGTGACATTGTAATGAAATAAATCTGAGGACAAATGAAATGGCCTAGTAAAAAGGAAAATTTCGAAGGAATCTTTCAATCATTTGAATCTTTGATGTTTATTCTTCCAAAAATGGCAAACGTTCATTTCTTTCCTTGTTGCAATCGAAGATGTACGCATCTCTTTTTGAAACAGAAATTTCTATAATCAAAGCCAGGAAACACAAAAATAATTGTTTACTATGCGAAAACCTAACTTAAAAATTGATAGAGTTGTATTTTCAGTAGCTCAAACAATTGAGAGTACACCTTGCTTTTACTTTATTAATTGAACTTTCAATAGAATTATATGACAACTATACTCAACTATATGACAAAGAAAAGCATACATGTTTTTATTTGTATACTAAACAAATGGTTTAATTTAAAGTAAAAATAATAAAGAGCTATCAACGGAAAACTTCCGAAATGAAAAGTTTAAAAAGCATTTTAAATAAACATATGCACATTTTTACCTCAAAAAATAGAGAAAACAGCAATGAAATTTTTGTAATATCTCTCATACAAAGAAAGTATCAATATTTAGTCGTATGTCTTTTGGATTTTATAATGACTTATCAACTTTTTGTTGGTACCTGAAGATATTTTATCCCATTCTTATTTCAAAACTTGTTTTAAATATGTTTTGATTTTGTGTTTATGAACCGATGTTTCGAGAGTGGCTCACAGAGTTTCAATATCGGGTACTGTGGTGATGTGTGTAATCACTGTTTACAATGAAAAAGACACCCACTTTGACGTATTGTCCTACTGGAAAAGGAGATTTCCATCTCAACCCAATTTTTCCCTTAGATTGCTGCAAAGTACATCTAAGTAAGCCAGAAAGTTCATAAAGCCATCTATAAAAACTAAATTTTCTACCCCAGATGAAGACATACAATTACAAACCAAGACGGAGCTCCCACCCTATTTAAATGTAGGACGTAAGTTTTCTTAGATCCAAAGTGGTATTGGGCTTTCTGTATACGGTGTGATGGCTGTCACTGCCAAAAATGATGAATTTACTTTCATCACTAGAAATAAATTTAATCTAAAAGCTATTGTTCTTCTATTAATGATTTTTTGCAAACTTCAAAAGCTTTTTCTGATTTTGCAAGCGGATGAATGGTTCTTTTTTAACAATTCGACTTTTATATCTAACTTATCTAATTATATTTCGCCCAGTTTCCGCACTTACACTTCTGCTTCTAATTTAAGAGGTTTCTGCAGCAAGTTCGGCTGCAATAACCTTAGAATCAATTTTAATTTCTTTCAAATTTTTCCTTTCTGCAACATCACTCAGAATAACTTTCCTTCTTCTGTCACAATTATTTTCAATCAATTCCTCATTTAAATGATTTTCTGGGCAAGTACAGCTTTTGCCAACAGTTGCAGTTGTTTCACAGTAAGATTTTCTTTTTTTAAGTCATATCTTAATACGAATTTACTTCGTACTGGTTTCTCTTCGATTTCCAGTTAATAGTTAGGCTTTAAGTTCATCTAACTAACAATCCCACAAATAGGATCGTTGAAAAGGTTTTAACATAAGAGGACGCAAAATTAGATTAAAATAGCAGTCAATTAGAAAATATTTAGAGGTAGCTAAATATATTTTTCATAAAAGTATTCTCAATTTTTTTATGCAAAAATCTACATCTATACATAGAAATTAAAATGAAGTGTCTGTTTGTAATATGAATTTAACAGCTTTTTACTAAAGGCATTTAAAAGTATATACGGTACTTATATGAAAAAATCAATTTTTAAAATGTTTGTCTGTCTGACTGTATTTCTGTTTGTTTCGGCTAATATCTGAAACGGCTGGACAAATTTTGACGGAACTTTCACTGGCAGATAGTTAACGTTATAAGGAGTAACTTAGGCTACTTTTATTTTAGAAAAAAAATTAGAGTTCCACGAAAATAAAATTAAAACCAATGAAATAGTAAACAATATCCGATTTAGATAGGGATTATTTTATTTCGCGATCCTTCTGTCTTAACGATTTCTAGCAGTTATATCAAACTCGCGACACTTCCCATTCATGTCCTTTCATCTTAACCCTCTAAGTCAGTGATTCCTAAAGTGGTCTACATAGACCCCCGGGGGTCTATGACGACCTACAAGGGTCCACGTCAGAGAAAAAAATAATTTGGGGGTCCATGAGATGTAAAGGGGGTCTATGATGGTGGCTCTCATTAAACTAAATCATGATTTTAATTTTAAAAGAAAATTTAGTCAAGTGGAAACCAGATTTTTATCTATTTATTTAATAAATTTATTTGCTAATTTTAATAAGGTTAATTTGCAGTTACAAGGTGACAGCATAAATTTTATTAAAACAAGGGCGTTGTCCACAATTATGGCATTAAAAAGACATACCTGTTATTTATCACGAATTATGGACTATCGCGAGAAAATTTTGAATTATTTTTCCTAGTGAGAAGGAGATTCTCAGCGTGGTTGCCAATCTCCAAAACAAAAATAAAAAAGGGGGGATATAAGGTCTGGACACTACTAACCGAGGAGATTTAGCGGTAAACCTAACACGATTGATTCCAAATGTTGAAAAATTGTTATTGAAGCACCAGATTTATTCCTCCCTTGCAAAGCATTTGTTTGTTGCCCAGTTATTTTATGGATTAAGCAAATTTTAATTTAATTAACCTGGTTTTTTCTTAAGTTTTAAACACCATACTTCACTTCAGTTTTAATTTTAAATCGTTTAAAGTAAGTAGATCTATACCAGCTGTCAAACAGACATTTAAATTGGTAAATTTGCAAAAATTCAATATCAGGTGAGCAGGGGTCTACCCCAAACCGATAAACATGGCAAGGTTTTGTGGACATGTGGTCCACAAAAAAGTTTGGGGACCACTGCTCTAAGTGGATGACTTGCTAATTGAAACTCACTTGGAAAGCGGTCTACTCTTTCAAAGCTAGCGGTAGCAAAACGGGTTCTGTTTAATTTTGCGAACTTCTTCGAAAGTGCACCACAGTTTTATGCCGTCTCCTCTTTAAGCAGCGGGAAGTCTACAAATGGTTTTGCAGGGGACGATTTCATTGCTTTTTCGGTTTCTGTGTTGTTGGAAAGGGGAGATTTCTCATTCACAGCTGTTACCTAGGGCGAGTATTGTGTGATGGACGTTTTATCCACTTCACGGCCAACAACAACTTCTCCCAATTTATTGCAAACAAGCAAATAAAGGATAAAAAATAAAATCTTAAAGAAATGACTCGTTAAAAGTTGAAAAATATTTTTAATATATATATATAAGCAAAAGAAAATTTATTTTTTCTCCTGTTACTTTTAAGAACTTTAAAAAAAAATTAAAAAAGAACATTTTTATTTCGGTTTTACCATTTGAACCAGACAGAAGCTCTCCGTAATCATTGTTGAATATCAGACGAAGAAACCCAAGAATATTTTCCTGTTATTTTTTTTTTTAATTATGAGGTAAAAAAGTAAGTGATCATCTTATTTTTTTAACAAAATTATATAATAAATGTAGTATCATTACATATGATGAATAAGTTTGTAAAATAAAACTGGGCTTTCTGCAATTTGTTATATTTTTAATTAACAATAACATAAAAAGTCATTTCAATACTTTTAATTTATGCAAATTTTAATCCATATCTTTATACTTTTCTGTTGAATGAATTTTTTCGGCAAAAATCTAATCTTTTCATTACAACTTGCACTGAGAGAAAATACCCTCGCTAGGTCAGCATTTGTGTCGGAACCACATAATACACATTGAATCAGTGGCGCACGCAAGGGAAGAGATCCTTGGGTCCAGTCCCCCAAAGCACTTGATTTTTTTTCGATTGATTATAATCCCATGTATATAGTAAGTATTACATATATGTCTAGTGTTTGTACAGTAAGTATTTGTTATTAATAATTAATTTTATTAATGCTAATTATTCATTTAATAATTAATTTTTTAATGTTTTTTGTTCCCGAAAATCAAAAGAATTTGTTGGGCGGCGAATTGGAGTATAGTAGACTTTTGACCCCCTGATTGAAAAGTTCCTACTGCATTCAATCAATATGAAAATATATTTTTCTTAAAGGGTGCGCGCGAAAGTGTTTATTCAAATTTAATTTTTAATCCTTTAGTATTTCATCCTTTCAATGCATATTCGCACATATCTATATATATAAATGGTAACTATATCTTTCAATTCACAATTATTACAAAGATGCAATAGCAATTAATTTTTTCTTTTAAAACAGTACACTTAAAACAATTTGCGTAAGAAAAATTAACTGAAAATTAATAATATAACAAATTTTATAAACAATTTTAACATTTAGAAATGCATCCTTAATTCCAGTATTAGAACCCTATAAATTGTTATTTTATTCATAAATATATATATTAACAGTATAAATTCATTATCATCATCATAACTCGTTCTATATTGCAAAAAATACCTACCTTTTGCTTCTGAAATGCTATTATATTAAATATTTGTGTAGTTTTATAAAAAAAAATTACTCCTGTGGAAAAAAAACGGATCATAAATTTTGGTTTTTAAAAAAATTTCTCGTAAGTATAGAGAATTTTTCTAAATTTAAGGCATAACAATAGCCTAAATATAACAAAAAAATCGGGGGTGGGGGTGCATTTTTTTTAAGACCCATATATTTGGAAAACTTGCTCCAAAATTATTTCTGATCTGAAAACTAATTAGGTTTTAAGAAATTTTAAGTTTTCTGAGTTTTGATTTTAGTTTCGGTTTCATTTCAAAGCATTTTTGCATTACTAGATTGAATTAATTAAAAATATTTTTTAACACAATCCATTATTTCTTGTGAAATGGCTATTAACTGCAATTTTAATTTCTAAAATCATTTCTGTTGGCTCATGTTTTTAAGTTCTCTCCCAATTAAGATTGATTTAAAGACCAATATATTTATTTTGACACATAGTTTATATAATTTAAAAGCTCTTTACTTTGTTTTAATTAACTTTTTTTCCTGCTATGACCCAAATGTACGCAGGTTACTGTTTAGCGCACTCGAATTAACTCAAGTGCACACGTTAAGGGTTGCATTCTAAATCAACACGGTGGCTACTGACTATGCAATTTTGAACCGCGGTTAAGTGACGAGAACGATACCTGGGGTTATAACTTCCTTTCCAAAATTTCCACACCACACCAACGGGAGGACTTTAGGCCTCGACAGATTTAACATGCATCGCCCCCCTACATGACGGGTCTCTTGTGGCACTGGGCTCAAACTCGTGACATGCCAACCACGTTCAGATACTTTGACCACTTGGCTACCGTGGCCACAGGTCCTTTATCAAAAGCCCTCCAGTAGTTGAATAGTGCAACACATTAATATTCCCTCACTCATTCAACTAAATTATATGAAATTTAAGGAATAAATGAAAAAATATTAGAAGTGGAATGTATTAAAAATTTAATCTAATATTTTAAATATCCAAAGAATTATTAGTATTTATGGTAAATATTTTTCAACTGCGTATGCGAGATATCTTTTTCGAAATTCAAATTCAGAATTTCAGTGCACCTAATTTAAAATTTGCATGGTTAAGACTGCAAAAATTTTAATTACCTTTTCTTTAGTCAACCACTAACGGAACATAAATGATGAGGGATTTTGCATAAATAGATAGATAAATAGATTATTAAATATTAAATTAGATAATTAGATAAATAGATTTCAACTTGAATTTAAAATGGATCTTTATATTTATTTATATGTGCAAATGTTAAATGTAAATTTGTCCAGATGCTTTTGATTACTCTTTATTTGAAGAATCAAGTTTAAAAATATGAGCTTGGGGTTCACGTTCTCATTGCAGAAAATTGATGTTGAGACATTTTAAATTCAAATATAATTCGTTATCTGAATAATACAAAACTAGGGAATGTATTGAAGATGCCCTGAATAGCTGGCTTTAAAATTATGAAAAACTAAAGGATTTAAATAGGGTCCTTTTTATCAATGCGTAAGAAATTTTTTGCAAATAATGTAATACAGAAGCTTAAAAATTATTCATGTTCAAAAGTTCAAAATTTTAAAAAAATTTAAATTTTGAAAATCTTTTATTTTTTTTTGTTAATTTCTGACACATAATAAAATAATCCTTTTTTTTATTTAAAAATAAAAATGTTTGGTTTCTTTATTTAAAAAAAAAAGCCAAAAACAACCTGGAAGTATTGATTAAAATAAGAAAAATGAAACAGTAAATTATCCTCAATGTTTTTATGTATTTTTTGAATTTAAATACCATAAATATTTTTTAAAAATTTAGACATGCATTATAAAAACTTAATTCCATTTGAGAATTTTAAGGTAAAGAAAAAAATGAGATTTTATCAAGCTCTATCCCCTCCTCTTCTCAATTCGTTGACTTCCAATTATTTCCGTACGCTCTTGGGTTTAAAGAAATTCTTCTCAGTTTTTACGATTGCTGCAGGGAAGAACCGGGTTCCGCGCGAGCCATAAAACTTCCCCTCAATGTCCTATGTGTCTCCCCGAAAATCTCTAATTATCTTTCAAGATGTTAAACCTTTAGGGGGGGGGGGGAATTCGGAAAAACACGGCCTTACCGCTTTCGAACATGTTACGTGAGGAGGTCAAAATACGTTTGGTGATTTTTTTGGTGAGTGCCCGGTCTTACAGAAAATTACTTGTGGTCCGTTTTTAAAGTCTCTCTAGTAGAGCAGAAAAATACGTGCAAAACGCTTGGAAGGTTAATGATTTTACAGTCCTCACCCCATCGACAGTGTCAAAGTTCTTGCGTTCCTCTCATCCCTTGCTTACGCCTTCGTTTGTGTTCGTTTCACCCTACTGCTACTTAGATCTGTTTTGATCCTAATGATTTTACAGTCCTCACCCCCATCGACAGTGCAAAAGGTCATGCATTCCTCTCATCCCTTGCTCAACAAAAAACAAAGAAAAAGAATAAAAACAAAAAAAAATCATCGATTCACAAAATAGAAGAATATCATTATATTTATAGCATAGGTATTTCCTTACGTGGAATATATAATTATTAATTTTTCGTAAACTCTGCGGATTGAATAAACACTTCTTTGTTAAATTGCACGTGGATGAAGTCTCGCTTAACATAAAATAAATGCATCAGAAAGTAATATTAACGTATTACACATCCAGAAACAAATTATTTACACTATATTAAGCGTTTATTACCCAAAATTTGTAACAATGTATTACTTTTGTGGAGCAGAAGGAAGGTGTTTTCAAAAATCGACCCACAAGAGAGTTACGGGTGGTGATAAATAAAAAAAAAACCTTTTTTTATCAGCCATTATATCTACAGACTTAAAATTTAGCAAACATGGTTTTTGTTCAGCTGAGATACGCAAGAAACTTTTTTGTTTTGTTTTGTTTAATTTACAATTCACGTAAAATTAACTCATCAAAAACTTCTTTATCCTTCAGAGTCTGTATTGTTTAATTTTTCAATTCACCCGTGCGAAGAACGGGTATACCAGCTAGTATGTTTAATAAAAATGCTTCTGAAACTTTTCAATTGAGCCGTATTTCGTGGATTGTTCTTTATTTTTACTTTAAATTAAACCATTTACTATTGCGACATGGTCGATCTTCGTAGACCATGTCGTGGGGTTTCAGCGTAAGTTAGAGGTGTGGGATTCTCTAAATGATGAGACATTTTAGAATTCTTAATATGACTTATATTAAGAATTTAATTTAAATTACTTATATATCGAACAAACTTATATTAAGTGAGAATAAACCAAAACACGTAGCCATAATTAACACAAATCGCGCAATTAGATCACTTATGAATATAATTATATTGTATCCGCCTACTCTCAATCTCAATAATATATTCGCGTTCAGAATATAATCTTTTCCTACCTTGTTTTCTACGCAACGTCCAATCCACTTCGGATATTTCTCTAGGTTGGCTTACAATGGTATGTACCTTGGTTGAATGGCTAGATTGTGTCTTGATTCTAGGTAAGCCGTCAGTCAACACTTCTATCTTCTCTGAACTGAACTTTCTCTAAATTGCCATCCCGCTCACTAAAACTATCATTTTAAAGGTTATCTTATTTGCATCTATCCCTCGTTTCCCTTCTTGGATTTGGGTTGGAAAAGATTTGCCATTAATCGTGGCCGTCAAAGAACACAGAGGTTATGTTAGAGAAAGGACGCGTGAGATGTCACACTATGTGTAAAAATAAAAACGTGTGTTTTCACTTCTCGGTAGTATACCATTTATATTGAAGTTATCAAAGTAAAGTGTATTCTCAGTTGTTTGGACTATTTTATATATCTACATAAGAAAAGAGTAGAGAGAGAAAAGGGAATGGCAAACCTGAAAACCAAGTTGAATAGTAAAGAAAAATAAGTAAATAAAATGCTTTGGAGAACGTATTTATATTGCAGTTAGTGTAGTATGGTTGAAACAAGATTAAATTAGGGAAACAACTTGTCACAGATTAATTCAAGATATTTATTAATGTGTATATCAATGAGTCAAACTCGAATGTTTTTGAAAAATTCTTCACATTGCAATGAATAATCGGAAATATATAAATTATTGGGGTTAAAATATGCTATGGAGGATATCTTAGATCATTGTGTGTTTATCGAAGGATAAGATAGATGTTTATTAATATCTGTTGTTGCAACATTTTTTTAAGAGAAATTGATTCAATACCAGCGACAATTTTAGTTGGATAATTCGATGAAACTGCTAAGATATAATCTCAAGGGGATTTTAATATTTCTGCATAAATAAAATACAATTTCAATGAAAAATATCTCGATACCATTTTGTGTCTGTCATTCGTAGCCCTTGACAACAAGGCCAACAATATTCTGCTCAAAGTTTTGATTATCTTTCCTTCAAAGCATCCAGGGATTTTATTTCAAAGGGAAAACGTCTAGACACAAACGGATATCATTTTTACTAAGTGCACGGCTACTACATCAACAGAATTTCTCAAATAAAAAGAGTTAGGAGGCTCTGCGAAGTATGGTGCTCCGACTATATCTGATTATGTGCAATTGAACTCGGAAGTTGAGCAAACTTGGCGAACAATCAAGCAGGACAAATGCGTCAATTTTATGAATGAATGCAAAGCCGGATGAACTCGAGGTGAGACTATGCCTTATTGATTGGCTCTTTTATTGTAGTTCCAAATAATTCTTTTGAGATTTCACTTTTGATATTTGAACATCCTATCTACTGATTTTCTTTCAATTACAGAAACTCTTTCATAATCATTTTTTTACCTATTCAACTATCTCAAATGATTTGTCGTTCCACATTTGTATTACTAAAGAATCCAAAAGAAAAAATATTGTATAAAAATAAGCAGAAATCATTTCAACGTTTCCATAAGGTGTAATAATAAAGCATTCTAAAAATTCTCGAATAGAATTGTTCTAAAAATATTTCGAATATTAAATTGTAAAATGTCACAATAATTTGAAGGAGTGACATAAAAGGAGTTTGAATTACTTTAAAAATAGGAAAATGTTTGTATCGCTCATTTATTTCTCGGCGTTAAATATTTATGATTTTTAAGAAATTATCCTTTTTTCAAACTTCCCCAAAGCATCTTATAGTTTTTCAGGTTTTTACTTTTTTAACTAAAATATCCCAAGAGTTCCGTTTTCTTGTTCTTTTTGTGCCTAAAACTAACTTAATGAAAACATCAAAACAATTTAGAGAACAGAATACTTTCCTCTAGTTTGTTCCTTTTCGTAAAGGTTTCAGCATCTTTCAGTCACCCTATTGGAGGCTGTAACAAATTTTTATCCAAATTAAGTAAGGAGAATCTTTTACAAGCATCACAAAAAATGATCCAATAGTGTTTGTTATTCAATATCGCTAGCAATACTGCGAGTGATTGTCACTTAGGATTCAAATGAGTTAATAAAAATTTATGTCCGAATAATTACCAATTGAATAATAATTTACTAACTCATAATTCAACTTAATTAATTGAAAGAGTTAATTCATTACTAAAATATATTATACAGTAGAACCTGTCTCTGTGCGGCCTTTTTTTATGCGATTTTATTTTTGTGCGATTTTTTATGTGCGATCTTTTTTTTTATGCGGTGTATGAATTTCAATGGCTTTGGCGCCACTGTCTATCTATTTACCAGTGGCATAACGGAGAATGTTAGGATCTCTTCGCCCTTGAAAGTCAGATTTCGCATTTAATATTTTATAAATGGGGTAATTACGTATTTATCGTTAGTCAGGCCTTGGGCCCCTAGATTCCTGCCCAACCCTCCATGATGCGGGGGTGTACGTTACGCCACTGAAATGTAAACACTTCAAGACGCTCTGTTCATTTGTTTTAAACAGTCTCCCAACAATGCGCATTCAGTTGCTTTCTCTCAACGCTCCAGCAGCCCGCGCTTGATTGAAGACGAAACTTTCAATGACAGTGTCATTATCAATAATTTGATAGATTATGAAGACGGACAAGAAGAACCGGATATTTTGAGAGCGGATAAAAATATGCAGGGATCCAGCTTCCAACAAATTGGAAAAGCATTTTCTTAAAATAGATACCAATTAAAAAAGGAGTGTAAAATTCCAAAATAGGCTTCAATCGTGTATATCTGGTTATGCAACATTTACAAGAAACTGACCACTCGACCTTCGTTACAAAAACTTATCTCTTATTCTATGTAGCCAAAACATAAATCAATTGAATTTGTACCTTCAAGTGACAAAAGCGACTTTGAACTTATTCATCACAGGGCTTTGGATTACGATGAGTAGCAATAAATTATGTTTGTGCATTTTGAAAATTTATCCGTGTATACAATGAGAAACGATATGTTTTTAAAATGTTTCTATGTGTAATATTTAATTATTTATGTTGTTACGGAAGCACTCTACCATAAATTTCGTAAATAATTGGCATATTTTATAAATGCGCCTTTTTTTGTGTGGTTCCTATCCACCGCTTAAAAAAAATTTGTAGTATTTCCACAAATTAGTTTGTTATATGTAATAATTTATTTTTGAATATTTTTTGTGCGTTTATTTTTATGCGGTCCCTATCTACCACACAAAAACAGGCTCAATTGTACATGAGAATGTATTTCAGAGATTCTCCTTTAAACATATTTTAATATTTTTCAGTTTTAAGAATTCACACATTGTAGAAATCGACTTGGAAGCTCAAGAAGCTTTTTCCACGAGGAAAGCACGTGTGATCAGGAATATTCTCTCTATCGGCAGTTCTTTAGAAATGAAGGTATACTCTGAAAGAGGATTGCTTCTCGAACTTTTCCAAAATCTAATGCACAGAATCATAATAGGATCTTAAGAAATCATATGATCGAAACTACTGCACGTGTTACAATAAGTTATGTGTATGATTGTAAAGAGAAATATCCCCACCAATGATCAGCAGGTATCACCACATTTAAGGTCGCTATGATTAAAAATTCAAACAGGGTGACAATGCAGAGAAAAGTTTTTGCGTATTAGAAAGCGCATTAGAATGGAGCGAACTGGATTACAGATTGGACGTAATAAAACGTCGAACATTCGTAACAGGAAAAAAAACCCTAGTATATTTCTCTTTACATCCATATATCACTTATTCTAATGTGTGCAGTAGTTTGGATAGTATGATGTTTTAAAATCGAATCCATCTTTTGTGCTCGCCCTGTATTTCCGTAGTAGCATATGTTCATTTGAAATGTTTTATTCATTTCATTGAGGCGCGTATTGTTTCAAGAACATTTCTTTTTTTCTGTGCTTCCAAAATAAAAATGTTTCAATGGACTCCACTCTTATTCTTCAAGCAAATATTTAAGCAAGTGAATTTGTTTTGGTTTTCTTTTAAATGAGCTATTAAAACTTTTCATTTGAAAATCCCGACATTAAAATATTTTAATTTGAGAAATCTAATAATAAGAGTTGAATCCATTTGTAGCTAATGCCCTTCTCTCTCGGAAAGAAGTAGAGTGCAGATGGAATGATGAATTGGATTGGATGGTAGAAACAAGTGGCAACTCATTCGAAATAGAGTCCCGTTAGAAAGATAAAAATTGCATACAAATAAAGGCAGTTGGGAAGAAGCCATGTGGAAAGTTCTTTAATATACAGTAGAACGTTTATCCGAATCCAATGGGATCAATGCAGAATGCGATCCATGAAGCCAGACACTATACGAAGATTAAAAATCATCACATGAGGAAAACCTGCTGGAAGAAAGAGCAAAACAGGTGCAAAATGTCGCAATTTTATCTTTATTGTGGAAAATAATCACTTATTTTTCGCTGCACCATTGTACAACTTCGTTTTTTCCCTGCACCGTCTCTGAAAAAACTGGTTCGGATATTTGTCGGTCCGGATAATAAACGTTCGGATAAACGACGTTCTAATGTATATGCATTTAGAATAGTATTTCACCGATCATTGATAATTCTACTTAGAGGACAGAAATTCTATTAAAATTGAATTTTCATTCAAATTTCAGGATATTTTTTTTGTACTTTTGTGTGTTCTATCTCTATGGCAAAAGAGAGAAAATGTTTCCCTAATTGTTTTAAGATTTCTTTATTAATCTTTTCTAATTTATTGAGAATGTTCATAGATAAAAATGAAAATAAATGGGAAACTCTACCCTACATCTTTATTTTTCTTTTCAAAAATTAATTACAGAAGCTGTTATTAAAACGTTATAATGCATGTTAAAAATACTATAAATTTGATGCAGTTGAATTGGGATCTCTAAGTGTATTTATAGAATGAAAAAATTGGGGGCCCAAACTATGTTCACTAACTTCAACAGGCAAACGACTAAAAAATTTTAAAAAAATTAGATAGTACTTTAAATTATCTTTATGCTAAAGTTTCTATACAAGGACTTTCAAGTGTCGAATGCATATCTTCTCATGATTCAACTATTAATTCAGTAATCATATATTAAAGATAAGGTGAATTCACTAGAGTAAATGTTTTGAATAATTCCAAATGTGTTTTCAATATTTTATTAACATTTCTGATTAATATAAAGTGCATGAGAAAATAAAGAATCATATTTCCCGATAAAAACTTAATTTTTTCCTGAATCTAGATACAAATTAACGTTTGATATTAATTTCTTAGGATTTCTTTTGCTTGAAATAATGAAAGGAGTCACCAGCAATTTTGCACATTGCTGATTTTATTGTTGCTGATTGAGATTTTATTGTTGATTGATAATTGTTGAATTGAGAAGACATAAAAATGGTTATTTTTTATTTAATGAAACATTTTTAAATTTTAAATATTCTTACATTTCTATTTCCTACTTCCTAAGAGATATGTCATATGCATCCATTAAAATTTACATTTGATTTCTTTGTTAGATTTATCAAAGTTATAAATTTCTTTCATTAGGCACGAACTTAATTTCTAAAAATAGTTTTAAAGAGTACATATAAATAAAATGGTGTTAAATATAATGATGCAGTCGTGACAATAAAAAATCTGATTCTTTATTTAATTTTCACTTCATTAGAATTATTTTGAATGCCGGTTCACTCAAGAGCCAAAATACAAGAGAGAGAATTTCCCTATATTTAAGCATGTTAGGAAAAGCAGGTGAAAACGTAATACAAAAGTATAATCACGTGCTCAAGTGAAGGTAAATATAAGTTATTTATATCAATTGTAAGGAACGGGCCGCTCCGTTCATTGGTGTTTGGAAGTTAGAATAAAGATCAGAAGCCATAGTCAGAACAATTCTAGTTTCTGATTCCTTTACTAAATTTCAACAACCCGGGGTAGGAAATGCACACTACTATAAAGTATAGGAGAAACTATACGGCAGAAAAGATACATAATAATTTATAAAGATTCAATTAACTTACGCTTAGAACTCTTTGATTACTTAGGGTCTGAATTACCGTAATTCCTTTCTCCGCTATTTGACCTCTAGTCGATATTATTCAAATGTAACTTATTGACAAAATCGGCAATTAACAATCATAAATATTAAGTAATTAATGATCGAGCCACTCTCGACTAACTTTCTACTACTTTACGCTTATCACCAACTTCTGTCATCTAACTCCTAACCTCTCTCTCTCGTACCTAAAAGTTAATGCTTAAATATAAGAATTCATTTGCATCAACCGTGTCTTATTCTTCGGGAGAAAGTTTTCAATAGAACAACATTTAAATGAAGTAAATGTTCCCAAGAGGATTAGTGAGAGGTTCACCGTTACAAAATTACCTAATTGTTTTAGGGAAGAATTGAATACAACTGGTTAGTGTGGAAGTCATTATGATAGTCTATTACTTGAAATGTCAAAAATTTAAGGTCTAATATTCTAACGAGGTATCAAAACAGATGCTTTAATCTTTTAGTACGAGATAATTGAGACGCTCTTCGAAATAGGATTTACTAATTAAGTGACATAAATAAATAAGATTTGAATTTTGAGAAAATATTAATTGAAGTTATTGCTATTTAATTTACAATGGTCCTGAGCCCCCCAGGAATTTATTATTGGTTTATCCAACTAACGGGATTTTAAAATTATGTGGTCAGCGTTTTTAGATTAGTGGTTATGTAAGCCACATTGTTCGATATCTTTCAGTCAATCAAATGAAAGTCATATGATTCTTATAACTTCCGGTTGGCGTTTTGTATGGAAACAGAAGTTTGTCGGAAAATTCACGTCGCTGCTTGTATTCATAATACTAGTAGCTTGTGTTCTTAGCTAAGTGTTCTGTCGCGTTTTTATGTGTGTGTGATTGTCAACAAATGTTGATTGCTATTTAGGCCGCAATTGCGCATCTGTAACAACCACCAATCGTACTTTAAGATTGAAAACCTTCGCAAATATTCGATTGAATTTAAATGTAAAGACACTCGCCACCATGTTAGATATATATATATCTTGGTTCCTAAGGCCAAGAGTTAGGTATTGGATTACTGTGGCTAATATTTCTTACTCGCTTGGCTGGTTCGACTTAGGTTTATAACTATTTGTGTATATTTATGGATCCTATTTATATAATTCCCATTCATTCGATTTAAAAAAACTTTTTAATTTGAAATGACCCTGGTCCTTCAGAACTCGCTCGTAAATAATTAACTATCTTGCTTGCCTGACAAGATTTCATCGTGACTGTATCTCTTAGAAACTAAAATCTCAGCGTTTCAAAAGTAGGTTGCACCAGAATTAATCGTACATCTCAAGCTCCGTCCACGGAAGTCATGTGGATTTTGTAACTTCCTGTTGTCGCTCTGGCTCTTGCTCCAAAAAAATCAACAATCAATCAATCATATAAAAGCCTCTTTCTCAAGGAAAATTGGCCTTCTGATATTTGTTAATAATGATAGTATGAATCTATGTACATCGCTTTTGTAAATAATCCTTTGTATTAACTTTTTTGTTTTTTTTATACGCGTACTTACGTGAAATGTAGGTGTCCTTATGTACATCAATAAATGCATTTTCAAAAGTACCAAGCCTCCCATAATGTTTAATAATCTAGAAAAATTCTTCTCGGCGAAAGACATTTCATATATATATATATATATATATATATTCTACTCTAGAGACCTGAATCATAACACTACATCTGAAGCATACAAAAACAGAAATTGGAATATAAAACAGATATTAGATTTTATTAAAATATTATAATTTAAAAATATATATGAATGCTGCAGTATTGTAAGCTAAGGCTGACTCTTAGGACAGCTTTTATATATAAAATAATTTAAACAAAAGTGGATTTTAACATGCCATCCCCCTTTCTGTTAATAATATTGAGTGAAATCCTATTGAAAATAATGGATAGAACTTCGAAATCCATTACAAGAAAAATGTAACTTACCTAAAAATGCAAAGCCTGAGCTGAATTTGAGTATAATAAACAAATTATTGCCATTTTATGCACCCAAATACAAATTCAAAGCATGTAATTGGCTGAATAGCAAAAGTATGAAATTACTAGAACTAAAATAATTAAACAGTATGTAAAAATACTACCGTTAGTAGAGGGAGACTAGGATTATATTTGTAACTGAGCACAAAATATTACTATGGTTAAATAAAACTAAGAGTAGAAATCATTTTAACTATAATTTGAATATGCAGGTAACTATATCTAACTAGAAAAAAAGATAAATTTATAATAACAAACTATTGATATTCTAGGGAATTTATTCCTTACTCTATTTAGAATTTCTTTATACAAAAAAAATTTAAGGAAATTATTTGGGTATTTTTTAATTAAATTGTATTTAATGTGTAATGCTTATAACTGTCTATTTTTTCTCATATTTTTGAAACGAGAAATTTGATGGGTTTTATGTAATTACTAATAATATTTCTAAATAATGAAACATGTCCATTACTTTCCCAATGAGGTACTATAATAACATTGAATTTAAATTAATCTCTCTTTTGTCATAAATATTAGTAATTATAGCATTATATTTCAATTTAATTTATATATTTAAAATATTTGATTCATAGTTGTTACTCTACGTCGATATTAAATTAAGGTATTAAAAGGATAAAAAATTAATGTTTGGTTTAAAATTGTTACCGAAAATGATAATAACAATGAAAAATGTAACATTCAGAATTATTTATGAAGCTATTTTCAAAATAATGTAAATAACAAGTAATATATAAAAAAAAAATAAGTCAATTCCTACTTAGATTAACAAAGAAAAATTTTATTTTAGCTACTTTTTATTAAATAGTTACAATTAATATAAATATGTATATACATATGACAGAATCACAACATTAAGTGGTAATTAATTTTTATTAATTATCATTAAAGTATCGTATTGTCATCCAAAACAATCGTTTATATAAATTTCAATTGAACTGAATACTTTAACACGTGAGAAAAAAAAACTTTTCAAGTTTTGACACGTCGCTAAAAGGGTCGCTAAGTCGCCAAAAATGATGCCAACGTGGTTGTATTTGTAATTCTTTAAATAATTAGTTTTAATCAATTAATTTTTATTAATTATTATCATAATGTATTGTCATCCAAAATAATCCTGTATATAAAATTTCAGCTCAATTGAGCGCTTTAAAATGTATTTTATTAACGATTGAAAATTCCACCAAGGTAAATAAATATACAAATATATAAATAAATAAATATATAGACAGTGCGAGCTAATAGTAGGAATTGAAAAATTGGCTAGACAAATGCTAGCTGTGCTACATTGTGGCAACCCTTTAGTCTGTTGATATATTATATTATATATAGTCCTCTTTTAGTACAAACCTAATGAATGAACTAAATTTATCATAATTTATTTTTATATAATTTGAAATTTTTTTTTGTCATATCATCAATATTAATAAAGTTGAAAAGATCTTCAAAATCTAAACTATAGATTGAAGAAATCTTTTTACCTTTAATTTGTGCAGTAAGTTCTTTACTATTTTTAAGTCTGAGTAATTTAAGATTATTTATCATATTTTGTTATGTTTCATTAAGAATTTTACCGGTTTGCTGATATATGTATTAAAACCACTAGTAACAGTTCTAAACTTTACTGGGTTTTTATGAAATTCAGGAGGAAGAAATGCATGTGTAAACTTAAAATTATGATTAATTTGTATGCTTAATTGTCTATGCGGAGCCAAAATGCGACTATTTCTTTCTCTATCAGAAATTTATGACATAAAAGTCGCATTATTATCAAAATATTTGTTGATCATTAATAGTATTTACGAATGAAAGTAAAATTCCCTGTCTCTTCATCAACATAAACTACAATAAAATTATCTTGCAATTTTTAATCTGATTTTTAACATTTTTATGTTCTTGTTGCTTATGTCACATGATCGACAGTAACATCAGATCAAGGACCACAAATTTATCGCGGCTAAGTAGTAAAATTTTACGCCTGTCGTTAGCCTTAGCTTTAAGCACCAAGCAGCTGACAGTACGATTTTCCTCGGTTCCTCCCCAATTTTGAAGGGAGTGGTCAGGGCCTCCCACCTCTCTTCACCTTCTACCAACCTCACGAGAGAACTTGCGGCTCGACGACTATTTAGTGTAACCCCATGCTGCAAAGGCACTATGAATTTACAAACATCCATACCTTACAAACACGGGATTCGAACTCAAGCCCTAAGGCACCTCTGTCGGCGTCACTAACCACTATACCGTATGGGCGGCTAACATCTTTATAAGTGTTAAATTTATAAGTACACTGCTGGCCACCGTAAATGCAACACCCTGAAGGAAGCATGCAAATAACATGAAATTTACAACATGCATTAGCGGAAGTGGAGATTTCAACGATTTCAAATTCAGCAATTGTGTTTTTCTTGTGGTTTTTTCAAAAAACGATCAGTTACTTCTCGTAGAAAACATCGACCAGCTTTTGATCAAGTATCCGAGTTCGACAGAGGAAGGATAGTGGCCTACCGAGATTGTGGATTATCTTTCAGGGAAATCGGTAGTCCTGTTGGACGAAACCAAACAACTGTAATGCGGATATGTGACCGTTGGATGCAGGAGGGTACGACGGACCGACGTGGTTGATCGCATCTACCTCAGTGCACCACTTCACGTAAGGACCGGCAAACTGTGCGCTTGTCAGTGACGGATCGCTCAGTCACATCACGAACCATAGCACAGCAAATTGAGTCTGTATAGTATCATTCAGTGTCTGCGCGTACCATTCGAAGCCATTTACAGCAGATTAGTATGTCAACAAGACGTGTCCATTGCTTGGTCTATCGTTGACGCAGAACCACATATGTCTCCGCCGTCAATGGTGCGATGAAAGAAGGATGTGGGCGGCAGAATTTAATGAAGTTCTCTTTACTGGCGAGTCACGCATCCGTCTGCAACACCACGATGGTCGGATTCGAGTCTGCAGACACCGTGGAGAGAGGATGCCTAACAGCGGCGTTATGCACCGCCACACTGGTCCTGCTCCGGGTATTACGGAAAGGGGCGATATTTTATATTACTCTCGCATTCCTCTAGCACGCATTGCTGATACTTTAAACCACCAGCGCTACATCTCCGAGGTGTTGGAGCCAGTTGTCCTTCCTTACCTTCAGGACTCGGCCAAAGCCATATTTCAACAGGTTAATGCGCGACCACACGTAACACGCATCATCCAAATGCTCTTCGTCAATCCCCAGATTGAATTGCTTCCCTGGCCGGCTCGCTCTCCGGATCTTTTGCCGATAGAAAACTTGTGGTCCATGGTCGCTCAACTATTGACCCAGATTACACCCCCAGCGGCCACACCAGATCAACTTTTGCAATGTGTGAAAGCTGCTTGGTCTGCTGTACCCCATGAACACCTCCAAAGTCTCTTTGAATCAATGCCGAGGCTTGTGGCAGCGGTGATCTCCAACAATGGCGGCCACTTTGGCTACTGATTCTGACAGGAACCACACATCACAGAAGTCCATAAATTTAATCATTTGATACTTGGTCAACATTTTAGCTGCAAAATAAATTTTGTTGTGCTATCTTTTGTCTTTCTTGGTGTTGCATTTACGGTGGCCAGCAGTGTATTAAGCTGTTGTGTAATATTATATTTGAATTCTGTGAATGCCTTTAAAAGCATACTATAGTTAATAGCTATTTCATAAATAAATTGCTTAATATCATTATATAATTGATGATTTTTGATTATATCTATATATATATAAATATATATATATATATATGTGTGTGTGTATGTGTGTAGTCTAAATTCTATACTAATGAGATATGAACATTCATCAAGCTAAAACCAAAAAAAAATTGGATTGTAAGATAACTAGACATTGAAGGATATATGAGGAATTAAAATTATGATAAGGTCTAAGATATAAGTAATGGATGCTACATTATTCTAAACATTAATGACGTAGGACAGCTTCTATATAAAACAGCTGTTATACCCGTTCTTAGCACGGGTGGATTAAAAAATTAAACAATATAGATTGAAGGATAAAGAATTTTTGAATGAATTAATTTTACGTGAATTGCAAATTAAAAAAAAAAAAAAAAAAAAAGCTTTTTGCATATCTCAGCTGAACAACAACAATAAAAAAACATTTTGTTTAATTTTATTTCTGTAGATCTAATAGCTGATAAAAAAGATCTTTTTTTCACTTAAAACTCCCCGCAAATTAAATAAAAAAAAAGCTTTTTGCATATCTCAGCTGAACAAAAAAAAAATAAAACTAGTAGACCTAATAGCTGATAAAAAGGATTTTTTTTTTAAATTTATAACTCCCCGTAACTCTCTTGAGGGTCGATTTTTGAAAATACCTTCCTAAACTGATCTCTGCTCAGCAGAAGTAACGCATTGTTAAAATTTTGTGTAATGAATGCTTAAAATAGTGTAAATAATTTATATCTAGAAGTGTAATACGTTAATATTATTTTCTGTTGTATTTATTTTATGTTAAAATCTTGCCACCACCTCTCCCTTCGAAATATAGTTTTAATATGAAATTAAAAAAAAAATGGTGATTACACTTATCAATGGAATAAATTAAAAGAGAGTGTGCACTGAGGCATGGCCTAGACAAAACAAACAGGGAATGTTTTGCTTCACACAAAAAAGATAGATTTATGCTGTCGCGGGTTTTTTTGCAGATGGCAGATTTTTATCCTACTTTCTTGACAATTATCGTTATATTTTAGAGACTTCACACAATATCCATATAAATTATAGCCTATGTGTTATTCTGATGTATAAGCAATATCATTGTAAAGTTTCATTAAAATCCATTCAGTTGTTTTTGCTTGAAAGAGGAGCAAACATTTATAATATAAGTAAGGATAATTGATATAAATTGGGGTGGAACATGATTTTTGGTCAGCCAACCTTCCCCCTTTATGTTAATAATACTGAGCAAAAACCTATTGAAAATAATGGATAGAATTTCTAAATCCATTACAAGATAAAGGTAACGTACCTTAAAATTGCATATATATATATAGTAATACTCTACATGGAAATAAAGATAAATTATTTTCACATACAAATATGAAAACATTCAAACTAATACTAGTCTTAAGTTAAGATATATGTAGAGATAGTACATGTAAGACTTGTACTATGTTAAACAATGATCAATATGATTGTGAATCTCTAAATTTAACCTGTGTAAAACTTTTAATTGTATTTACCTTTTAAATTTTAAATTTTGTCAGTATAAATATATAGGACAAACCTCGAATACTATTAACTTTAGGATTAATCAACATAGACATGATGTTAAATACTTAAGTACTTCCTATAATTCTAATAAAATTGAACTCAGACACTTTCACTTGCATGAATTCAAAAATGTTCAACTATCAATCATCAAAATTATACCAAATACTATGCACAGATTATGGTTGGAAAATCACTTTATTAGGAGTTTTAATACAATATATCCATATGGTATTAATGTTATGTACTTTGCTAAAAATACATTGCAAATTTTGTTACAGAGTAATAATAAAGATTTTTTTTATAATGTTACTAATTTAAATAAAAGTTGTATAAGAAAATCTAGAAGCAAAAGAACTAAAAGGAAAAATAGAGATAAAAAATCATTAATTAATAACATTAAAGTTATTATTGATGATTTTGAAAAAACTTTAATATCAAGAAGATCAAATATTCCATGTTTGGTCTTAATAAAAAGGAAATTGTATTGTTAAATGAAATCTTAAATAATGATTGCTTGAAGGTGTGTCATGCAGTACACATCATTAAAGATATTAATATTTTTTTAGTCAATAAATTCAATATAACTATTGAAAAAATTAATGATTTTATTACAGATTACACTGGGCAACAAAAAAGAAACATTTTTTTGTCTCAGAAAGAAAAATATGTGATTCTGATAGCATTTCTTCTCCTGAATTCAAATATGATACCGAATTTTCTTCATCACGCAAGGTTTTCGAGAGATAGGCATTTATAATTTGAAACACTTTAATATTTTCTACATTCCTAAGTACACAATATTCGAACATTCGGATTCACCTGGAAATTAAGAAATCACGATTTTCTTTTATATTTCGCTTGTGGAGTATTCCTCTTGATGGTCCAACAATAATCAGCCAGCATATTAGCATTCCATTTGCCTTGATATCTCTTTTCTATCACTGAAATCTCCTGATGAAAGCGTTCCCCGTGCTCATCGCTCACTGCACCAAGGTTTTCCGGGAAGAAATCTAAGTGCGAGTGCAGGAAGTGTATTTTTAGCACATATTACAGCTCAAATTTTTATAAGATGTTATAAGATCATGAACAATATCACGGTAATTTTCCGCCTTAAGATGTCCCAAAAAACCGCGAGTTACATTTTTGAATGCTTGCCAAGCTGCTTTCTCCAGTGGATTTAATAGTTCCTCAAACTTCTCATCATGCATTAGTCATTGTATTTGTGGACCCACAAATATTCCTTCTTTAATTTTTGCTTCATTTATTTTAGGAAACTTCTGTTTTAAGTACATGAAACCAGGAGTATTGATCATGGCTTTACGAAATTCTTCATTAATCCTAGTTTGATACGTAACGGAGGTAGATACACAATTTTAAGATTACAAAATGCGTCATGTTTCACATTTTTCTGTCCAGGAATGAATGATTCACGTTCTTTTCTGATGTAATGGGTTTTTTTCTGTCCCTACTATCCCAAAGACACAAAAAACAACAGTACTTTGTGTAACTAAGCTGTAGACCAAGAATAAGTGCAATTATCTTCAAATCACCACAAATATTCCATTCATACACTGCATATTGAAGCTTTGCCAATATAAATTGAATTTTCATTTGTTTCTTTCACACTAGCAGAGTGAGCCACAGGGATTGATGGGAATTTATTTCCATTATGCAGAAACACTACTTTTAAACTTGCTTTGGAGGAATCAATGAACAAGCGCCATTCTATAGGGTTATGTTCAATACCAAATGTCTCCATAAGAAAAGAAATGTCATTACAAAACACTAAACCATTTTCTTCAGAAAAATAGTCTTTACATTGAGAATGTGACGACTACGATAAGTACATATCTTTGTATTCTTTTGAAGAAGATTCCATCCTTTTAGCCGGGAACCAAGCACTTCAGACATTTTTTTGGATAACTTTAAATCTCGTGTGAGATCGTTAAGATCTTCTTGAGTCAATAAATGAGGCTCAGATGAACAGCTTGGTTCAAAAGTTGTATCACCACAAACTGTTTCTTCCTCCTTACTTCTATCGGAACCTGAGCTGTCTTCATCTAATGTCACATGTTCTGGAGGCTTTGGTATGGGAAATTCTTCGCTATGAGGAACTGGTCTCATTGCAGATTGCAAGTCAGGGTACACCACTGTATGTTTTGATTTTGACGTAATCCTTTTAATGCTTGTTAAGCAGAAATAACAGTCAGAGGAGTGATCTTTGGGTTCCCTCAAAATCATAGGGATAGCAAATGGCATGTGGTGTGTGCCATTCTTTCATGCAGTGAGAAGCCTACTACACGATAAACAACAGATATGTTTGGTCCCACACTTTACACCCAAAATAAAGTTCATAACACTTTTTTACTAATAGAGTAAGATTTCGCCTTTGGGATTTGAGCGTCACTTCACCACATATATAACAAAAGTTGTTATAATGATTTAAACAAGCTCTATGCATTTTGTAACTAACAACAAATTAAAAGAAATAAATTTGTAAATACGTAACATATAACAATCCAGACACAAAACACTCACAATTACGTGTTTACTGGTTCACTACTATCTCACAACTGACATCGTTCTAATGAATGCATGCTAGTCTAGACCATGTCTGTGCCTGTCTGTTGTGTCTGGTGCCAAAGTGTCTGTACATGTCTGAACTTGCACAACAGTAGTAATGATACCATTTGAGTTAGCTCATGTGGTTCTATCACGTTTACAATGCTCAAGGAGTTTTTATTTTACAATGGACAAATGGTCGTTTATTAAAAAAATATTTAAATACATTAATTGAACTTAAAATTAAAAAAAAACTGTGGGTGATGGAGAAATTCTGAATACATATTTGAAAACACGATAAAAAACTGCATTAAGTACAACTATTGGTACTCATGAGACAAAAATCATGTTGACCAGTGTTATTGCACTTTATGATTCATGAATAAAACTTTTTATAAAATTAATTTTTCTTAATTTCTAGTTTTTCCTGTTAGAAATGTAATTGTTAAAAAGCATTTAAATATAATAAACCGATGGGCATATTTATCTTTAATTACAATAATAGTAAGCATAGAAGAATGTAAATAATAAAACTATCATAATTTTATTGATAGTTATCATAAACATGTAGTTACAGGCAACTTAGATGTAATCAATCACAAAAATTTTAAAGGATATCATGAGTAAAGGCATTAGTTTTTCAGATTAACTGTTTCCAATAACAACAATACTGTTAAAACACAAATTAATAAAGGTATAAATATATATAATTTTATTACAAAATCTGTAGTTAAATATGAACTGCCTATAGAGGCATTTGATGAATTTTAATACAGTATATTAAAAGACTTGATGAAATTTAACTACCATTCTCACTCTGAATTTAATTATTAAGATGTAAAACAGAAAAGTTTTGAATCACCAAGGAATTTTATCATAGTTTACATAAACAGAGTGCCTGAAAACTACGTTGTATTTTGTATTTTTATTATAATATGCTTAATGAACACTTTTTAAACAATGAAACTTTTAAAAAATTGGACTTGTCACATAAAAAAATTAGTAATCGTATTAATGCTATTTATAAAAAATTGGGTTTTTGCATTCCTAAAATTAAGTTTCCACATATATTTTTAACACCTAAATTCCATAAAAGTCCTGTTAAATTTAAAATTGTTGTGATAGCGCCCCCCTATGGTGACCGTATCTTTGATTGTCAGCGAGAGGTGTAGGGTTTGCAAAAGGAATAGACATTTTATATTCTTAATATGACTTTATTAAGAATAGTACTTAAATGTCTAATAATTTAGATAAATTTAAATAAGCGAGAATCTAAAATGAACAACACACAGAGATAGTTAAACCGAATCATGTAATTTAGACCACTTTCTCTAAGTTATAATTATTTTATCCGCCTACTCTCACTTCTAATAATTTTACAAGTCCTAATACCAAAAAATCAGTCCTACCTTAATCCAAAATTAGTTTCAATCTTTATGTAGAAACGTCTGAGCGTGCGTGCAATGGTATGCACCTTGTATTAATGGTTTACTCTCCAGGTAACATCACGAATGGCTGTCAAATCCCTCTAGTCTCTTTCACACATAACATTCCCCAAATTGCCCTTACTGAAACTTCTGTTCTTTTAAAAGCTATCTTATTTTACACACTTAGTTCACATTTCGCTTCTTGGGTTTTGGTTGGAAAAGAGTTGCCATTAATCTTGGCCACCAAAGAACCCAGAGGTTATGTTAAAGAAAAGACGCATGAGCCCATCACAACCCCCTCCAATAAGCAAAACGTTATTTATTCGAGGGTCTTAATGGCCCTTAAGAAATTACGTGCCTAAATTTTTATTTCTTAATCTCCTCACTTTCCAAGTTTTATTTAAATTTTAACCTTGAATCCTCATTTTAACTATTAATTTTCAATATTCAACTTAAACTTTAATTTTCATTATTCATCTTAAATTTAATTTTCATTATTCATCTTAAATTTAATTTTTATTATTCCTCCTTAATTTGAACTCTTGACAGCCACAATAAATTTTACTCAATTAATTAGACCAACATTAACAGTTATGCATTTTAATCATGGTAGATTCTCACTTTTACCTATGTGGGCCTGCCTCATCTGAGCGGAGTAACCGGGGAAAAAACCATCCTTGACTTGGATGGAAAAAAAAAGAAAACGAGGTCAGCAGGCCCCTTAACTAACTTAACTCTACTTAATTACTACTTAATGTTACTTAAACTACTTTAACATTCTTCTTTATCTTCCATTGCTTTTCCATCCATTTGAGATTACAATAGCTTTGAGACTTGGTTTTCAAATTGGAATTCAGGGTTTGTCACCATGAAATAAAAACTCTTAAGTTTCTTGGCATAATCTATATTCACATAATACCAGTACATTTCACAATTTTTTTACATTATATATCACTTTTAAATTACAACTAATTTTCATATATATACTTCATCTGGTCCTTCCGATAAACTCCCCACCAGTCACGCAGCGCCATTAATGTTATCGTTAGTAACCTGTCTACGCCGCGTTTCCCTGAACCAGATGTACATTAATATGAAACAATACAACAATATATATATATATATATATACACTATACAATTACAAACATTTTTAAATAAATCATTAAAACAAATAACCAAAGGTATTGTCGCATCTCAGCGAAGTCATACATCGAAGTAAACAAATGCATAATTACAATTGTTTTCTCCATCAATTGAGAAAAAAAAATTTATAAGTCAAAAGTTCAAAAAAAAAAAAACACTCAATGTAGTGTCAACTTTTGCTTGAATTATAATGTTTAAATACCGCCCGAGACTTCCTTCTCTGCAATAATTCTTCCGACCACTTGTTGGAAAGAATATAAAATAAAACAGTACAACCTGATTTTTATGGCTTGACGTCTCCTACTAGAGCCTCCAGGGTTAATGTTCTGTTAGTCTTCGCTCCTCTTCTCTTTTCCTGGCTGCTCTGCTAAGGAATTTCTTTTTTGATGGTCTTCCTGCTCCTTGATCTTGCCTGCTCCCTGATGTAGGGTTTGCAGTTTTCTCCTCGGTTGTTCCTGGCTCAAACTGGTCTTGCTTGAATGGACTTCAGTTTACTGGTTGGTCGGAACTCCAGATTTTGCTCCTTTCGTGGTCTGAGGTTATACTTCTCTCTATCTTGAAATACTGATCCTTCTGTTCAGTTCCTCTTCCTACTTATATAAATATTACTATTATCTGACGATAGTGGTCTTTTATTTATTTTATAGTCTACACGTTTCTGCAAGTTTCTTTGTGGTTCACCCGACCAAGATCCATGTGATGGTTTTTTTTTATATCCTAATCTTTCCTGGCGTTTTCTTTTAATATTTTTTTATTATTTGAAAAAGAACTAAGTAGTGATCTGATAAGTGGTCCGCGCTTATCGGCTTTACCTGTGTGTGTCTCACCTTGATTTGACTTAAGATTTATCCCTTTTTCCTCTAACTCACGCTTTACATCTGACCCCTTCTTAATACTACATTGCGACTCATTTGATCTTCGTTGTGCGCTTTCCCAACTACTCGTTTCCTGACGTGAACTATTGCTATCCGAGCTGCTCTCTCAATCTCGTCACATTTCCTATGATGATATATTCTCACTTGGTCGACATTGACCGTTAAATTTTTTCCCGACCGCCATATGATGACATTATTCTTTCTTACTTCTAACACCCTATAAGGACCTTCAAATTTTGGCATGAACTTTGCCACAATTTTTCTTGTTGCTGAACTTAAAGGGTGCGTTTCTAACAAGACCCAGTCATTCACCTTAATTTGTACATCACGCCTGCGTCTATTATAATACTTCTCCCATTTTCCATGTTTCGCTTTTGTGTTTCGTCTAACTTCATCAAACAATCTTTCAATATCTCCTACTGCAAACTCAGTTCCGTCCGATACCATAAATAATTTTTGAAATGAGGTAATCAAATTTCGACTCAAAAATAATTCATTCACTACTGGACGAATAGCATAAGCAAACTCACGTAAGAATTAATCCCATGTATCAAGATAATCATTTACATAATTTGCAATCCTTTGCACAAGATCGCGATTCACGCGTTCGGTTCTATTTGCCTAAGGCCTATATACAACAGTCTTCACATGCCTTATGCCTAATCTTTCACTTAAATGTTCAAAAATTTTGGATATAAATTGGGGACAGTTACCACTTATTAATTTTATTGGAGCTCCAAAACGCGATATAAAATTTTCAAAAAAAGTATCCGCTATTACACCAGCCGAGGCCTTTTTAAGAGATATAATTTCAGCCCATTTGCTGAAATGATCGGTAATTACTAATACATATCGATTACGTCTCACTTTCGATTTAGGGTACGGACCTAACAAATCTAACGTAACTATCTCGTTTCGATAATTTGATACAATCGGATTTAATAGACCAGCTGGAAACGCGTTTTTATAATTTTTAACTTGGCACATATGGCATGTAGAGACATATTGATCAATAAATTTTCTCATATACGGGAAAAACAAACTTCCCTTATTTTATGGTAAGTCTTCAAACGACCAAAATGACCCACTATGGGCTTGTCGTGAAATTCTCTCATTATTTCATTTCTTAAAGACTTTGGAACATATAAAACATCCGCCACCGCATTTTGAGTTCCAGGTCTATGCTCCCATTCTATACTAAATTCTGCTAATTTGAGTGCCCATCTTATCATCCTACTCTACAAATGTTTTCCATGAGTTAAACGTGTTAAAGCAGCCTGATCAGTAATAACTTTAAAAGGCAGTGATTCTAAATATATTCTGAATATATTCTCCCACACTCCTGCTAAGTATTCTCTCTCGGTTACCGTATGATTCCTCTCAGCGTTGCTAAGTGTACGCCAAGCAAATACAACTGATCTCTGTTCCTGATTTAGAAACTCTCCCACACCTATTGAACTTGCATCCGTAAATAACTCGAAAGGCTTTTTGAAATCCCGCAATTTTAAAACTGGCGCCTTCGTTATGGCCGCCTTGACCGCGTCGAATGCCTTCAGCGCCTCAGTTGACCAAAAAAATTTCTTTAGTTTTCATTTAAGATTATTAAGGGGTTCGCAAAGATCAGCATAATTTTTAATAAATTTCACGTGACACTGGGACATACCCAAAAACTTGGATACCTCCTTTGAATTACGCGGTGGTTTCATCTCAAGTATGGCTCGAACCTTTGTCTCATTCGTTTCGACTCCTTCCTTACTAATAATCAATCCTAAATACTTCAATTCTTCGCACCCAAATTTACATTTATCCTTATTTAATGTTACAATCCTGCATCTTGCAATAACGAAAAAACCACCCTTAAATGCTCAACATGCTGAGTGAACGATGGAGACGCAATGATCACGTCGTTCATGTAAACACTCACAAACTTCCCTATCACCGGTTTCAGGATTAGGTCAAATGCCTTCTGAAAATTGGGAGCCGCCCCTGATAAGCCGAGTGGCATACGCCGAAATGCGTAGGTGCCACTTTTTACAACGAATGCAGTCTTAACAATGTCACTGGGGTTTACTGCCATTTGAAAGTACCCACTTCTTAGATCAAGAGATGACATTATTGTCGTATAGGGGATATTTGTTATTAAATCATCTATTAACGGTAAGGGATAGCGTGGATATTTCGCGACGGAATTAAGTTTCCTATAGTCAACAGCAAATCTATATGCATTCGGATTATCCGGTGGTAACCCATTATTTTTCTTACATAACACAACCGGTGACGAGTACGGTGATTGAGTTAAAACTATGGTTCCTTCTCGTAACATTTTGTCGATGTGGAATTCGAGTATCGCTTGTTTTTTCCGATCATACCTGTACGGCCTGGAAACAACCGGAGGACTATCTCCCGTATCAATTTCATGGTATAAAACATGAGTAAGACCTGGTTTGTCTGATAACAATCCCTTAAAACTACTAAACAAATTTTGTAATTCCTGTTTTTGCTTATCCTCCAACTTTGTCTTAGACAGATCTATTTCTACATTTTCTTCCTCAATTGTTTTAACCACCTTCTCTATTTGTGAATCTGGAATCTTTAACGATTTTCGATCAAAGTCTAAAACAATCTTTGATCCACTTATGAAATCAAATCCAAGAATGCATGTGTATTCCAAATCTGTCAACACATGAAACAACCAAGGTTTTTCAAACTCTCTAATTCGAATATTCAATTCTAAAATTCCTATATTTTGACATTTCGCCCCCTGTGCTGTGATCACCTGAGCTCGCGATTTTTTTATTTGCTTATAAAAAATATTTTTTACATATTTCCTCCGATATAAATGATTTCTCCGCTCCAGTGTCCCATAGCACTTTCAAAAATGTGTCATTTAATAAAATAGGAACATATGCAAGTTCCGCGGGCGATATACATATCGGAGAAAGTTTAATCGGTATATCCACTGCCGAGTTCTTTTGATTACTTTGAACTTCATAGACTTTCAAAACATTCAATCGTCCCCTTTGCATCCTATCACCTCGACTGAAATTCTCACTCGAACTCCTATTTCTGCGGTCCCCTCTATTAAAATTATCATTTCGATCTTCCTTTCGAAATTGGTATCCCCTTTCGTTGAATCTGTATTCATCGTTCTGAAATCTATTCCTACTCTCGAACCACTTATTACCTTGACGGCCATTCTCATAGTTACCCCTATAATCATTTCTGCCATTATTTAGTCTATGTCCAACCTCAGAATTTCTCCAGTTTCTGCGATTATCATTAACATTAGACATCCTACGCTTGTTTCGACTCTGTTTTTCCACATTATCACTATTCTGCGAACCCCGTGTTAATTTGTCAGAATACCTCTCTTCACACAAATTTAACTAAGATTTCCAAAAGTTGTACCGTATTTTGTGGATTTCGGACCTCCACATAGTCCTGAACTAGTGGTTCGAGTCTAACAAAAATGTGATCTACCAAGTCCACCTGCAACATCTTTAGTTCTAATTTCTGGTGAATTTTTAATAAATCGTAAACAAAATCCATTGGCTCCTGATTCCTTCTCTGCTGGGAGGCATAAAACCACGCTTCCAAATTTTCTTATTCCTTATAGCGGGGAATGCTTTTGATAGTTCAGCTTTTAGCTGAGGGATATCCGTGGCAGTATCCTGCACTAACACTGATCCGAATATCTGATACCAATCTCGGGCCCTTCCCCGGAGATGACCTTTCAAATAAGCACATGCTAAATCGCTAGGTATTTTTAGTAATTTTATTTGATTGTCTATGGCCTCCAAAAATTCTGTCACATTCTCCGCAACGGAAAAGCAGACTTCTGGTAAAATGCCAAACGCACTCGAGCTTCCTAACCCAGGGTCATATAAATTAAATTTGTTCGGGCACCAATGTGATATGGTCGCTCTATGGTGACCATATGTTTGATTGTGAGCGTGAATTAGAGGTGTGGGATTTTCAAAATGATCGGACATTTTAAAATTCTTAGTATGACTTTATTAAGAATATAACTTAAATTTCTAGTGATTTAGATAAGTTTTAATAAGTGAGAATCTAATAAACCAAACACACAGTGATAGTTAAACGGAAACACGTAATTTAGACCACTTCATCTAAAGAATTATATTATCCGCTTACTCTTTCTTTTTTTAATTCTGATAATATTGCAAGTCCTAATATCAAATAATCAGTCTTATCTTAATCCAAAATAAGATTCTATCATGGAACTGAGACTTCTGGGCGCGTGTGCAATGATATGCACCTTGTATCAATGGCTGAATATCTCGGTAACTTTACGATAGGCCGTCAATTCACACTCGTATCTCTTCCAAACATAACTTTCCCTAAATTGCCATTCTGCTTACTGAAACTTCTGTTCTTTTAAAAGCTATCTTATTTGCATTTCATAATTGTATTTTACTTCTTGGATTTGGGTTGGAAAAGATTTGCCATTAATCTTGGCCGTCAAAGAACCCAGAGGTTATGTTACAGAAAAGACGCGTGAGCCCGTCACAGCTTTTAATCATTATATTACATACATTAAGAAGACAGAAAAATATCTGTATTAATACGAGGTTAATCGTCCTGTAGCAGGAACGATTCGTGTAGGTATTGACTCAATTAGTGCTGCACACATGTTCTTAACTCCGTTATCGTAGGCAAATAAATGAATATTAACGGGCACTCAGCTTTTGGCGATTAATCTGGTAAATTTGAACCATTGTCAAACATCGTCGTCGTGGAGCCACACTTGCATAGCACTTTTTATCTATTGTTCTGTTGTCGTCTGATCTTAGCTGAACGATTCTTGGGAATATGTAATATTTTCTCAATAGGAATTAGGTCTGGTTAATTACAGGTCTGGTCCACTTAAGCCGTTTTATTTTATTTTATCGCATAAGAGTCTGGAGCAGTATCGAATTTTGTTGAAGTGTTCCATCAAATGTTTCCATTAATGGAACAATTCTACTGCATAATATCTCTATGTGTTTGACATAATTCAACATGCCCTTAAGAAGAACTAAGTTTCCAGTGCCTTTAGTTAAGAAATAAACCTTAAACATCTGTTTAGAACGGTGTTTTGCATTCTGTTAGGTATGATCTGGCAACAGAGGTTCAACATCACTTCTTCTACTACACTTGATTTGTATCCCTGCACAAATAAATGCATTTCATCGCTGAAAATCACACTTTTCTAGTCCTTAACAATCCAGGATCGGTATTTTTGGCCCTTGCTTTTCTGAGTTGGAATTGCTTTTTCCTCGATCTTGATGCATTACGGTAAAGTTCCAGTACCATTTTCGGTACAGTTGACGCACTCATTTCAACATCATAATCCAATAAATCCCTTCGAAGGTCTGTGCTTGTCTTACTTTAATTTCTTTTGCTATTTCTTATAAGAATTTTATCAGTTCTTGGGAGTAATTTTCCGTTTCAGCCCACGTCTTCCTTTTCTTTTTTTTTCAGACGATCATCAGAAATCTTGAAATTTTCTCTAAGCACTTGATTTGCCAACACCGACTACCGTAGCTACATCTCTCACAGTCATAGAAGTGTGTTCATTAAGAGCGATTATCTTAGAACGCTTCCTCGATAGTAATATCCATCTCCGAACAAGCAAAAATAGCATGTGTTACGTGGAACGCAAAATTGTTATCACCAGCTACCACACTGAAAGGCTCACAACTGAACAATTAATGTACTAAAACCAATCAAACGGATTTGCCGTGGTTTGGGATATAACTGGTAAACACATACCAACTCAAACAAGAAAAAAATGTTTGCCCCAATTAATTCGAACAGTGTATATATATATATATGTACTGTATACACGTAAAATCATTGTTCAATTTTTGCACATTAGATTTATTCCTATTTAAATATGTTTTACTGTCAGCCGGACTCATTTTCTTCTGTCTTTGGGGATTCATAAAAAAAAAAAAACTTAAACATAAATTAGTGAATAAATTTGAAACCACATATTTTTAGTTTAGAGAAACTTAATGTATGAATTTCCTTTTTCCAGCGTAATAGTTAATTTTAGAGTTGATAAATTCAAATGTAATTTTTTTTTTAAATACACTTCTTTCCATATATAAATAAAACTTTTTCGTGACGCTATTACTGATTTCGGGATTTATTAAATGTGATGATGTGTATTTGAAATTAGAGCTACATAGTACATGCAGTGAGACTTTTGGCGACTGACCTCGCAATTTTGAACCATGGTCAAGAGACGAGGATGACACCAATGCATGCAAGTTATAGTTTTACAACTTGAGCAATCAGTAGGAACCGTTGTACAAGTTGTATAAAGGGTTTTGGTCCACTGTTAGGAGCACAGGGGGTAACTCTTCCAAGTATTTATAAAATATAAAAATAATATATTAAAACAAAATGGCATAAATTATTATCTGATGTAAAGCAAAGTCAATGTATTCTCTTAGTCAGCAAAGATATAAACTTCTCAAAGTCATTGAATCGGTATATTACTATATTGAATATTTCTCAGGAATATATTAAGTAAAGATTGCGATAAATCATTCTCAGCTTATGGATTGAAATTAGATTAACCTGGATTAGCTAAAAATATCTTTGTGTTAGGAATTATCTTTAGTATTCAGTAAATTCTGTATTAAAAAAGCTTTCAAAAGTTTGTTATCTATTTCTTCAAAATAGTTTCATTTAGTGGGCACTATTTTCAATTATTTCATTAACATTAACTCATTATTTTAGAACTCTTTGCACCTTTACTTGAATTGGAAGAACAATTTCATTTTTTTTTATCCGCGACGCTTAGTAGTGTTATGTTAATAGAATTATGAGAATAAAGTAGCAATACACATGCCACAAAAATATCATTTTTTTTACTATAGAAATTCTCATTTGTTCATTTTTTAAAAAAAATATGCATTTTGAAAAATTCTATTGTTAGGAATGGATTTTTCTTTTAAAAAAAGGGAAAATATTTGAAACTTTTGGTCATGAAACACTAGTTTATATATGCAAAGCAACACAGTTCCACTTTTTGATTTCAATTTCAAAATGTCATGCAAGAAAATTTGATATTTCTGCAGGATTTTTGAGAGTTATGCACAAAAGTACCTATTATATATTATTATTTAAATATTCTTTTTAATTCTAACTCGCATTAGATGTCTGAGTGCAGGGCAAGGAATATTCTAACTTCAGGAATCTTGGATTGGCAACACGCCAAAATGTTCAGCTTGAGAAGAGTAGCTAGTTGTCGTAATATTTTAAAAGAAAAATGCCCAGTTTGAAAAATGTTATCAAGGTAACAGATTTTGCCCTTTCATTTTCTTTTCCATTTGCAAACATTCATTTTCTCGCTTCAAAGTTTTGGGGAGGAGCTTAACACTTGTAAAGGAGCAGTTTTATTTTTGAAGCTAAAACAATATTCATATGAATCGGTTATTATAGTCAACTGATTAAGTGATATAGTTTGATGGTATGAATTAAACATTGTGTATTTTTTACCCTTAGTTGGTAATATCCATTCTGATTATGTAGCGCAAAAGTTGCCCCAGAATATTTAATAATTTATGGGATATAATATTCATTTTATCTAAATGTTTCAAGTTTATCAAATTTTTTTTAGGACTTTAATAGTAAGAACAATAATCAAAACTTTCGACATAGTCTTCAAAAATATTACTTTCTGCAGCAATCAGATGACAGTGATATATGAACTATATATTTACTAGATATAGTAATTTCTTTAAAGTACGTTGTTCTTTCATATAAGAGAACCCAAGTATGAGATTTCAAAGTAAGAAATAAAACAGTAATACATTATTCTTTGTTATAAGATGTTATATGGATAATATAAAAGATATTAAAGAAGAATGGTTAAAAATCACTCATTGGGACGCATTTAATTTGCGTTTAAATTATATATTTAAGTTGAATAATAATTAAATTAAACACACTTTTCGTGCGAAGAATCTATACAGAAGAGTACGGGAACAAAGTCGCTGACACTGCTAAAATTTGATTGGATTGTCTAGATTTAAACAGTAGATTACATTTCGAATAATATATTTGGGAGCTTATAAAATTAGATTAAACAGTAAGTTGTATTAGAATATAAGAATTTGGTTTTTTTTTTTTTTAAATCTTGAAAAGGGGAAATTCTAATACAATGCTATGCACAAGCGTAAATACTAAAGAACGTTTAAAAGTTAATTAGTATAGTGATTTTGCCACATGCACTGCTTGAAAATTGTTAAAGTACAGTTACAGAGATAGAAAAAAGAAGACATAAAGGATAAAAGAAGAAACGAAGATATAAATGATGGAAGAAATGAAACTTTACCGTGTGCCTTTTTTACTATGCAAAGTGATACAGATTTCACCCTATGGAAACAGAAGAAAACTAAAAACAAAAATATACTCTTTGGGGCAACAACAAATGGGTCTTTCTGACAGAACAAAACAGTTCTGATTACCTCAGTAAGGAGGGTGACCTCCTCAGGCAATAATGAACACTTTACATATATGTTATTTATGCTGCCTACTGAGGAGTTCTTTGAAGATATTAATCCTTTCTCAAAACGGCTGTTAGTTCTTGCGAGAAGGGCAATTTCTTTAAGAAATACATCTGCCATGAGTCTACCAGGCCTTTCAATAAGATTTAGGAGAAAGTAGGCAATATCCTACGTTCAATATTTCCACTTTTAATGTGTCTGATACTTCAACGATCCTGTGTGGGTGCGCATTATCGTTCATAAACAGAAAGTCTGGACATAATACTCCCTATAAAGATGAACATGATCCAGAATAATCTACGGCCAATATCGTTGCGATGTAATGGTACCTACCTCAAAGATGTGATGTTCTGTCATTGTCTATCCAAAATATCACGCCTCGCCTATACCGATAACGTTCCTGAACGTTCTAAGTTGAGTTACGCGTGTTCGTCTTCTCCACACTAACTGGTGGCCAGAATCACTAGTGACAGTGAAATAGGATTGTTTTGAACCGGAAAATTGTTTATGATCCCAACCAATGTGTTCCTCACGCCAACGCAATCCTTCTCGGTTTGGTTGAAGTAGGATGCACTGAACAGGTTTCCATACATGAAATTCAAACGGCCTTTCATTGGCTAGAAATAGTTCTGATTGATACATTTGAACCGGTTGCAAGATCTGCAGCTATCTAACTGGGAGTGAGATGTTTGTTCCCTTTCTATCGCTCGCCACTCACGATACTTATTAATGTTCTTGAGGTGTGAGAACGCCCCTGAGCATGCTTTTGTATGGCATTTCCACCTTCAATGCTCTTTTTTAATCGCAATATATGTCTTTTTGACAATTCCATTACTCAGTTCTGACCTGTGCTTCGAGCAGTCCAAACGCTCAACCACGGTCATAAGCACTAGAATGTCTTGTAGGCATTGTGCTTTGAATTGTCTCACCACGCTGCATTTCATAGAAATATCTTGGCGCTCTCTTCGTATCGCTGCATGAATCAACAAAGAGCATTTCATTTGACTAGGATTCATTGGCTGTCGGGAACGCTAATTTGAAGAAAAAAAAACATTTATTCCTTGACATTATTCCTTGCAAAGTAGTTAAATTACACCAAAATAAATTAATATCTCTACAAAGAAATTTTCAAGGATATTGAAGAAAGTATTGAACTGTAGAGAACTGATATCGGAGCCTTGCCCAGTCTTGGTTTCTTTCTAGAACTATGGGGAAAAATAAGAGGAATTGAAAAGAGGAAGGGAATTTTTAAGAAATAAACAAGTTTTATGAAATTTAATCTCAAGTGTCTTAATAAAAGTGAATATTATTTGAATCGATTCATTTCATTATATATCCATTTACGTAGTACCCACTCATTCAGTCTATAGAATAGTTGCTGTGAGTTATTGGAAGAATTTTTGGATTGCTAAAGACAAATCTTTAATAGACATTCAGGTAATTCCTTCAAAAAATTGTATGCATCTATGCTCAGTTATATGTAATAATAACTTCTCAAAATAATTAACTTATCAATATCAATTTTGAAACAATGATACGCATTTGTATTTGAGATGGAGGAAAAATAACATTATCAAGACAGAGCCTGTGCATTCCTTTTGGATTTGGTTCAAGTAGTTAATATTATTTGGATGCTTTAACGCAAAAAGGCAGCATTCAAAACAAATTCTTTTCTGTAAAATTGAAATCAAACTATAGAGAAATCAATCTTTGTTTTGCTTCAATTACTGCAATTAATAAAAAAAAAAATTCATCTTAAAATGTAAAAGAAATGTTGATATTAGTTCAGCTTATTACTTTAATGACTTCAAATTTTGGTTGGATCAAAATTAAAGCAATTGATACCCATTTTTAAAAAGAGATTGCTTCACGAAAAAAATTTATTTTTCGACTGAGTTTAAAAACCAGTTAAATGAAATTCATTGAATATTTTGATTTGTATGTGTGTGTGTGTGTGCGCGCGCTATTTTCTTTTTAAAAAAATTAAGCTTTTTAGTTAAGTTGGAGCTTAAGGTAACAATTAGTTCGAAAGTTCTTTTGAGTATTTATCATTATATTGTCACGAAAAATCAATTTTTTTGACTTCTAAAAATATTGATTTTGATACACTTTGTTGAAAATAAGAACATTAGATTTAGTATTTGCTTTTATATTTTAAGCAAAATCGAACTACTTAAGTGATGGTGGTCAAGTTAATAGGTTTATTGATTCTATATTTACTTCAGAAAGTGTGTAGGTGCTTTAAAAAAAAAGTTTTTATTCAGAGTAAAAACACACTTGAACTAAACATCGATTCTCCTAAAAACAATGCTAATTTTTTTTCTCTGTATTGATGATGAAATATGGTTAAGGACCTTTTTTATCCAAAATTTCCATGCGATCATTTCAATTGCTTATTAATAAATTCAATTCCCTTTGGCATAATGTTAAAACAATTGAGCGTCATTAATGGTCACAAGAGTTCTCAAGTTGCAGGTTGGAAACCTAGTGCAACTGAAACACTACCGTGGAAGAGGCTAAGACACTCCCAATGGCGTGTTGTGGACGTTGGAAGCAGGGGGCCATGTCACTTGACGTGGGTCCAAATGACAATAGCCCTAGTGTTGCTCCACTTGAACCCCTTAGAAGATCCATTTTTTAACCCAGGGGCTTCAAAATTTTCAAATTCAAATCATTTTTCTTTATTGTTTATACCATGCTAATTCCCAACTTAACCACACACATACAATGCCCTACGAAAAGCATTTCATTACCATTGACAAACTCTGCATCACCTTTTCAATATACTAGGACTAAATAACACACTATTAGAATTAAAAATAAGCTAAAATAAAAAAAGAAAAGAAAAGAAATGATCAGTACAAAACACTTAAAGAGTTAAAGATATTCATATGTTGCAAAAAAGAAAATAAATGAGTTCAAAAATAGACAGATATGTTAAGATATGTTCTTCAGATATGTTAGGTGCAAATATTTCAAATAAATATTTTGAAACATTTAAACTGATATAAGAATATTGATAAACGTATCTCAAATAATTTTCGAACTCAAAGGAAATTTCAGGAAGAAATTTTGTAAAAAGAAATTTCCTGCACTTAATTCAGATTTTGTTTGTGCTTAAAATATCCGTGTAAAAATTGTAAATAAACATAAAGTCTTTTTCAAATGCATTAGTTAGTTCAGTTTTAAAGTTTGATATTAGTTCATTTAAATATTTTTTCCTTTAAAAAAAGAAATTTCTCTCCTTTGCTGGAATTGTTTTAAAGTATGTTCTTTGAAATAATACAATCTCCCTCCTAGCTTATTCATAATAAAATCTTTTCACGTGATTTTTTTTTTATTGTTCACTTGTATCCCAGAAAACGGGAGTTACTGGAATAACTAAAATTAAGATTGTGGAACAATGGGGCTGAAAAGATGGTAAAAATACTGCAGGATACCTTCTGTGTGTGTGAATAAACACACACATAAGGATAGAAGAACACCCCTATATATATATATATATATATATATATATATATATATATATATATATATATCCTTACCAATATTATAAACGCGAAAGTTTGTTTGAATGATTGTTCCTCTTTCACTCAAAAACAACTGAATGGATAACAATAATATAGGTTATACATCAGAATAACACATAGGCTATAAATTAAAAATATATTGTATGAAGTGTCCAAAATATAACAATAATTGTCAAGTAAGTAGGAAAAAATTCTGTCATCTGCAAGCAATTCTGGCGTGAGCTACAAAAAACCCCGTGATAGCATATATCTATCTTTTATGTGTGAAGAAAAACTTTCCCTTTTTGTCTTGCCTACACCAGGCGTTCGCTTCTTATTTATTCCTTTGATCAGTGTAATCCCCATTTTTTTATTTTAGAATAAAACTAAATTTTGAAGAGGGAGGTTGTTTTTTAAATCTATTTTTATTTGAATAGCTACTATTGATTTTTTTCATGGGTAAGCCATCAACGCCAAAGTAGTGAACCATTCATACAATAAAAATTAATAATTTATTTCTATGTACGTTTTCCTTATGATTTTATTATGTATATTTGGTAGTAACAAATTATTCCTTATATCAAAATAAAAACTTTATCGCTTCTGGTACTTAAAGAGAGTAGACAAACTTTTTCTTTCACTCTATATCATTTGGACAAATTTACATATAATTTGTTTATGGTTAGTAGTTAATTAAAACGCTGTAATTTTAATTGAATGGGCAAATATTGCATTTTTTAAGTATAAAAATAATAACTACTGTACTGTATTTTTTGGAGTGAGTGAATGAGTGAATATTAAAGTGGCACTGTTCAGCTACATGAGGGCTTTTGGCGACGGACCACGTCATTTTGAACCATGGTCAAGTGATGTGGACGACACCTGAGCTGGCACCCCCCTCTCCTAACTACCATACCACACCAACGGGAGGACGTTTGAGCTCTCGACAGATTTAACCCTTTATTTACCAACGGTACTTATAAGTACCACTCACTTTAAAATAACAGAATAACCAATTTTACGAATATTCTGACAATACTTAACAGGGATACCCTTTGAAATCCACTCTTCCAAGATATATGGCAGTAAGTGATCTATGATAAGTATTTTAGCGGAGAAGACGTATAGTTTTATAGCAGAAATTGCGTTTTCAGTGGATTGTGCAAAGATTATCATTTTGTCCCGAAAAAATAGTTCATGTCAAAATTTAAGTGTCTTATGTTTTTGTATGTCAATGAGGAGCTTAGAAACTCTTTATTTTAAATGAACAGTGTATCTAATTGATTTTACAGTAGGATATCTTTAATTAATTAGTTAGCTCGAAGGAATTAAATTTCCCAAAGTGGAGTATTTTGTTAATGTATATCCCTTCATTTTCAATGTAGTGATCCAAAAAAAAAAAATATTGCATGAAAAAAACTGCAGAAAATCATAATGTGGTAGATAAAGTGTTAACTTGCATCACTGCCCTACACGGCAGTGGTACTGGGCTCGAACTCGTGACAAGGCCAGCCACAGTTCAATACCTTGACCACTGTATTTTTTGGAAGTGTCGAAAAAGTACCTACGAAGAATTATGCCGCGAAAGCGTAAGTCTAATCTTTTCCAAAGCTCTAATAAAGCTCGAGCTTTGAAAGTAGCTAGACAGTTGCCAAATTGACTCTATCGCCAACATTTCGCTTTATTTTTCATTGAACAGCCATTATAATTTAAGAAATGGCGTTGCTTGCGAATATTACAATTTTAACATAAAATAAGCACAACAGAAAATAATATTAACGTATTACTCTTTCAAATATAAATTATTTACACTATTTTAAGAGTTCATTACACATCTTACTTACATCTTACAAAACTCCTGACAATCTAAACACTTCTTATCATATACAGTTCTATGTCAAACAGGTTGGAGTTTACAAGTTTTGCGTTGTATTGTCAATGCGTGTCTCTCATGTAACGTATCTCCTTTGATGACCATCTCTCTGCTACCTTCTTCTCAGTGTTTTCCGGTTTCTCAGGCGAAAAGACACTTTTATTGCTTTCTTTTTCAAGTGAACAATAGACCAATCGCACCTGTTTTCATTCGTCCATAGCTTTCGTTTAACTCGTGTGTTCAGAAAGTACGGTCCACTATTATGAAGAAGAGATCGTGTATTTTGCGTCTGACAGACATGACTGATTTATGGCTCTACAGTGTGACTTATAGAATGTGACACCCAATACTGCATGATCCTGACTGAACCGTGACTTGAAGATCTAATGGTGTTGGGGACAGTGTCTGAGAGAACTGGGTGTGAAGTGATTTTATTTCCAATGAGGAAGGGAAGAGATTTTGAATGAGTTCTGTTCGAGAGGTTAGCCCTCTAAGTGTTTCTCTCTGTCCTGAAAAATCATTCCGAAAACGTTTACTGCTTTTTTGCAAACTTCTTCGAAAGTGCCAATGGTTTCATTCATTCCCCGTTATAAGTTCACGGGAGGTCCAGTGAGGACGATTTTATTACTCACACACAAAGTTCGGCCTCTTTGTTAATTTAAAACCGGGAGATCACCCCGTCAGAGCTGTAATGTTGCCTCGGGCAAAAAAAGTGGGACTTCTTTCGTTGTTCCCCCGATCTGTTCAATCACCGTAAAATCACAAGTAAATGAAGAATAAAAAAAATCCTGAAAGTAATGACGTGTTTAACGTTGAAAAATGTTTGTTTATTTTAAACAGAACAAAATTTGTTTGTGTCATTTTTAAAAATTAATTACTTTTGTCAAATAAAGTTATTGTGATATTACGAAATAGCCAGGATAAAAAGTACCTAGTATTTATTGTTGAATTGAGTCTAAGAAAATACAGCACATCTCAATGTTTTTTTTTAAAAAGTAATGAGAAAAAAAGAGCAAAAGATCATTACCTACGATTATTAGATTTATGAAATAAAATTAATCTTCCTCAATTCAATTCAGTGTTTTAAATTTAAAATAACATAAAGAGGGTTTCAACACTTTAAATTTATATAAATTTTAATCCTATAAATGATATTTTTATGTTAAATGAATTTTTTCGGAAAGAGTCTAACTTTTGTTTCATAGTGTTTTCCCTTTCTAACAACTTGTAATAAGTAAAAATATCTTCTCTACATAGGCATTTGTGACGGAGAATAACCCAAACTTAGTCAAAAAATTTTAATTTTAATGAGGATATATTTTCTTCAATATGGGAAAGTATTTCTAACTATTTTCAAGTCAAGTTGAATTTTTTATCTTTCTGTTTCTTTAGTGTTAAATGGAAAATTCTCATAGATAACTACATTTCACACAATTCAGTCATTACAAATTCTATTGTGAGAAAAATTTCTTACCAATTAATTTTGTCTTTCAAAACAGTAGACTTAAAACAGTTTTGTTCAGTGAAGTTAACCGACAATTCCACAATGAATCCATACCAAATTTTAAAAACAATTTTAACATTTGGAAATGTATCCTGTATTAAATTTTTTGAGTATACACAAATATTGTCTGCTGTGGGGAAGACATAGTATAGTATGTGGTGTATGGTTTTGAAAGAATGTTTTCGTACGCGTGTAAGGTACTTTTGAAAATTTAAATATCACTGAAGCTGATCATATAACTGCAAATGAGCCTTATTTTATTGTGTGCTGGTATCAAACTAAAACACTTCACTGTTAAACAGCCCATGAGTTTATATTCAATATCAAACTATTCCCAAAGTTGCTTACAACTTCTTTTCAAATTGTTAAGAAACTGAAATATAAATATATCTTACTGCAGTCAAAAATATTTATAATATGTAAAAATCCTATTCCTCCACTTATTTCAGTACATTTTAAAAACTATATAGCTGAAAACAATTTTTTATATTTATAAACGAGACATAAAAACTCACACAGTTATAAAAATGTCTTTATCATTTTTAAATATACTTCTATAAAACGCCCATGGATTGTAAGATCAGTTCTAAAATCCTAAAAGCTTTTAGAGGAGCAAAAAACATATAATTTTGGATAGAACAAAATTTTAATATAATACTCAAATATACATGTTATTAAGCAAATACATTTGAAAGATCAAAGTTCCTTCTGAAATAAACGTAATTGAAAGAAAAATGTTTAATTTGCAAATGATTGGAAATAAATGTTTATTTAAGAGGTATCCCCATAGTGAGGCAATCCTCAAACTTAAAACTCAAACTCAGTGGCATAACAACACATGAAGTACAGGAACTACTATACCCATCCCAGTATACGTGACCATTGGGCTCTGACATGCATGAGCAGATGTCCCGATTAGGTGGTCTGTCTGAAGGGAGACCTCCAGTGTTTAAGACCTCAAGCAAGCGTGGTACTCATTTATCGACCCACTGCTGCGGGGATGAAAGGCTGGGGGGGGGAAACCTTGCCCAGCCAGTTAATAGAACCCGAACCTATGGTGTAGAAGCACGATACACTACCACTCAACCCTATTCGATGAAAAATAAAACTTAATGTTGAAATCTTATACTATTCCCTAATGAATGAGGGAGTCCAAACTTTTTTTTTCATGTAAACTGTTTGGACGGAAATGGTTAAATACGAACATTTCACAAGTTGTGTGTGTGTGTGCATAAATTAAAATTAACCGTTATAGTTTATATACATTTTTAAGAGTACAAAAGATGTATTTTGGCTGCACGAATTTTAAAAGGAGTACGGTTACGAAAATGTAGTACAAATCTATCTAAAGTAGGGTTGGTTACCTTAGATATTGTCAAACACAACAAACTTCGTTGTTATAAAAATGTATGGAAAATTACTAGACTTATTTTTGCATTTGTAATTTTTAAATTTTTTTCCTGAAAACTTTTAAAGCTCGAGCGGCATCTATCAAAACCGCAGGTCCCTCTCTGTTTACCCAGCTCGCCCCTACCTAAGCCGCCTCTGCCCTAGTAAGTGAAAATGCCGTATTTTGTTTGTCAAGATTATTTTATTGCAGACTGCTTTTTTCATGTATTTCACAGATGGTCGTTTTATATTTTCTACATCAATATCTTAATGTCTGAATTTAAAATTACATAAAATTCTTGACATTCACAACAATGATCATTATAATTTTTATTAGTATATATATGCGTTGTCAAACGATTACATGACTGTTATTAACATATTATGTTGACCATTTAATTAATATTAAGTATAACATAACGCACAAGTTTTCTGAACTTTAAAAAATAAATATTTTGAAAATAATTTAGATATACTCATAATTTTTCATTCCTACGGTTTAGCTTCTCAGCTTTGCTTCTATGTAAAAAATTATTGTATATTCATCAATTTTTTTGCATATTTTTTGCTCTTAACATGCAGTTTTCAACCGAATTGTATGAAATTTTCGAAATATATTTAAAAATACTAAAGATACTGTGTAATAAAATTTGAATTTTATATTATACTCAAATAATTCTTAGTTCTTATGATAAATAATTTTTAACTGCGCAAAATACATGTTTTTTCGAAATTTCAAATGAAATTTCTAATATAAAATTCCTAGTTTTATACGGTTGAGATTTCAAAAAATATCCAGATATTAATTGCTACTTCAGTTAGCCTTTAAAAAAAGATAAATGTTGAGGTATTTTGCATAAATAGATATTTTTGGATAATAGTTTGTGTGAATGTTTTTAAATATCTCGAATTTAAAATTGATCTTCATGTTTATTTCTATGCATAAATGTCTACTGTAAATGTGTCTGTATATTTCTGATTACCATTTATTCACACACAAACCATTTATTAAAGAAAATGTGGGAAAATCTTCATTCATGTTCTCTTTGATGTCAACTGAAGTTCAAGCACTTAAAATTCAAATATAATTCGGTGTATCTTAATAATATATAACTAGGTACTCTACGCAAACTTCCCTCTACACCTGGCTCTGAAATCCAAAAAAAAAAAAAAAAAAAAAAGAACTAATGGATTTGATTTTTTTTTTTTCCCCGTTATTATTTTTACCAAAGTGTACGAAAATGCTTCAAATTATTGGATGAAGTTTTAATTTATTCATTTTTAGTAGTTGGGAAGTTTAAAAGGTTTCAGATTTTAAAGTGTTCGGTGTTTTCTTAATTTTTATTTTTATTTATTTTTTTTGACATCCTATGATGAAATAATCATGTTTCAAAAACTGATTGATGAAGATAAGAAAAATGAAGTAATAGACAAATTACTTTTTTAAGTATATTCTAACTATATAAAATAGCAGATTGCCCTGACACGCCCCATCTTGTAACAGTTTCAAATAAATATGAAACCAAAAGGGAATTATAACATATTTTATTTATGCGTTGAGACTTTTCAAAACTTTTAAAATCTTAAATCAAGCTAACAAACACTAACTGGGGTCTAAAGAAATTCTTCCCCGATTTTTTATGATTGCTCCAGGGTCAAAACACGAGGTTCCCTGCGAGCCATAAAACTTCCTGTCAGTGTCCTGCTGTGTGGCTTCCACCGTCCTTAATTATCTTTCAAGATGTGAAACCTTTAAAGGAGGGGGGGGGGGAGAATTTCAGAAATATACGGCTCAACAGCTTTTGAGAACCATACTTGAAGGCAAAAAAACACGTGCGGTGCATTTTCGAAGTAGCTCTAACATGGCAGGATTTTACGTGTAAAACACTTGAGGGGTTAAAAAAGACTGATTGGAAAGTGAGCAATGCAGGAGAGCGATGAAAAAAGAAAGAAAAACTGGTTGAATTTTGATTAGGCAAAAAAAGCCTACCCAACATCGATACTATTAAGTAGCTGATTGTGAAACTGTTAGTATGCCTTGTGTTAATTTTAGATTCTAAATTTAAAGTTAAAATATTATTTAACGAAAAAGATGGTGGCTTACGTTCGTTACCTGTTAATTTCAATAAAGCTTGGGTTACTACTTTACTCCCCAACTCAGTGTCGTCTTATCCCATGAAGGGAATGCCATGTCTTCTTTTAAAAAGTACAAATGCTTAAAAATTTCTAAAAAGCAAAATGTGATAGAAAAAGTGAAAGGGAGGCATTTGATATCCCCTTCAACTCGCTCTCCACTCTTCTGAAGAATAAGGAGAACATCCTTAGTGCATCCTCGAGTGAGAAAAAACTCGTGAGTAAAGATCATTTTTTTACACATGTTACACAATACACAGATAATTTTTTTTTAACAGTGTTTAGTTAAATGAATGAGACAGTGTCGAAGACGGCGGGTGACTTTTTATGAAGGAAAAGTCTAAAGAATTCACCAAGGAATTAGGAATCGACTTTTCAGCTAGAGAGGGAGGGCTTACAAATTTTAAACAAATGAATGGGATAGTCTTGAAAAACTTTGCGAGGAAATCTCGGGTCTCGACATTAATGTGTGTTCTAAGTGGCAGAACTCGTTTTCACATTTAATAACGGAGTTCGATCCCCGTAAGGTTTTCAACAAGGATGAAACCAGATCCTTGTTCAAGCGTACACCAGAAAAATAACATCTGCAGTGAAAAAATAAAAATGCCACGGAGGAAAACATAGCAAGAAGTTAACGGTTTTCTAACTGTGAACATGAACAAAGAAAAGATGACTCCTCTCGTCATAGGAAAATCTGCAAAACCTCAATGTTTCAAGGGCATCAACTCGCTCTCTACTACATACCGCTCAAACATGGCTCTTTATTGAGTTTGATTCAACATGGATATTGAAAGCCCCTGAAATGGCGTATTTTTAGACGCACCACCTTTATCAAATCTGATTCTCTTCAGACTCAACATTAAAACTTCAACCACTCCACTATAAAGCACCCTATATAATTTTAAAAATTTTTATTGGCATGAAGTCGTTAAAAGAGCTTTGGATAACCTTGAAAATCAGCAGAATATAACTATTTCTATATTTTAACGGCTGTCATCATGATGGACAAGGCTTGGAGGCTTACTTACTTACTCGGGAGAATCAAGCTCACCCAAAGGGTTTCGAGCTTTATGTCAACCCTCCGAGAAGTTATTTCATTTGCACACTAAACGAAATACATTTATAAAAAGGTCCCGAAAGAGCACTTAACAATTACAATGCAAATGTATATAAAAAGTACGAGCACACTCAGATGCTATCTTCTAATGAGAAGGAGAGACCTGTCCCCCGACCCCCGGGGAAATCAGTCCCAAAATGGAATTGTGGAAATAGGGGGGGGGGGGAATGTCAGTTATATATTATTTTTCTATTCTATTGTTGGGAAGACAGTTCTGGCGACCCTCACAGAGGAAGGGTGGGGTTAAGAAACAAAAAGGAACCTCCTCTCCCTTCTCCAAAATGTTTGTACAAAGAAAATAACACCGAGAAGGAATTTGTATTAGGAAAGGGAACCAGCAGAATGCTGGAAGATAGTCAGATTTATTTCAAAAGAAAGAAAAAAAAAGTTGAAAAAGAGTAGCAAGATTCGAAGGTCAAGAAACAGAAAAAAAAGGAGGGGAAAGGAAGATTTAAGCTAACCAATCACAAATAGATTTGGATATTGCAAAGCATGACATCCATTTATTAAGGAGAGTGCGATTATTAATAATAGAGTTAACCCAAGGGGGACAACAGCATTACGATTGGGGTTAACAAGAGGATGATCAGTAGTGAAGGGACAGTAGAATACGTAATGGTCGGCGTCCACAGGCGCCCCACAGGATTCGTTAGAAAATGAGCCAGATATTTAGAGATGGGAAGAATGTTAAAGTTAGGAGTATTAAAAAAAGTGCTTGACCTTTAATCCAATATTGTAATCATCCCAAGAGGAGGTCCAAGACTCAAGGATAAATTTATTTAAGGAACTAGAGAGAAAGGAGCGCGGGAACTGAAAACACTTCACCCTCATATACAGCTTTTGTTGCATAAAAATCGGCGTAGTTATTATAGAGATTATTGTTACGAGCTTTAACCCAGTAAAGATTGTAGTATAGATCCTGAATTGAAACAATTGAATTTTAATAGAATTGAGATAGTTGGATTTATTTGTAAGATTATTAAAAAGCAGAATAGAGGAGAATCTATCAGTATAAATGTAAATTTTAGTAGTATGATGAAATGCCCAACAGACAGATGCCAAAGAACTCTGCCTGAAAGATAGAGTTAAAATTCTGAATCTTAAAAAAATATGTTTTACAGGGAGAGCCTCGATAAAAAATACACACTGCGAAACCAACCTTAGAATCGATTTTGGAACCGTCAGTATACACTTCCTACTCAGACGGGCCCTCGAAAGTATTAATGGAAAAGGAAAAAAAATCAGGAGGGATCTGATAAATAGAAATATAAGAGTTGAACTTCGAAGCTGGGATAAAACCTGGAAGGAGATTGTTTCTGTTGTTCCAAATTTGGAATCTGGTTAATGTGGACGATACACTCACGGAATGGAATGCTCAACCATTCCTTTGGGAAGCTTTCCCAATACAAGATTTGATGTTTGACGATTACGTGCAGGTTGACACGGACGTCAAAGTATGGGGAAGCCTATCTGATGCTGAAATTGTGGCTTTGGACCACAATAACACAGAAAGTGAAGAAGATGAATCTGAGTCGACTCTGATAACTCTGACAGAAAGTTAAGTGTCATTAAACAAACTAAGCAACTTTTTCCTTCAAAATCATGTAGATACGGAAGTTTTACAAGCTTCCTTTATTCTAAAAAAATTTGTTGACAAAGTTAGGTTGAATTCCATAAAACAAAACAGAAACAAACAAAAAAAAAGTAACAGATTTTTTCGTCAAAAAAGATTAATTATGTTCAGTGTGTATTCTTTTAATAGTTGATTTTAATACTTAAATGTATTATTTTAATAATAAAATAATACAGGACTTTTTTTTTAACTTCTGTATAATAGTTGTGCTGTATAATATGTACCAGGAGGTTATAATTAAACACCCTATAAATAGCCTCCTACAGCGCAAACAGGAGAATGGAATACAATGAAATTTTGTATATAGGCTATGCACGAGAAGCGCTCTCGGAATTTCGAAAAAAAAATTAGTTCCAAAATGTCCACCAATGGGCGTCTTTTCGGGAAATGCATGAAATTTAACTCAATAAACTATCAAAACGGAATACAGAAACAATATTAACAATCCAGAACATGAATAATGAGTAATAAAATTCAAAACTGGGAAAAGCTTTCAGTTTTAGGAGAAAAATGTCGAGATTAGCATGATTGGGAAGAAGAGGAAGCTTTATGCAAAACAGGTTAGTTTTGCATAAAGCATTGCTTGAAAACGTTTTTAGACATTGTCATGTTAAAGTCGATGTTTCCGGCTGTACTAATGATGGTCTCTTTAGTTGAACCTGAGTTATTGGTGAAGCAGTTTTTCAAAACAAAGGGGATGCTTCTGCTGTAGTTCGTGAAATGCTTTGTACAAAGAACATACTGCTAAAATTCCCTAATTTTTTTCTTCGAAATTCCGTGAGCGCATCTTCTGTATAAACCATATACAAAATTTCGTTGCATTTTGCTTACCCGTTTGCCCTGTAGGAGGTCATTTATAGGGAAAGTTTCATAATAACCACTTAATACTTTTTAAAAATACTTTAAAATAATTCTATACATATGTATAACGGTTGTTTTCTTGCATACTTCCAAATTTAAATGTGTCTCTTTCTGTGTTTTGGGAGTTTTTTCCTACCCTCTGGGGGGATAGTTCGAACTCTTGATTATTTGAAGTTTTTCGTTGGTCCCTCCAACTTCGAACTATCAAGAGTCGACTATATATATATATATATATATATATATATATATATATATATATACTAGCTGACCCAGACAAGCGTTGCTGCGGTTTTATTGTAATACCGTGATTTAATATTATGCTAAACTATTTAATGCAGTTAAATTATGCTTATAATTTCGGGAAGTTGGAATTAAACACATTAAAAACATAATACCTTTTAATTTTTCATTTTATTTATCTCATATTTGAGTTTCGTTTATTTAAGTGTGTTTATAATAAATGAATTACTTACGAAGCTGTTAAGTGACAACAAATGAAGATTTAATTATAAACGAGGTAAATAATGTTGATTTTTAGCAACTTCACTATTTTTTTTATCATTTGAAACTATAACAATTAGCAATTTTAATTTAATTAATCGCTAATCAGTGGACAATATTTTTCGTTAACCTGTCTTTTGCTAACACAAATAGATTCGACGGTTTTCCCACACATGAGTATGCAACAAATAGTTGTCCATGCGAGAAGCATGGATTTTCTAAGTCCAAACCGCAAATGGACGTTGTTTAGCATTGAGAATTTTTATGATCATCGCCAAAAGTCAAGCAAATTGGAAATTGAAGCTTTTTGAAGGAAACTGGAGATTCTGACAGTATCAGTGGATGCGTGGCAACAGGCCGATTTCACCTTGAAACATTCCAGTCCAAATGTGGTTGCTTCATTTCCTGTGATTCTTTTGATGACCAAACGTGTAACTTTGCATAATCTAGATAGATTGAACTTACGCTGCAGAATAACCTGTGAACCAATCTTTAACCAAAGTTTGTGTGGTTGTCTTCCTGGTATATCTAGAGAACACAAAAATACAGTCGGAAAATTTAAGGTTTCGTTTTCATCAGCACTAGTGTTGATTGATTTAAAAGGCATTAGATCGCCTGGAAACAAATGCTGTATCTGGTAGTTTATTTCATCAACATCATTTTTTGCTGCCAAAATAACAGGATTACAGAACCAATCATTATCTAGATAATTAATCAGTTTATCCGAAAATACACGCTCAATCAGTTTGTTTTTTGTCTGAGCAAAAGTGCAGAAATTGTCTGGTAACTTGATACATTGTGTATTGGGACGCAATTCTACTTCACCCTTTTCAATATCCAGCGGTTGATTAGGAAATATTAGCGCCGATGTATCATCTTGCAATTGTACTCTCATTTTTATAATCACTCACTATAAAAACAATTGTTTTAAACGTGCGTTAATCTCGTCGGCAAAAGTGAAGCAAAAAATTACTGGCAATGTCTGTCAAAAATCACCGCATGGGACACCACCACCGAATATTTTCTCTTGGCCGTTTAAATCTTACAAAACTTTATGTAATGCTTCGAGCGAATGTTTATGGGTCGCTCACTTTATGGTCAATGATAATCATCCTAGATTATTATTGAACTCCTTTCCAATACCTTAGCCATTCTGTTATTTTAGTGTTGCTCATTGCATCTGGTTCCTTGAAAATGTCTAATGGCAACTTGATTGCTGAATTGGCAGTTTGTCTACCATCTAACAAAGTGGCAGCAATACCTGACGATGCAATTGCCATCGCAATTTTTTTTATAATTCTGTTTTAACAAATCAGTGCCTGCAAATTAAGCCGCTAGAGGGAATGAAAATCTGGACTTGAACGTGAAGCCATTCAACCTCAACCCGGCAAAGTTACGGGAGTTTCGGAAATCCGAATCCAGATTTTCCTACCCCACCCCAAGATATCCACTTTCGGAGACGCATCTGCGCTTGCAAGTTCAATTCCTGGTAGGGGCATTATGATTGTCTGACATTAACCGGAAAAAATACAGGAATTTCGAAAATCTGAATTCGAATTATTGTTCCGCTCTCCAAAATACACCAGGAACACAGATTTTTTAAGCCCCAACACTTTTAGGGTAAGCCCTTGCAACGGTTCGCGTACAAGATGATCGTCCAGAATTATTCGGCAAAGTTACAGGAATTTCTTGGATCGAATATCATATTCGAATTGCCCATTTCGAAATACGCCAGGAACTAAGTTTACACATCCAAGGCTTTTAAGATAAGATGTGTCTAAAATACGATCGTCCTGCATTATGTAGCAAAGATACGGGAATTTTTGGAAACCGATTCAAAATCTGCATTCAACTACCCGAAATACGTTGAAACTCCTTTTTCATGCCCCTTGGTCTGAAAATCTGTATCCGTTGATATTGTGACATTTTGTCACGTTTCTCGGATTCATTCGCATTTCCAGCTTTAAAAATATTGCTATCATTAATTGATATCTTCCAAGTTGGACGAAATGACACGGAATATTCAAACTTACATTTTGATCGGTTGAATCATTTCGGAGTTAATTACGGACAAATATTGTGACACGGGATTTTTGTGTATAAAAATAGTATCACAAGATATTTTCTTTCAATAATTTAGTAATATGTGTGTACAAATACTACAACTCAACTCCACTGCGTGGGAGCTTTCAAATATGTAATTTTTTTATTTGTCTATCTATAAATATTCGACTGAGGTCATTCTACTCTGAAGGCAATCGTCTAATAAACCTCTATGGTATGTGGAATCGGCTTGTTTAATTTGAATTTACTTCCCACTATTTCCTTTAAAAAAAACTTCAAATGGCCTCTTCGAATTAAATTGAAGATCAAAGGATTCGTCTATTAAAACCGCTAATCTGACTCTTGAAGTTGGTTAGACTTTAAAATATACCACGGTAGCCTTCCCTTCTGTTATGAATCGAATTAAGATAGAAATTTTCTTTCATCAGTTTGACAACTTGTAATATAACATCTTTACTTCCCTTGGTCGTATTGGAATTTTTCTTGTTCGCAAATCCTAGCAAAATCTTAATGACCTTGATCCACCAACAATACCTTTATGTCCTTTTTTTCCATATTTTGTACTTAAACTAACTCCATTTTAGAAATAAAAACGGTGGATTTGATGAATTTTCCGAAGAAATCTCTTATATTTAGTTTGTTAAATTTCAGAACAATTCATATACAACGGTGATCAAAATCAAGGAAAATTAGAAAATTTTGTTGAATCTCATGAAAAGATTTGATGGAGTCGTAAAAATACTGCTTCGAAGCAAATATGCACATTTTGTGTGTCAAATACATAAGCATATAGGTGCGTGTGAGCAGAGCAACCTCCCCGAATTTTTTAGTATATATTGCAGCACAATTGGTTAAATTAAAATTTTTTTCTCTAATTCCAGTCTCAGTTCCAGATTCGTAGAGAATTCAATTGAGCGCCAAGCACACACATTGCTTTTAACTTATCATTATTAGATCTTATCTTCAAGTGTATCAATTGATGTTTTAAATAGGTTTTATACACCGAGTGTAATTTCATTTCCTCACAGTCATAAATATGTATGAATAATAAATTTTGAAATTCTGGAATAATTTGAAAAATATTCCAGATTTTGATATTTTTCTAAATACGCATTGCCTCCATTGTATTTTTTAAAAATGTCGGATTATTGATAAGAAAAAGTTTAGCAAAATAAATGAATATTATTACTTGTGAAATTGTTTTCTTATTTATAAAATTCCTTTGCACTTTTCCTTTTACCCAAGGACAGTTGTATTGTTAAGTTAAAAAGTTGTATTTCATGTAAGACTTATAATAATTATACAATTATTTTGAAAATAAACTAGGATGAAAGGAACTCTGTTTTATTGAAATTAAGCATTCGCATCAATTGAGATGAAATAATTGAAAATTCATAGCTGCCGATTAATTAATGGCTGGAAATTGCACAGTAAATATTAAAAACGGTGAATAGTAAATCTTCCCTTGGAAATGATGGTACATGTTGATGCCAGGAGTAAGAAAGATTCCGTAATTAATTCATCATATTTATTTCTACACATCAGCATCCGAATCTAGGAGTTTTACTATGTTCCATTACGGAAATATCTATTGTCCTTTCTGGATAAGAAAGAATATCAACAGCATGGTAAAAGATAAGCGAGCTGGAAATATCTTGTCGGCCCTTGATAACGACCCATGAAGGGATGTCATCAACTTAGGGTTGAAGCGTACGTAGGATTATATGAGACTCAAAAACCTTCATTATGAGACTAAAAGAATATTTTATGTAATCTTGTTATACATTTTACTGTCAAAAACTTGCTTGAACACTTTCTACGCATTTTAATTATATTCTTAAGAATGGTAATTTCTAATTATATTCTAATTTTTTTAATTATATTCTTAAGAATGGAACTTCTTATGGTAATTTAATATCAAATTATTTGAACCAAAGTCTTGCCAAATAGTATGTTAGAGAAAAAACAAATAATTTGAAAATCTCTAGACAAAAACGGCATCCATGAGATCACCATAAACTTTAAACAATATAATTGTTTTTAATTATATGTAGTAAGTAAATGAAATAAGTAAATTGATACAAAAGTCTCACTTCATGTTTTACACTCTTTTTCACACAATGAAGTAAGAGCTTTAAAATAATTTTAATTGCCACAATATATATATATATATAGGCCAATTCTCTACAAACAAGAGATAACATCCAAACAATAACATTCGACAAACACATAGACAGCAGGGAAATCACACAATGAAGGACAAAAGAGTAATCGAGATTATAAATATAAAATGGATGCTGCAGTGTTATGAACATTACTGACTTAGGACAGCTATTATATAAAAAATAATTTATGTAAAAGTGGGGTTGAACATGATTTTTGGCCAGCCAACCTTCCCCCTTTTTCTGTAAATAACACTGAGCAAAAACCAATAGGAAATAATGGATAGAAATATCTAAATCCATTACAAGATAGAGGTAATTTACCTAAAAATTGCACTTACAAATGCAAAGCCCGCGCTAAATCTGAGTGCAAACATTAATTTTTTGCCAGATTCTATACAATAATAAAGATTTAAATCAAAAGAATGGCTGAAATGTAGCAGTTAACAAAAGAATAAAAAGAATGGAAATAAAAATTAATAAGAGTTGCATATTATAGCATAACTATAATAACACCAGAGTAAATATGAATAAAATAATAGTAAGTAATTTCTAATCTAATATTAGATTATGGAGATAACTATAACAATAAAATATTTAAGTTTATAGTAATTAACTATTATCAATCTCATAATTTTAATCCTAACTATTTTGAATAGCTTTATTTATATAACAATTAATAAAATTAATTGGGTATTTCTGATTTAAGCAATATTTAGTAAAATGTTTATAGTTATTTATAATGTCTGATTTTTTTGACACAAGAAATTTATTACGTTGTATGTAATTAATAACAATATTTCTGAATATAGAAACATGCACATTACTCTCCCAATGAGGAACTTTTATAATATTGAAATTAAATTCTTCTCTTTTATCATAAATATTAGAAATTATTACATTTTCATATAATTTGACATGTATGTCAAGAAAATTTGCTTCATTGTTGTTATTATTTGTCTGTATTAAATTAAGATATTGTGGATAAAAATTAATGTTAGGTATAAAATTGGCTTGTTTGCCAAAAATGATTATATCATCTATATAACGATAAATATAATATTTAGAATTATATATATATATATATGACACATTTTAACGACCCAGTAACGACAGCTATGGACTTTAAAATCTTTATTGAGTGTACGGGGTTTCCTTCATAGGAAGAGCACTGAAGCCACGTGTTACAATACTTTTTACAAGGCTAAAGAACCCCGGCTTAAGGGAACAAAGGTATTTATATAGGGGAAAATCGAAGAGATAGCGAAGAGTGAAATTCCCCAAAAGACATGCTTTATGGGGCTCCCTAGGATTCTATTGGTTCTGTCCCCCTAGACAGAGGTGGTACCAAGTCTATAGGGAAGGATTAGTGTCTGGAGGGGAAAAGCTGACGAAATATTACATGATCTTGCATCATCCAAGTTCTAGGTTAAGACTTATAAATAATATATCTATTTATATATATATATATATATATATATATATATATATATATATGAATTTAGAGATTTGTAAAGTGTTTGGGGGACGATGGATTTTAATGTCACACTATCGAATGGTAATTTAGGAAAGGAATAAATTTTTGTTAAAAAAATTTATGATTATATTAGTAATATTAAGATTAAAGGACTCAAGACAAGAATTTTATGATTACATTAGTAATATTAAGATTAAATGACTCAAGACAAGAATTTTTCGGAATAAAAAGTTCATTAATAGTCCTAATCATCATGTTAAACAGAAAAATTTAGATTCCAGTAGTTATAATAAACAAATATGTAATAAAAGCTACATTAATAGTCCTACTTTACATGAAAATAAGGAAAAATTAGTTTAAAACCAATATGATAACATTCAATCTAATAATACTTAAGTTAAGATTCAATCCATGTAAATATAGTAGATATAAAACTTGCACTATGTTAAACCATGATCAATAGGATTATGAATCTAAATTTAAACTTATAATTGTGTTTAAACTGTATAGAGAGTCTAAATATATACCTCGAATACTATTAACATTAGGATTAATCAACACAAACACGATGTTAACAATAATTCTCATAAAATTGAATCTTTCTCCTGCCTGATTGAAGAAATGTTGAAAATGATTCCAATCACTATGCACAGATGATGGTGGGAAAATCACTTTAGTAGGAGTTTCAATATCTATATGTGATCTTAATGGTATGTACTTTGCTAAAAACACATTGCAAATTATATTACAGAGTAATAATAAAGAAATTTTTAATAATGTTCCCAATTTAGATATGAATTATAAAAGAATTTTTAGAAGTAAAAGAACTAAAAGGAAAAATAGAGATAAAAAATCTTTAATTGATAATATCAAAGTTATTACTAACAATTTTGAAACAAACTGTAATATCAAGAAGATCATATATTTCATGTTTGGTCTGAATAAAAAGGAAATTGTAGTGTTAAATGAAATCTTAAATAATGATTGCTTGAAGGTGTGTTATGCAGTACAGATAATTAAAGATATTAATAATGTTTTAGTTGATAAATTAAATATAAATATAAATAAAACTAATGAATCTAATATAGATTACTACACTTTATTATTCACTTTTATTAAATTATATTATTTATATTATTATTTATGGTTTATTTTTAATTACACTATTATTTCGCATACTCATCACATAGATGAGCGTAAATGTAAGGACGACCATGATGTTAGGGATGGTTATCAAAGCATGTAGTTACAGGCAGCTTAAATAGAATCAAGAACGAAATTTTAAAAGATATTACGAGTAAAGGCACTAGTTTTAGATTAACTATTTCTAGTAACAGCAATACTGAGAAAAAAAATTAATAAACATGTAAATAATTTTGTTACAAAATCTACAGTTAAACAGGGATCGCCTATAGAGGCATTTGATGAATTTATTAAAAGACTTGATGAAATTTATTTACCAACCTAACTCTGAATTTACTTATAAAGGTGCAAGAAAGATGATTTATGATTTACAAAATAATTTTATTATTGTTAACATTGGCAAAGTACCTATTAATTATGCTATATTTTGTAAATATTTTTATAATAATATATGCTAAATGAAGACTTTTTGAAGAATGAATCTTTTAAAAGATTGGACTTTGCACATAAAGAAATTAGCAATCGTATTAATGCTTTACATAAAAAATTGGGTATTTTCATTTTTAAGAGTAGTTTTCCGTACATATTTTTAACACCTAAATTTCATAAGAAACTTGTTTAATTTTGCCCTCTAACACACATAGGGTTTTAAAACATATATTACTACTGCAGGTAAAATCTTTCATAATATTCTACAAAACTTCATCGACAAGCAAAATAATATAATAAAAAATAGTACAGATATAATACATTTTTTTTAAAAATAAAAATATTTATTCAATTCATAGTTTTGATTTTGAAGATCTATTCAATTCCATTGATATCAATGATATTACTAAGATAACTTAAGAAAATCACAGTAATTTTAATCTTACTATTAAATTCCTTAAATTAAAAATTCTCATAGAATTAGTTTTAGAAGAAAATTACATTATTTTTAATGGTTCATTGTATAAACAAACTAAAGGTTTGCCTCAAGGTAGCACGACTAGCAATAGTTTGACCCTGTTAGCAATATTTATATTTTTATGAATATATATATATTATTAATAATGACTAATACATTTTTAGATACATAGATGATCTAATTGTTTTTGGTGAAAATAATAATTTTAACCCCAATATTAACTTTTATACTGGTTACTTAAACCTAGTTAAAATTCATTTAAAAATATTTACTTAGATGTATCATTGTATATTGAGGATTATAAATTACATAGAAAATATTAAGATAAAAGATATGCTTTTGATTTTAACATTCTTAAAGTGACATATTGGAATTCTAATATATCAATTTCTATATATATATATATACATAGTAATATTTCTTAACTATATTTATCGTAATAATATATCAGAGATAAATAATATATTATAGAGATAAATCTAATATCTTTTTAAATGTTAACAACTTTATTAGTTATTGTATTGAGCATGGATATCCTGCTATTTTCTTTACAATTATGTTGTAATAGTTCTCAGTGAAATGACAAAATAAATAATAACATTTGCATTAAGTTTTTTTTTTTAATTAATTATACATTAAATCAAAAGATGGCGCTACATTTTTCATAAAATTATTAATACTTTATTTTATTTTAGTGTCATTGTGCATGTTTAGGAATTACTTTTTAATTTTTAATAAATTTTTTATGAATATTTAAGTTTTTTAAATGTATATATTTTGACTTTTATTTTTCGTAATTTAATAATTTTACTTTTATGCAGTACTGATAATACTACCTTTGTATTGGAGGGAAACATTATTCTGAACTCTCGAATTAAGTTTTATCATGTTCTAGTTTTATTACATCCATTTTAACTCTATACTAGAAAGTTGTCTATTAAATTATATCGTTATATATTAATAGTATAATGCATTTTATTTGGTAATAGTTACATTTGTATATTATTCCTTTTTTTTCCTATGGTCCAGTGTATAGGCAAACTACAGGTGAAGGTTCACTAGTCACAAAACTTTGTTGAAACCTGCAATCTTGGTTCCTAAGGCCAAGAGTTCGCTATTGAACTACGGTAGCTAATATAACTTGACTGGTTATACTTTGGTTTATAACTATTTCTATACGTTATTATGGTATATATATGTATATATATATATATATATATATATATATATATATATATATATTGCCGAATTCAACCAACAAATTCAAAGGGGTGATAGTAGACAGCATGAGGACGACAAATCAACATAGAAAATGGGGTCACAAACCATGTTTAGTTGTTGAAAATTTCAATAACAGTAGCCGTTGGGAAGAGGATGCACCAGCAGAAGAGCGTGGCCCAAGGAATGATGGGATTAGAAGCGCCATGGTAGGGTTAAAAATTACATTTTTAAAAAGCTAAAAAACACGCTTTTATGTTAAATCGAACTAAAAAGTAAAAAAAAAAAAAAACAAATCTTAATATAAGAATAAAATGATTAACGAAAAAATTAATGCCATTGGGGTTAAAGCGTGGGGTGCTCTATATCAATTGTTGTAATTTCTTACTAGTTCTAATCCAAAGTGTAGAAATGTAGTACAAAGCACCCCACATGCTTTTACCACAATAACATTAATTTTCTAGTTAATCATTTTATTCTTATATTAAAAATTATTTTTTTACTTTCTAATTCGATTTAACATAAAAGCGTGTTTCTTAGTTTTTTAAAAGTATAAATTATATATATATTTCATTTTTTTAGTTAGATCTACAATAAAAGCATGCATTTTTAGTTTTTTAAACTATCATTTATTCATTGATGAATTAATCTTAAATGCGTCATTTTTTAGAATCTTGAATACCCATTGGCATCCTATCAGTGAATCGATATGGCCTGGTTTGCAAAATGTAGGATCAGCCAACTGAAGGAAATCTGAAAGAGCTAAGTTTAAAATATTTCATGCAAAAGAAGGTGTTAAGTCAATGATATTTTTCACTAAAATGAGTTCAATATTCTCTCTGAAACTTGCATCAGTATCAGACACAAAAGTACATTTCTTGATTTGAAGAGTTCGTGAGAAATTATTTTTAATCCTGTGACCTCTGAATCAATTCTCAGCCGTTTTGGTAAAATAAATAAATAAATGATGTTTCATTCCATAGATCCGACAAGAGAATTTAGAAAAAACAGACTTTATGTCTGAGTTTAGCTATCAGAACTGTGCTTCTCAAACTTTTCATATTTCGACCCAACTTTCAGTCATAATTTTCATTGCGCCCCCCTCATACACCAACAATATATTAAATGCAGTAATAATGTACTTCGACTCTAAAGCTACAATGCGACTTAAATATTATAAACTGCACATGTTATCAATATATGTATTATATTTTGTATGTGACAAGCCCATGGAAGTCAGTAGTAATTAATAAACTTGTTTTTAATTTAGTATTGATAAATCAATTGTTAAATACTTTTTGCCCCACTGATATATTTATTAGTATCTTATATCAGTGTAAATAAGCATTTTATTTTGCTTCCTTTCGGTAAATTAATAATGTTTTAAATCTTTTATTTTGTACTTTTCAATGTGCTTGCGCTCCCCCCCCGTAAGGTTATCATGCACCCCACCCCCAAGGAGGGCGTACCCCACAGTTTGAGAAAAGCTGGGTTAGTACATAATTTTTTTTCATATGCACAAGTCTTTTTTTTTTATTTCCATTTTCAGAAAAACTAGAGAAGTGTTTATATTACGTTAAGACAGTGCTTCTCAAAGTTTCATTACTGGCGCCCCCCTTTTCAATCATAATTTTTATCGCGCCCCCCTTATACAATAATAATGTATTGAATACAATAATAATGCACTTTGACGCTAAAGCTGCAAAACGATCTTAATTATAAACCGTACAAATTAGTAAGATAAGTATATTAAATTTTACATATGTAACTTTTAAGCAAAATATATTTTAATTTTTTTCTCGAATTTTTAAATTGGAACAGATTGTAAAATGCGGTGGCTGCTTTCAAGACAAAATATAGAAAATGTACTCAGAGTATCAATTTCTAATCGTAAACCTTCCTTTGAAAAACTTTCCACTGCAAGACAAGCCCATGGAAGTCGCTAATACTTATTAAACTTGCTCTTAATTTAGTATTAATAAATTATTTATAAAATACCTTGTGCAGCACTGATACATTAAAATTATACTGTCTGAAGTACCCTCTCTACGAACAAGTACATTTTTTAAAAAACTAAAACATTCTTGATAAATAGCTGAATTGTCAGAATTGTAAACCCAAATGCGCGACAATGTTTACGAAAATGTAAAATGATATTTTAAAATGAATGCTCATATTATAATTTGTTTTAAGCGAACTGTAATTTTTAGCCTCACGGAATTAGCATTTAGAATTAATGTTAAACAATGAAAAATAATATAAAATTCCAATGAAGAATAATAGTGTTATTTTTAATATTTAAAGCGAGAAGGCTTCAAAATGTTTTATCCCATGGGCAGACACACACTCGATACTAGGGTTAATGGTCACGCGGGGTGATTGAGTCACCCAATCCTTTTTTTTAATAATTATTTTATTGTACACAATACAAATCGTGATTCCAGTGAATAATTTAATTAAGAGAAAGTAAACTTACCTACTTTCAAGAACTTTTCAATTTTTCTTTGGTAACAAATAAACAATTTTGCCAGAATTAACGATTTTGTGATATGTGTGTCCCGCGCGACCACTTCCGGGTTAAAAGTATATTCATTATGATAATATTTATGTTACTGCTAAAAAAATTGTGTAAAACGTTTTTCATTATGCTTTATATGTTTGAGAATACTCATAAAAATAAGTGTTGGCCAAGTAATCCTTCAAAGTGCTCTCTGTGGTTTTCCAAATATCATAAAACTCTTTTGCACGGAAAAAAGTGCAACAGAGAAATACACTACTTACAACTTCCCTAAATGAGTAACAAACACATGAGAGGGGTCATAACTAACTGTACCAATAACTTAGAAGGTCAAACAAATTATCAGCAAGAACCAGTTACAGCTATAATGAGCTATATTTTAAAAATAATCACAGTGATGAATTTTTTATTTTCCTAAATTTTTTCGATTCTGGGTCTGGGATTTGTTTTTTCTCTGAAAGAGTAGTAAAAATCACTCATCATGAGTTACAGCAAATCAAATAAAAGTTTTTTTATTTGGTTTTTTTGGATCAAAGATAGCTAATTAGATATTGAAGAAGTTTTTATTTTTGAGAGAGATGAATTATATCGCCTATAAATAATATCAGAGTAAAAGTGCATTTTTTATTATGTCTGAAAGTATTTTGTTTTAATTCATTCCAGTAAATAAATTATTTTTTAAATCTTTTATTTTCGATATGCTCGCGCCCCTCTCGTAAGGGTATCGCGCCCCCCAGGGGGGCGAGCTCCACAGTTTGCAGTTTTACAGACGTTTTCGCTTTTGTAGGTTTGTAACTTATTCTTTTAGTAGCCAAATCTGGAAATCAGATCTGGAAAATGGAAGTAGTCGCCAAATCTGGAAACAGTATAATGAATTAGTCGCCAAATCTGGAAACGGTATAATGAATTAGTCGCCAAATCTAAAGTCGTTATTTTTGAGGATCCTGATCAGAACAATGTAACAAATTTATGAAATGATTATATTGTCCTTGACAAGTGCAAAATTTCAAAGTCTTTTAAAGTGAGTTGAACGAATCCTTTACATACAAGTGAAACTTATAAAAGCGTGTTAAGAAAGCGAACACGTCTGCAAATTTCTCCTTTCTCCCGGAGTTGTTGCAGGGAGTACGAACCAAAGCCTGAGGTTCATGTCCGATGGTCATTTTTGATTTTTAGTGATACCGAGCTATGTAACCTTTGTGTTACATATCCCTGGAAGTCGATTGGATGAGGCGAACCTGTTGTTTGGCATCACAATTCCATGGATTCTTTCTTCTGTGGCAACCTGAAATCGCATGTGTCGGTGGCTACAGTGGAACATCGCCAGCACACCGGATGGGTTTGAAGGCGTTCCACAATTCTTCGTCTGACGGATTCGGCTTTACTATGACCTGTGACAATCACTCTTCGTTGTATTTCTAATGTCGAGCTGTGATACATTATTCATATTGTAAGCATGCTTTAAGTCTAATAAATGTATTTCTTACCTTTTATTACCCTTTTTTAATTCCACTCGACATCACACCCTTCATAACTGTTTTTTAGAATTACTCCGAATAAACGTGATGTGAGCCCCCATTTTCTAAGATGATTTGTCGTCCCCATGCTGCCTACTGTCACCCCTCTGAATTTATCGATCTAATTTGGCAGCATCCTGTATGTTATTACATATTTATATATTACTATAACATTATCTTTTAATTTGATCCCTATATCAAGAAAATTTGCTTCATAGTTGTTACTATTAGTCTGTATTAAACTAAGATATATTGTGGATAAAAATTAGTGTTAGGTTTAAAATGAACTTGCTTGCCAAAAATGATAATATCATCTATATAACGAAAAATGTAATATGCAGAATTATTAATGAAACTATTTTCAAAATATTGTAAATATGAATTGGCAAGACAGTTGATAGCATGGCCACCGTGTGGCAAACCTTTAATCTGTTGATAATAGTTACCATTATAATATATATAGTTCTCTTTTATTACAAACCTAAGTATAGAATCAAAACTATCATAATTAAAAATTTTAAATAATTGTCTTCACGGAATTTTAAAAGAATTTTTATCATATCATCGATATTAATAGAGTTGAAAAGATCTTCAAAATCTAAACTATACACTGAAGAAATATTTTTTATGATTAATCTGTTCAATAAGTTCTTTACTACTTTTAAGTATGGCTATGGACTTAAGATTATTTATTGTATCTTGTAATATTTCATGGGGAATTTTGCCTAATTTTCTGATATATGTATTAAAATCATTTGTAACTGTCCTAAATTTAACTGGGTCTTTATGAAATTTGGGAGTAAAAAATATATGTGGAAATTTAAAATTATTATTATTCATTTGTATTTTTAATAGTTTATGAAAAGCCAAAATAAGATTATTTATTTCTCAATCAGAAGCTGGTGACTTAATAAAAGTTGTATTATTATAAATAAATAGTAATAGATAAATAGAAGTCGTGAGAAAATCTTTGTATTGACAAAGCTATCAAACTCCATTGTGTACCTCTAATTTCTAGATTTTGCCTATAGTAAAAATTATGATTTTTCTGCTTTCGTCTGTGTTGATTCTGATACTTAATTTCCAACGATGTTTTATGCAGATAAATTTTTCTTGTGTATCTTGAAATTGAATCTATATATAAATCGAAAATAAATTAATATATTTCCTGATTCAATATTTTTGGATTCGATTTCTCGATTTGAATTTACGTCTAACCTCTTAAGAACTCAATACGAATTACTTTCAAATTTGTGAGCTTCAGTGGGCTTAAGAATTGAGAAGAAATCTTTTTACGTTTGGAAAAGATTATCAATTGAATACGATTATTCAATACATTAAAGTAGTGTAATAATTTTTCTCTTCGTATACATTTTTCTTCCATTTTCTTTTGATACTTTTGTATTTATATTAAAGGAATCTCTCTAAATAATATTTCTTTTTCAATGTATAACTGACGCAAATATGTCAATGAGTACTTATTGATAACCCAAAAATACAATGATGAGATTTAATTTTGAAACAATCTCACATAGTATATTCCTTTATTTCTTATATAAATATTGAGCAAAACTCATTTGAGCCCAACAATGCTTTGAAATAACTACAAAATTCTACTAATTTTACAATTTCTTCTTGCAAGGCATACAAAATTACAAAGAAAATGAGAGAAAAGATATTTGATGAATTTCTCGATGAATAAATTTTTAAAAAGGTTTCAAAAATACGATATAGAAATATTTCGTATGTGTCAATTTTCTACGGTTTTATTGCGAAATTTACTACACAAACATGAAATATATTTTAAAAAAACTAAAAATTTAATTTCCATTACCTTTTTTTTCCCCTAAAAGCCATTTGGATGCAAACGAGACTTGATTGATTCTCTTTGATGTGTGAATTGGACTTGATAAACGTTTTGAAATCTTTCCACTGGAATAAATTTCTATTGACAATTAAGACTTCTTCCTCTATCGAACTGGGCTTGTACATACTTCGTAGCTCATTTGTTTGAATATCACATGAAATAAAAATTGTCAAAAAAAAAAAAAACATATTAGTAATAATGCCAATGCAATATTTTGTAATTTCACTAGTAATTAAAATTGTTCTTGAACATATAGTTTTGGAAGCTTATTTAGCGAATACGTAACCGGTATCATTTTTATACAAGACTGATATTGCTTCTTCTAATATTATATTTTCATCGACTCTCAGAAAACTTGGTTAATGGGAAAATTATTTAAGACAGAAGCCACTATCTTAAGCTAGTCAAATGTATCCATGTATATGAAAGAACAGGTGAAATTTTTCAGTAAATAATAGCAGTGATTTTTAATAATATTATATTTTAATAATATGCAAAGAAGTGAAGAGTCATAACCCCTATACAAAGAGCTACAGGCGAGCAGAGGAGCCTGATCTCAGTTAATAGCAATTAACATTGGCTAAAACAGTGAAAAATTGCATCATTGGGATTTATTTCCTTCAATGGAACGAATACTTGGAGGAAGGGTAATGTAAAACTGAGCAAAAGAAAACCACACAAAGAATTGCTTTTTAACGCAGTTCGAAATATCTTTAAAATAGTCAACATTTTTCCTCTTGAGTAATTTTCTTTTCCAATAATCACTAAAATGTTTGATGAAATTTATGTATTTGAATTTTTTTAGGATGACAGATGTTTTCAGGATTTTTAAAAGTCCATTGAAAAAGGATTTTTTTTCAAAAGTGATGGAAGAATATTGAAAAAGGCATATGTACATAGACAATTGTCATTCTTGAATAAAAAAAATGTTCTTTGCTTCAAATTAAGAAAGATGACTGGAAAAACATAAAATAAAAAATTCTTCCTCGTTAGTCCTATGGGAAAATGCATGTTTTTTCTTTCACGTTATACATCTCGTAAATAATTGTTGTTGTTTCATGGGTCCCTCTTCCGGATCGTCGTAGCCTCTTCTGGGGATATTTTTTATTTTTTGATATCAGAGCCGTATTAAGACGAGAACTGACAGTCCACTGGGCGCCAGACTGGTCCGGACCAACTCATGTTATGAGGAAGCTTTCAAATATTCCCCACGCCTTCATTGATTTTCTTCGGACGATAAAGAATCGTATAATATTGATCTCCGAGAAGACGGCTCAAAATATAGACATCGGACAGTTTGCAACAAGTCTTCTCTTCAACATCTCCATTGAATAAAAAAGAAATCAGTTAGTCATTCACTAGGATATTTACAAGTTCGAATTAAAAGAGATTCATTTCTAAAAATTAAAATTTCTGCGCAGGAGAAATTTGGGTTTCTGAAGGTTGTTTAGGATCAATCTACAATAGAATCACTTTCAAATAAATAGTTATAAAGGCACTGAGAGAAAACTCGAAAATCATATGTTTCTGAAAATCTGGGGAAAAAAACATTAGTTTTCTTTTTTCTTCTTCTTTTTTTTTTTTTTTTGGATTAAAATTTTGTATGAGGAGAAATAAAGATTTAAAATCATCTATAAATTGACAAAATGAAATGATTTTAATTCATTTGCCTTTTCGAATTTTTATTTATAATTTGGAGCATTTAAAATATTTTTCTCTCTCTCTCAACAAGTATAGATAGTCTTAAAAATACACATCGATTGAAAATGTGCTCCCCTAGAAAATGCAGCCACGATAACGACTCTTGGCCAACGTTGTTTTCTTCGAGTCCCGATGCCACTACAGAATGGTGTTGGTAACGGATTGAATGTACAATCAATTTATCAAAGTTGGGATGATATGGATGATTGACCCAATCATCGTGAATCCAAATGACATCTCGTACTACTTCCGAGTGGGTTGTGAATAAAGAAATAATCTATCAACGAGGAAGAAAATAATTTGAAAGCAATTCGTGTCAATTAAGAAGTGTCCCCCTGAATCTGAGTAAAGGGACATTCTCTCGCAAGTGCATTGTTTCTGAATCTACTCCCTTCTGTCCAATTTCTTTCACACCTATCGTCTCAGAATATGATTTTTGATAACACTTTATGAAAGAAAGGTGACAACTCTGGGGCTAGATAAATAAAAATTCTTAATACACCCAACATTCTCTTTGAATAAATTAGAATGAATTAATAGAATAAATAAGAAGAATTAGTTTCTCTTAGAATAAAACGAAACGCAAAATGGAACACACCTAAAAATTAGAAATATCTGTAATTGTAAAGCACTGAACTGTCCCTGATAGAGTTCTTTCAGCTGAACTTGAACCAATAAACATCTAAGCGACAAAAAAGAAAAGAAACTATCGGAGATAGAAAAAGGAGGACAATCTAGCAATTTGTCATCAGACCTACTTATGGGGCTCACAAAAGATTTCTCCACCCATGGATTCCTTTATTTACTTGTTATTATCAGTAAATAAACCCTTGCTCACCTTTAGTCAAAATGTTAGATACTTTGAGGTAGAGAGTTAAAAATCCTTCAAAAAAATTTCAATTCAATATCTATTGGTGAGAGAGAAAATATGTGTTCCGTCAATCGATCCCCAAATGCTCTGGAATTGAATTCCGGAATCCAACGAACTCATGAAAAGAAACCTCTTCATATTTCTCAACTATTACAATAGAATATTAAACAACTCACTTAGATATGTCTTCTAAAGAGATTTCGCGCAGGATGAGGTGAAATATTTACTCTCATGATTTCGAAAAAATTCAATTCATCGTTGTGTTTCAACAAAAATTATTAAGATATTAGAAACTCTTCCAAAAGATTTGGAGATGACTTGGCATAAAAATTTTACATTGAAATACATAAATTAGTTTGACACACTTAAAATGCTGCAAGTGTATGAATATTTCATCATTACAAAATTGGGGGGACAACTTTTTAGCATCAACAGAACGGAAATTTAATAAAATTCACTCCATATACTTATTCGTGGTATGAATTTTACATTGTTATTGCAAATAAATGCTACAATATTTAGAACTAGAATATTTTAAGTCATAAATTAACTAACTAAATTATCAGGATGAACTAACTAGAATTTGATGGAAAATTGTTTTTTAAAACAATTTTCTATCTAATTCTAGTTAGTTCATCCTATCCCATTGAATTAATTGAATTATTATTTCAAATTACTATCGTTTGACATCAGTATCAGTCATTTGGATTCTCTCATTTCAACAAAAATGCGTCGTTTCTATTTTGAGACAAAAAATACAAGTTCTAGAATGTTTGCTACAAAAGAGAAAATTATTTTTTGTATCAATTAACAGAAATAATTCATTCATCGGATTCCTAAGGAAAGAGTATTTCAATTGATTGCAGATTCATAAATTTTACATGCGGATTTAGAATACCTAAATTATAATAATATAAACAGTCAGGAATGAATAACATATTTTAAAACGATTCGATTGCAAAATGCCCCATTCCATACATTTCAAAACGAAGCGAATTTATAAAAAAAAGTTAAATCAAACCCATTTTTAAGCTGATTTAATACATTTTCTCTTACAAAAGAATAAGTGTTCTCTCTTTTACAGAGTAAATTAAAGTTATTTATAATTAAACGTTGTTTAAAGAGATAATAACTTTGCGTTGAAATGATTGATTTAATTTTGATTAACGTCACTTTTTGAAGCTGCGTGAGGGCCTCACAGTGAATTGCTTCGAAAAAAACTCTTAGAGCAGTGGTTCTCAAACTTTCACTACTGGCGACCCAATTTTCAATCATAATTTTTATCGTGCCGCCGCCCGAGGGGGGAGGGGTGAGGTAGGGGCGGCAATAATAATGCACTTTGGCGCTAAAGCTACAATACGATCATAATTATAAACCGTACAAATTAACAAGATAAGTATTAAATTTTGTATATGTTACTTTTAAATAATATACATATTATTTTTTTTTTTACTTTTTAGTTCGATTCACTATAAAAGCGTGTTTTTTACTTCGTTTTTAAACTATAATTTATTTTATAATTAATTTTACTATACACGATAAAAATCACAATTCCAGTAAATAATTTAATTAAGAGAAAATATATATACTTACCTACTTTCAAGGACTTTTCAATTTTTCTTTGATAATTTGAGAAAAAATCCAATAAAACTAAAGAAAATGTTCCAAATGTGCGTGTCCTTAATAAAGGACATAAATCACAGACATTTTTCGCTAACTATACAGAAACGTTATTTTCCAGGAAAACTGTCATATTTTGTTCACGTTATTTTAGTTTTGCTGTCGTTTGATGATCTACAAATAGCATTTTGAACTTTTTCTTCCTTGTGTTTTTTTGAAAAGGCGAAGTGCTACATTTATGGCTTCATAGTTTTCTTCATAGAGTTTTTTAGGCAGCATTTGAAAATTTCAATTCAACTCAAACGTTTAATGTTTATCGCTTTTCTCATATTTACTTTCTCTATCTTGACTAATATGCATCATTTCCGCAGGTTCTTCAATTGCTTGATCAGTTTCGACTTCCTTCAGTAGAGATCACAGATGCCCATTTTTTTTTATATTCTGCTCATTTACATTTATAAACCATAATAAGTCGTACAACACAGCAATTAAAACCACAAAATTGTTCAGGGGAGAAAGTGTAGCATGTTCATAGAAAATATTTTTGAACAAAAGTGATCGCGCAGGGAACTCGATCAAACCTAGTAACTTGATTGTAAAAAAACATTTGCCACTCTCAAAAAAGAGGCATATTTGTGACAAATTCATTTTTGTTCCCATTAAGACTGTCTAATAGGAGGATACTGTCAAGGTCACTGTTAACGAATAAAGAGTTTTCCCAGAATTACCGATTTTGTGAGCCTGGGTTGATTCTGCACCTCATGTGACCGCTCCCATATTAGAAAGTGTATTTATTCAATATAAAAATATCGATGTCAGTTCTAAAAAATAATTGTATAAAACGTTTTTCACTATGCATTATACATTCACTTCCTAAAGTTAAGCCCGGAGAGGAAAATGCTAATTTCCGGAAGCCAAGCAGAATTGAAGAGGATGCAATTTGCTGCAGAGGTAGATGGAAGTATGCAAATATGTTAGGTAACAGCCAATTGTGCTTTCATGTCAAGAAATATGCAAAAAGGGCAGTTTTAAAAGAAGCCAGATTTATGAAGGGTTACAGAAGTTGATTGTAAGTGCTGATAGAAGGTGTTTAAAACTTTCAATTGTTGTGTTTCAAGATTTGTTTTCAAGACATACGTGTTACTATGACTTCCAGAAAACGAATGGAAGATTCTGAGCGCTGGCGTGCTGTGGAGCGCATTGAAGCAGGGCAGCCTATCACAGATGTTGCTCTTTTCTTCGGCGTTCATCATTCTGTAATTTCACGTTTATGGAAACAATTCCAAATCACACAGACAGTTGTCCAAAAGTCCGTAAGCTGTCACCCAAGGGTTACAACCCCCGCGGAAGATCGATATATTGCTATTGTAGCCAAGCGGAATCGCAGGGCGACCTCCACACGGTGACATCTATGGTTACAGCGTCCATTTCTAAGGCTATATCTGCAGCTACTGTACGCCGAAGATTACATATGAATAGACTGTATGCCCGGGTACCTCTAGTTTGTTTTTCTCTATCCGTCCAATCAAGAGGGGCATGATTAAAGTGGTGCCGGGAACATGGAAATTGGATTGTGTCTGACTGGGGAAATGACATGTTTACTGATGAGTCAAGATTTGCTCTGGAGCAAGATGACAAGCGTATAAGGATATGGCGTAAGCAAGGAGGAACACGCAATCAGCCCCAAAATATCACCGAACATTACGCATTCCGAGGCGGAAGCATTATGGTGTGGGCAGGGATTTCATTAGGATACCGCACCGACCTGCATATCTTTAAACGGGGTTCTGTGACGGCTGTCCGGTTTCGAGATGAAGTCCTAGCACCCTTTATGAGATTGTATGCTGCAGCAGTTGGTATTACTTTTGTTTTAATGGACGATAACGCACGTCCCCATAGAGCTGACATGAATAAGACTACCTGGAGAGTTAAGGGATTGCACGTATGGCGCGGCCAGCATAATCGCCCGACCTTAATCCCATTGAAAAATTTTGGGATGCTCTCTGCCATGGTGTATCTTCACGTTTCCTACCTCCAGTCACTCTTATTGAGCTATAAACTGCTCTATAAGAAGAATGGTGATTACTTAATTCTGCGGTGGTTGACCACCTAATTGAAAGCATGGTCAGAAGGTGTAAACTTTACATACCGATGAGGGGGTATCACATACCCTATTAATGTTCTTTTTTTTCATTTTATGCTGTTTATTTTCACTTTATACATAATTCTGTTTAAGTCTCCCGTATGACATTATCTGATAACTTACAAAAATTTAATATTGTTTTCATTTCTGTATATAATTATTGATTTTGTTTTATGTATAAATATATATACTACTTTACTGCCAAATTTTGTGTCAATCAAATAAGTATTTGTTGAATTTTTTGCATTTTACATCTTCGTGCTTAACTTTTGGAAGTGAGTGTATACTCATAAAAATACATCTTGGCTAAACAATCCTTCAAAGTGCTCAATATGCTTTTTCATATATCATAAGACTCATTCACATGTAAAAAAAAGCAACAGAAACATATTATTTACAACTTTCCTAAAAGAAAAAGAAATGGAGTGAAACATACCATAAGTTTGAAGGTCAAATATATGATAATCAAAAGTAGTATTTTAGGGGTTAAAAGAAATGTAATAAAAAAATCTCTCATCTTGGGATTACAGTAAAGCAAACAAAATGTCTTTTTTATTTGGTTATAGGATCAAAGATAGCTAATGAGCGTTTGAAGTGGAATCTTTTATTTTTGATAATCACCAGATGATTAAAACAAATTATATCAGTGTAAATGTGTATTTTTTTTATGTCAGAAAGCATTTTGTCTTACTTCATTCCAAAAAATTATTTTTTTAAACCTTTTATTTTCAACATGCTCGCGCCCCCCTCGCAGGTTTACCGCGTCCCCCAGGGGGGCTCGCCCCACAGTTTGAGAAACACTGTCTTAGAGAGAAAGTTCTCTAACAAGCATTAACCATAAGATTATTTGAAGCAAACAATTGTTCATTACTCTAACCAACAGAGAAAAATAGGATTTTCAATCTCTAGGCACTAGTCTCGTACTGCTATTTCTTTTTTTATTTGATTAATATTCTATGTATTTTAATGTATTTAAATCTTGTTTTATTGTATTCTACATTGATCGACTGCGGACATTTCATAGTAACTTCCTAAATTTGATATCACTCTGTATTCACAATTAATCTCATTAAAAAAATCTCATAAATCTTGTAAAAATTTCTACGATCTCTTTGCGATACAGGACTGTAATTTAGTAAACTCATAAATATTAATTTGCATTGATTTAAGTTCTTACCAATTATTAAGTAATTTTTTTTTTACATGAATAAATAAAAGAAAAATGTAATTGCAGTTCTATAAATAAATAAATGGCTGGAGCATCTAGATGTTAAGTTAGGGGATTAATGTTCCGTAACATAACACAGATGCTCATGTTTGCATTCGCTTCATCAGCACTTTTTTTTTAATACGCTCTTTTTTTCCTCTTTGTCCACGGTTCTATGTTCATTACCTTGCACGTGTATTTTATTTTATTTTCGCAATTTCAACGACTGATATTTTAACCCTTTCGATTGTCAGTTTTTTACAAGAAGTTTTTCATTTACATCCAATATGCAGTGGGAACTCTGGGTTGTATAGGAGTGAAATTCCAATGCTTTAACCTCAGGGGGGTTTTTCCTCATTTTTATCCAAGGGATAAAAAATTCATAAAACAAGAGCATCAAAATTCCATAGATAATTTTATTTTTTCTTTTAAACATATTTCTTACGCCATCCCTTATTGTCTTAAATTCTACATCTTTTTTTTTCACTAAAAGTATTTCTGTTTCAAGTATTTTGTTTCGAAATTAATCTTTAAAAAGAGAAAACATCCGAATCAAATCATCTGTGAATAGAATTACTAAGGGAGTGGGGGGGGGGGAGAGCTCTGTTTATTTATGAACACTCTACAGATGCTCTTGGACCGAAACGTTATCATTTTATACAACGCCTTCTTCTGTTTTATTTTTCCAAATCGTTCGTTTCCTAAACTCAATCAAACGTTTCCTTCCTTTCAGCCGATGTTTAGCACTCATCGAAATAATAGGTTGCAATCTGAGATGACCATCCAATCAGCGTTTGTTGTTGAAAATTCACCAATAGACCCTAGACGCCAATGGGATCCTGTATTAGTACCTTTTTTACTTTTCTGCCAAGACATATTCTATGAGTAAAAAAATCCAAAAGCTCCTCGAGATGCGCTTGAGGTAAATGAGAAATTTCGTAACTTTTTTTGTAAAATTCATTCGTGCAGAGATCACATGAAATCTCTCTCTTTTACCGTATTGGAGAAAATAACTTTCTTCATCACGAACCTTTGAGGCTGTTATTAAATGGACTTCTACTTTCTAGGCAGATACAAAATTAATAATAATAATGAATGAAATACTTTTAAAGGTATTAATGTTCACACTAATGAATTTATACTGGTCAAAAAAGACAAAATAGTACCGTGAAATAATACATAAGAATGAGATTATTTTATTCAAGGTTTCTTTTAAAAATAATAATTTCTATATACCTTAGAAAATCAAAAATCATGCAGCACTTTGAAGCCCATAAAGCAACCTATAAAAATTATAGAAATGTGGTTAACTGTATCATCAATAACTTTTTGAGTATTCATGATACTGAGCAGGACTTTTATATAGCTTGTCATGTACTATACCCTGCAAAATTATGAAAGAAAAATAATGGTATGTTTCAAATATGTGCAATAAAAAGTATTTTCCTAAATATGTTGACTGCCACTGTAACTTTCAGAATGGCCGACATTTACAAATTATGATGTTACAAAATTCTTATTTACATTGATACAATAAGAATTTTTTTTAAAAAACCAGCAAGTAAATAAACTACGAGATAAGTTGTAGGGGGCGTTCTAAACAAAGAAAAGGTGCAAATTACAAGTCGTTTCATAGTTGACAGTTAAATGCTCATATCTCATTGTATATATTCAATGTTTTCATAACAAATTTTAGTATATTTTTCTTTTACATTGCCGATATTTCTGTAAGCTTTGGAAAATTTGACTGCAAATTCTGGATACTTCGAAAAAAACCCATTTTTTAAAGACTGACTTTTTCAAGAAACATAAGCATTTACATCGCAAATAGAGAGGAAGTTTGTTTATGTAGAAGAAACATATAGTTTTTTTCCAATTTTTTTTTCGATGATGCTGAGTGATCAAAAAAAGATTATTTTCACCTTGCTAGCAGTCACTTAAATGTTCCGGAAAGGATAAATTCAGGTATGTTCTTTCCATGCCTAAGGTTATAAAACACATTTCGTGTACAGTTCTTAGAAATACGTAAAAAGGTTTACCACCCAAAGTGTCACACCACTGTTGACTATGTTTCATTCTCAAATATTTATACTTATTTCAAACTATTTAAAAGCATTTTCTACTTTTTGAAAAAATTATTTAAATTTCTGAATTTAAATTAATTTAAAAAATTAATCGCATCTAAGCTTATTTCGAAGGATTATCCAAACCTATAGTGAAAAGCATTTACATTTCTCAGGAATTCTATGCAGACCACAGTTCAGAAAGGTCACCCTATAACAAATTTCAATAAAAATGCTACTGAATTCTTAATAGGTTCAACTCAAACATTGGACAGATGCTCAAAGATAATATCGAAGGAGATGATTCTTCTTGAAGAGTGGAAATTGACCTTGTTTCATTTTTAGTCTGTTTACTTTTCTCCGCCAACGGACATTTATTGCCGTGGAGGTAAAGTTTAACGTCCTTTAATGGAAGTTCTCTGAAACCTTAAGTTGAATAATAAAGATAGAAACTATCTTATTTTACTACTTTGAACATTGCACTCAATTCATTCATTCACACAGGCGTCGAGAAAATGCAAAATCTATCTATTAGAATGGAAAATTTGGAGTGAAACATTCGGCTAAGAAAATCATAATATCATCCCCATATAAGAGTTTATATACATTTAATCATTCAAACTGATTACTATGATAACAATTTCTCCAACGAAATTTATTATAACAAAATAGTTGTCGATTTAAACTACTCTTCAATAACGAATTAATTAAAGTAATATTTGAACATCTACGATTGTTTAGAAATAAATGAATATGCGATTAACATATTTCTCTATCCCATTGTGATAATTACATTTATTGTAAAGAATAGTTATTAAATTTCTGTATTATACGTTGATAAATTAAAAAAGTAGCATCCTTTAGTTCTAATGTTATATATAATTATTCGGTAAATTCCTCGTTGCTAATACCTTTTTTTAAGGTATCCGTCCAATGTATTTTTTTAAAAAATGCATACTAAAACATTATAAATACAGTCGAAAATGTTTTTGTGAGGTCTTTTTTTTATGCGATTTCCTTTTTGTGCAATTTTTTATGTGCTATCTTTTTTTGTGCGGTGCATGAATTTCAATGGCTTTGGGGTGCCACTGTAATGTTTTCTATCTATTTACTAGTGATGTAAGGGAGAATTTTGGGACCCCCCTCCTCCCTGAAAGTCAGGTTTCGACTTTAATATTTTATAAATTGGGTAAATACGTATATTTAGCGTAAGTCAAGCCTTGGGCCCCTAGAGTCCTGCCCCCCCCCGATGCGGGGGCGTACGTTACGCCACTGAAATGTAGGTACTTCAAGACGCTCTGTTCATTTTTTTACAAACAGTCTCCCGACAATGCGCATTCAGTTGCTTTCTCTCAACGATCCAGCAGCCCGCGCTTGATTGAAGACGAAACTTTCAATGACAGTGACATTATAAATAATTTGATAAATTATGAAGACGCACAAGAAGCCAGATTCTTTGAGAGTGGATAAAAATATGCAGGGATCTAGCTTTACAACAAACCGGAAAAGCATTTTATTAAAATAGATACCAATTAAAAAAGGAGTATAAAATTCCAAAAAGGGCTTCAATTATGTATAGCTGGTTATCGTGACATTTACAAGCAACTGTGTGTGTGTGTGTGTGTGAACACCCGTTCTTTGTCACAAAAACTTATCTCTTACTTTATGTTGCCAAAAAATAAATCAATTGAAATTGCACCTTCAAGTGACGAAAGCGATTTTGAACTTATTATTCACAGGACTTCAGATTATGACGAGTAGCGATGAATTATGTATGTGCATTTTAAAGACTTATCCGTATATACAATTAGAAACGATATTTTTTAAAAATGTTTCCATGCGTAATATTTAATTATTTATTTTGTTATGGAAGTACTCTTACATAAATTTCGTAAATAATTGGCATATTTTATAAATGCGACTTTTTTATGCGGTCCCTATTCACCGCATAAAAAAAAAGTTTTTTGCAGTATTTCCTCGAATTAGTTTGTTTTATGTAAGAATTTATGAAATTTTTGAATATTTTGTTGTGAATTTATTTTTATGCGGTCCCTATCTACCACACAAAAACAGGTTCAACTGTATTAATACTTAAGTAGCAATATTTAAAATAAATTAACTAAGAAAAAAACAATAATAAATGAAAGTTTAACATTTTTTTTTAATTTAAAGCAGTTAGAGGAAAAGTAATATATTTATAACAATAAAAGTATTACTAGAAAAACATTTAATATTTTATTAAAATATAAAAGTTTTAGAGCTAACAGAATATATATAATAAGAAATGTGAATATTTATAAATATACTATTAAAATAACAGACCATAACTCAAAAAATATTCATACAGTAAGGATTACTTCATACATTCCCAAAAAAAGAAAATAAATATTAGATTCAGGTAATGTTTCATGGAAATACATTTGTAATATTTTGAATTATCAGACTCACCACGATAAATTTTGGACAATCAACTTCTTGTAGATTAAAGACCAACGTGCAAACAAGTTTTGAAATGCCATAAGATTGCTTCATTCAATAAAATAAAAAATTAAAAAAACGTGTGTTTTTATTGAAATCGGTCATTTCAACGTGTTTAGATACCTTAACCTCCTCAGACTTGACGTACTTTAAATGAAGGGACAAATTTGGAGGGTAGATTAATTTTTCTAATAATATAGTCAGAAGTACAAATGCAAGAAAAAAAATTGATTTTTATAAATAATTTTTTTATGTAGAGATTTTGTTTTGTATGTATGTGTACCACATATGTGCACCTCAGGTCTTAACTGCAACAATAAAAGAAATTCATTTTTTTTTTCAATTACAATTATTTTATTAAAAATTGATAAAATGCCAAATAATTAAGTTTTCAGATGAAATTTTCCAACAAAAATATTTTTTATAAGCAAAGGTACAAAAACATAGTTGAAATTAGTGCAAAAAACAAACACGAGTTCTAGCTTTGTAACCTTCTTATCAAAGTTTGAAAATGTCCGATTCTATCATTTCAAACATCAGAAAAAAAGGTTGTGGCCCAGCTTCTACTTCATTGGTGTTCATTATAATATCTCATGTTATACCTCTGTATATATATAGAATCATTTATACTCATTTCATTTTCATTCATACTCATCTTCATTTTCAACAAATACTTCTACCTCATCAAGCAAAATTACATCTTCAGAGCTCCCTTCACTTGAATCATCAGAAATGATTCATAATTTCCTCTATTTCTTTCCAAATTAAATATTTTAAATCAAAATATAACAATACTTAAAATAAGTTTCTTAAAATATATGTGTATAAATTAAATCTTGATTGAAAAAAGAAATTTAATTTATGATGTTATAAATAAGGTCAAAGAATCTCGAATTAGTACGAAATATGACTAGAAACAAATTTCTGTGTCAACTAAATGTATTTCTAAAATTTTTTTAAAATAGTTCAATATAATATAGATATCATGATATCAATATTTTTACTTGAAATTAACTTTATAACTATAAATAAACAAAATAAGTTCATCATCAGCGTCATAAAAAATAACATTCCACGCAAAATTTCAGTTTGATTCTTATTTGCATCTTGAACCGAATAACAACCGGAGGTCCCAAATATGGACCTCAAAAGTTACTCTTAATTAGCCCGCGATCACTCGCGCGGGGTGTTCTGTACACTCCAGCAACAAGAAAATTCTCCCAGGATTCTAAAACGAATGCTCAGACCCACGATTTTTTTCTGTAGCTGCACATTTTAGGTCATTGAACCTTCAGGCATGATGCAATCCCTCTTTAAGGAACGATTGGAATGTAATGGCCTTCAAAATTTATCTGGAGGGCTGAGAACTCCCGCGAGAAGTTGAGCATTTGTATACAGTCTGTTCTGAAAGTTTGGAAAATGATTAAAATATTATTTTTCTATACTTTCTACTATCATTATCTCTCATTAATTATAAAGTATATTTATTACTGGCATATGCGTTTGACTGATTTATGAAAAAATATAAAATTATGTGTTTTAAAATGAAAATTTTGTATGTTTAGTTTAAATTAATGCGCTAGTCTCATTTGTATGCAATAAATTTACATCTTGCACTTTATAAATATGTATCAAAATGACTTAATTTTTATTTTCATAATTAAATACACGTGTTAAAAGTTAGGGGTGTTCTCTACACCCCGCGAGTAACGACGGTAGCAAAAACAGGCGCGAGTGACCGCGGGTTAGAATATTACAACTGCTAAACGTGTGATAATTGTACGAATTATAAATTCTTGGAAACCATCTACATCAAATAAAAAAATGTGACTTTCAAAAGTTTTAATCATTCATGAAAAAAAAAATGTCTTCCTTTTTCGGCTTCTTATAGAGTAGGGCATTGCTACTCTGTACTTTGAAAAATTTCAAATATCATGATTCTGGTGGTAAAACTGAAAAGCATGAACGTGCACGAAAGATAGCTAGCGATCTTAACTGACTGTTTTCATCCTTTCATAAGATACGAAATTCAAACCACCGATACACATATGTATACCTTGGGTCTGAAAAGGATACTAAAGTCGACGTTCGTTTTACTAATTCCAAGGATTAAAGTTTCATTTCTACAATACAAATCCTCATCAAAATTTTCCCATGGGATTGAAAAAATAATCCGTAATTATTCTCAACGTAAAAATTCAATGATGGAAAAGAATCGAAAGATTGTTTTGAAATGATCATCATTTCTCTATTCAGAGAGAGTCCATTGGTACGAATTTCAAATGCTCGTAATCACAATAATTTCTCGTCGATTCACAAAAGTATCTGTCAAAGGCCGATTGCTTAGACTGTTTTCATACTCATCACTCGGATTCGTTATTTTTTATTAAATTGGAAATCATTGTTGACAGCCATATAACGGTTGTTTTCATCGTATACATGGAACTATTTCAGAGCTTCAAGAATCGAACTACCTCTTATTCGTGTTTCGAGCCATGCAAAGTACGCCCAGTTCGTTGGTTTTTATTTTTCAAAGTTCCATCCTCTGTTATCATCTGTATTTATGGAGTGGTAAGAGGAAAACTGATTGAGTTTTAGGAAAATGAAATGGTATCTTTTGAAGAACTATAAATATGAAAACTATTTCAAATGCATAGAAAAGAATTTGCTAGATGTGAACAGTTTCATCAATGTTTCTTGTTTGGCGGTTTTCGAGTTTCTCAAAATCAGATAACTTCTTATCCCCACGAGTACAAAAAAATTAAACTGAGAAAAGATTTTTTACATAATTACTATAAGAATAAGATATTTGAATTAGTGGGAGAGTGATATATATATATACCAAATATACAAATGATAAAATTTTTAAGATGTGTGTTTACTACTGCCATGGTACACAACAGTTAGCATTGTGTAGAAGAGGTTCAGGAAGGTTTATATATATATATATATATATATACATTCTGCTTTTGTATCATTTATTTTATCCACATATTACGTAAGGTCAGACAATGAATGAGGCGACTGTGTGCCAATTTATGTTAGAATATGTTGTTTCTCGATTTCTGAAATGTTATTTAATGTCAAAATGCTTAAAACTATAATTGTAATAAATAATGCTACAACACATATTTAGTTTCTTCTTTGTATTATATAATCACTTTCTATTAACCCTATTTCACTGTTCTAAATCAATGATAGATTTAGAAATCCTATATATATATATATATATATATCGCCGGCTGGGTGGAGTGATTGGTTTGTCGCTGGCCTTCTGCACCCAAGGTTGCGGGTGCGACAGCGGCAATGTCGTAAGATTATACGGCATGTAAAAGATCTCTAGAGTGTCTGTTTGGCTTGGATGCTCTCGGCAAAATTAAATCCTGGTACAGGTTCACAGAGTTAGAGCTCAGGTACCTCCCTCTAGGGAGGAAACTGGGCGTCAAAATTACATGCGGAGATTGGTATTCGCATGTAGGGAACCGTACTAAAAAGTAATACCAGCTTTTGGGGGATGTACTAGGTCTGCATTAGTTAATGACCAATTCGCACCTCATTAGAAATATATATATATATATATTATAATACATATCAAATTAAAAGATAGTGTAATAGTTTCTAATACTTATTATGATAAAAGAGAAGAATTTAATTTTAACATTATAAAAGTTTCTCATTGGGAAATTAAAGTACATGTTTCTACATTCAGAAATATTGTTATTAATTATATACAACGCAATAAATTTCTAGTGTCAAAAAATCAGAAATAACATATAACTATAAACATTTTACTAAATATTGCTTAAATCAGAAATACCCAATTAATTTTATTATTGGTTATATGAATAAAGGTATTCAAAATAGTAAAGATTAAAAATTATTATACACTGGTGTGCAAAACTTAAGTAACAATGTAAAAATTTTGCAGATAGCCATGAAATTGCAGAAAAGGAGGTCTGGAGATCAGTACAGTGAGCACGTAAGTCAGTAGAAACGTCATGCATATGCAAATATCAGGAACAAAACGTCAGAAGCCATGTGAGCGTACGCAAAACGTGTGATGTCGGCGCGCGCTGCTCAACAGTAGAATGAAATGAAGGAGGGAGACGCAATTCACCATATTCTCTGCAAGTGCCAGTGAGTCAGTTCGTGAAATATGGCTAGAAGAAATCATCTGGATGACTTCACACGTGGAAGAATGATCGGAAAGCTGGAGGAGGGGCGTACTGTCACCAGTGTAGCTGCAGAACTCGGAATCAACAAAAGTGTCGTTTCGCTCGCTTGGAAAGCGTTCCAAACCACAGGTACAGCTGTTAGAAAGGTTGGTGTGGTCGCCCGAGGACGACAACTGCAGGGGAGACCGATATATCATCCCGCAGGTGAAAAAAGTTCGACAGCAGTCAGCGAGTGCCATTGCTCAGAAACTCTGTACAGCAATAGGTCGACAAGTGTAGCGGTTTACTGTGGCCAGACGCCTTCACAAAGGGGGCCTGTTCACCCGCCGTCCTGAACGCTGCCTCCCGTTGAAAGATGGCCACTGAAGCCACCGTTTACAGTGGGACAGAGAGCACAAAAACTGGACAACTGATCAATGGAGTCGTGTTCTCTTTACGGATGAGAGTCGGTTCAGTACCAGAAGCGATTCTCAACGCGTTTTGATTTGGAGAGAGATCAGTACCCGGTTTTATCCCAGTAACATCAAGGAAAGACATCGTTACGGTGGTCCTGGAGTTCTTGTCTGGGTTGGCATTATGTTGAACGGTGGAACTGAGCTTCCCATTTTCGAGAGAGGGTCTGTAAACGGGGATCGCTATTGTGAGGAGGTACTTCTTCCCCATCTGCATCTTTTCGAGGTGCCATTGGCCCAGACTTCATCTTTATGGATGACAATGCACTGCCACATCGCACTCTTGCTGTTGAGGAGCTGCTGGAAAGTGAAGATATCACTCGAATGGATTGGCCAGCGTGCTCCCCAGATTTAAATCCCATCGAACATGTGTGGGATGCTTTGGGGAGACGTATTGCCACACGCTCACATCATCCGGAGTACAACCAACAACTCAAACAGATGTTGATTGAGGAATGGGCACTCCTACCTCAAGAAATGTTGCACCAGCTGGTTCTGAGTATGCGAAGACGGTGCAAAGCAACCATTGTAGTAAGGGGAGGGCATACACCATATTAAGGCACATCTGCTTGTTGTTCTTCCTATTGGATAGACAATCATGAGTCACCATACTATGCGTTCAATAAAGCTTGTTTTTGTTTGATTCCATACCGTATGCGTTGTATTCCTTTTTCAGCGCCGATGCTTTCGTCATCCTTTACGTACATAATACTCTCCCCCATTTCAGAATTTCATTTCTCTCAGATGATTTTTCGTGAAGTTATGGCAATAAACCCACCTGTTGCTTAAGTTTTGCACACCAGTGTATTAATAATAGTTTATTACTATAAATTTACATATTTCATGGTTATAGTTCCCCCATATTCTAATATTAGATAAAATTACTTATTATTATTTAATTATATATACCCAGTGTCATTAAAGGGTATTTTGTAATCTTTTTTAAATTTTATATCTATTCTTCTTATACTTTGTTGGTACATTTCAGCCATTCACATGCTTTGAATCTGCATTAGACCCAGAATCTGGCAATAACTTTTTTTTTGCACTCAGATTTAGCGGGGGCTCTCATTTTAAGTGCAATTTTTAGGTAAGTTACCTCTATATCGAAAAGGATTTGGTATTCCATCCATTACTTTCAATGGGTTTTTTTCCAGTATTTTTACAAAAAGGGGAAGGTTGTCGGTCAAAAACTTTTCAAACCGACTTTTATATAAATTATTTTATATATTAGCTGCCCTAAGTCGGGAATGTTTAAATACCGGCATCCATTTTATAATTTTTAACCGGTTTTGCTCATATATCCTTCATTGTGTGTTTTTCCTACTGTCTATTTTTTTTTAATGTGATTGTTGGATGTTATCTCTTGTTTGTAGAGAATAAGACATATATATATATATATATAATATAAAAAAAAAATAAGAAGTACTAGAACCTACAGTGCTGAAGCAGGAAAAAATTTGGGAATTTCACCAGACACAACAAATGAGAAAAAAAAAGTCGGGATAAACCCGGAGACCTATTATGATTTCTAAAGCTGTGCTGAATTAGGCGGGAAATTAGGGGTTGCAATGCTTTTGGATCCACCTTTCTCCGTACAGCAGAAACTTTCGACATAATGGGAAAAACCGAAAAAAGAAAGTTAAACAGCACGGGGAGAAAATTTAATATAATAAAATGAAACCGGAAAAAGAACAGTAATGAATTTCAAAGAGAGGAATAATAATAATAATAAAAAATAAATAAATAAACCCACTTACATGAAAATAATTACGGGAGATTGAAAGTTCAACCTTCCACTAAAAATTCCCAACGCGAAATGGGATAAAATGAGAAATCTATTGAGACGATTATTCGAGAATAAATAATCTGGCGCCACCTGGATATTTATTTTTAAATTAAACAAACCATAAAAATTTTTTTATATAAAAATAAACAAATAAAGGAAGGAAAAAGATAAAGACGTCAAGAATAGATAATATCAAATAGAGATATATTTAAAATAAAAAAACTTGGGTGATTATATACTAATCTATATTTGAATTAAATTAAGGCTTAAAATTTTTTTTTTTTTTTTGTTATATTATAATATTTTTTTTAAAAAAAAAATTTAAAAAAAAGGAATTTTAAAAATTAATGAACTAAGATAAAATATATTTAATTAGAAATAGAAATATATTTATAAATAAATTTTTGGGTAATTGTATTCTAAACAATTTTTAAAATTCATAAAAAAACTTTGTTTTAAAATGTTATCTCTAACAAAACATTGTTTCTTTTATAAAAATTTAATAATATTTCTAAATATTGAAGGTTAATTTTTACCTAATAAGGATTTTTTTAAAAGTTAAAATCAAATGGTCTCTTTATCAAAAAAATTACTTAATAGCAAACTATTCTTAACCTTTTTTCTAAAGGGCCAAAAAATTAGCTGACTCATTATTATAATTGTTTTTTCTAATTTTAAATAGTGGGGATAATAATTAAGTTAGGAACAAAGTCTACTATATATTACTAAATATAATTTAAATCATTGGACTAAAAAAAGGGAACAAGATTCATAACTAATACTTTCATTTTCATAAAAAAGCAAGTAGATATTTCTAAGCAGTTGCTAGCTGGTCCCCCTTTTGGTAAACCTTTAATTTGCTGAAAATAAGGTTTTTATGGAAAAAAAAACTTTTTTAAAACTAATTCAATAATAGAAATATATTTATCATATTTTAAAACCTTTTTTAAAAAATATTTGCTATATGCTATTTTAAGTCTTAAAAATGCCCTTTTATCTATGGAATTAAATAAATCTTCAAAATCATAGGTATACATAGAAATAATTTTGTTACCTTGCATATACTTAATAATGTCCATACTATTCTTAACAATAATAGAATTATCAAATTTGTCTAATGTAGATTGAATATAAAATATTTTGTAGCTTTTTGCCCGGAAGTGTAATATAAGTTTTAAAACCATTCGTAATAGTTCTAAATTTAACGAGAATTTTATGAAATTTAGGAGTTAGGAAAATATGAGGGAATTTAATATCCAAAATACGTGAATCTATTTTTTTATAAAAAGCAGAGATTCGATTAATAATTTCTCTTTTGCTTGAATTAGATTTTATAAAAGCAGAATTATTGTGAAAATGTTTGTTTAGCATATTAGTATAAAGCCATTTGCAAATAATTGCATAATTACCCGCTACTTTATCGACATAGACAATAATAAAGCTCTTTTGTAGATCTGCAATATGGTTCTTAATATTATTGTTGCATCATAATCAGTTTTATAGTTAACGTGCAATAGCTCATTTAATACTTTGCATTTAAATTCATTAAAAGCTACAATAGGAAGACTGTATTTAATAGCTAATTTTGTAATAAAATTACTAATATCTTTAGAAATTTGATTTTTAATTGCATTATTATTATTAGAGATCATTAATCTAAAACTAGTACCTTTGGACATTATATCTCTAAGAGTATTATCTTTAACTATATTCAAATTACCAGTTACAACATGCTTGTGATGATCATTTACATATTCAGATTAATCTCTACAATTACAAACAATATCAGTATTAATTTTCAAATCATTAATATCATTGTAATTTAAAATTGAGCTACCTATTTTTTTATTGTATTTAAAAGCCTTTTTAATGCAAACATTATTTATAAGCAGGCAATGAACATACTTATTAAATATATTTGAGAAATTAATGTTATTATAAGATTTATTCATGAACAGTATGGTACAATACTCAGTCGAACTATTTACCAAATCTATGTCTTCAATATTTAATTTATGAATGAGAAAAATAACAATATCCTTAATAATATGTAAGGCATGGCAGTCTTTAAAATCATACTTTTTGAGGATATCTCTAGTATACCTAATTTCTTTTTTATTTAGACCAAACATAAAATGCTTGATTTGTTTAATGTTAAAAGACTTTTCGAAATTTCTTCTAATTCAAGTGTTTTTACATTTTGTCATTTAACTTAAAACCATTAGAAATGTAAATAATTGTAAGTAAAGAAAAATAAAGGGTATACATGTTCAATACGACTAACAAAGGAATTAAAATTTAAAAGGTATTAGATTTATCACTTATAAATGTATCATTATGATAAATATATCTAAAAATATTTCTAAATATAGAAATTGATATACAGAAATTCCAATATGGCACTTAAAGGATTTTCAAATAAAACTCATATCCTTCATCATAAATATTACTATGCAATTTATTATCCTTAATTTTTTATGATACATCTAATTAATCGGTTTCAAAAGCATTATTGTTAATTTTAACTAGGTTTAAGTAATCAGGATAAAAATTAATATTGAGTTTAAAGTTATTATTTTTCCACACAAGAACTATCAAATCATCTATATATCTAAAATGTAATGTCATTTTTATAATACTTTTATTTATACAGTAATTTAAATATAAATTAGCTAAACTATTGCTAGAAGGTTCACCTTGAGGCAGATCGTTAATTTATTCATAAAGAACATCGTTAAAATTAATATTATTTTCTGTTAAAACTTTTTAAAATTCTTAAAAAAAATTACTCTTCTATATATATATATATATATATACACTGGTGTGCAAAACTTAAGCAACAATGTAAAAATTTAGCAGATAGCCATGAAATTGCAGAAAAGGAGGTCTGGAGATCAGTAGAGGGAACACGTAAGTCAGTAGAAACGTCATGCGTATGCAAATATCAGGAACAAAACGTTAGAAGCGATGTGAGCGTACGCAAAACGCGTGATATCGGCGCGCGCTGCTCAACAGTAGAATGAAATGAAGGACGGAGACGCAATTCACCATATTCTCTGCAAGTGCCAGTGAGTCAGTTCGTGAAATATGGCTAGAAGAAATCATCTGGATGACTTCACATGTGGAAGAATGATCGGAAAGCTGGAGGAGGGGCGTACTATCACCAGTGTAGCTGCAGAGTTCGGAATCAACAAAAGTGTCGTTTCGCGCGCTTGGAAAGCGTTCCAAACCACAGGTACAGCTGTTAGAAAGGTTGGTGTGGCCGCCCGAGGACGACAACTGCAGGGGATGACCGATATATCATCCTGCAGGCGAAAAAAGTTCAACAGCAGTCAGCAAGCGCCATTGCTCAGAAACTCTGTACAGCAGCAGGTCGACAAGTGTAGCGGTTTACTGTAGCCAGACGCCTTCACAAAGGGTGCCTGTTCATCCGCCGTCCTGAACGCTGCCTCCCGTTGAAAGATGGCCACCGAAGCCACCGTTTACAGTGGGACAGAGAGCACAAAAACTGGACAACTGATCAATGGAGTCGTGTTCTCTTTACGGATGAGAGTCGGTTCAGTACCAGAAGCGATTCTCAACGCGTTTTGATTTGGAGAGAGATCGGGACCCGGTTTTATCCGAGTAACATCAAGGAAAGACATCGTTACGGTGGTCCTGGAGCTCTTGTCTGGGTTGGCATTATGCTGAACGGTGGAACGGAGCTTCCCATATTCGACAGAGGGTCTGTAACCGGGATCGCTATTGTGAGGAGGTACTTCTTCCCCATCTGCATCTTTTCCGAGGTGCCATTGGCCCAGACTTCATCTTTATGGATGACAATGCACTGCCACATCGCACTTTTGCTGTTGAGGAGTTGCTGGAAAGTGAAGATATCACTCGAATGGATTGGCCAGCGTGCTCATCTGATTTAAATCCCATCGAACATGTGTGGGATGCTTTGGGGAGACGTATTGCCACACGCTCACATCATCCGGAGTACAACCAACAACTCAAACAGATGTTGATTGAGGAATGGGCACTCCTACCTCAAGAAATGTTGCACCAGCTGGTTCTGAGTATGCGGAGACGGTGCAAAGCAACCATTGTAGTAAGGGGAGGGCATATACCATATTAAGGCACATCTGCTTGTTGTTCTTCCTGTTAGATAGACAATCATGAGTCACGATACTATGCGTTCAATAAAGCTTGTTTTTGTTTGATTCCATACCGTATGCGTTGTATTCCTTTTTCAGCGCCGATGCTTTCGTCATCCTTTACGTACATAATACTCTCCCTCATTTCAGAATTTCATGTCTCTCAGATGATTTTTCGTGAAGTTAGGGCAATAAACCCACCTGTTGCTTAAGTTTTGCACATCAGTGTATATATATATTGTTCATCGTTTTTTTGAAAATGTTTCTCCACTTTTGCCAGAATCTGAGTTTCAGGTCCACTCATACCAAAGCAAACTGTTAACTGCCTTGTTAACTTGACAGTTTTTATTATTATTTGTAGTAGAAGTAGTATTCAAAATACTTCAAAAAGTAACTTTAACCCATTAACGGGCCATTTATTTCTAGTAAATGTATATAAAAATATTTTTGGAATTGAGATTGATTTAAGAAAGGAAACTCATTTTGCTTATTCAATAAAATTAGCTTAATTTTTGACACCATTCTTTTGATGGTCTTACGCTACCCCAATTGGGGCTATTGAAAAGTAGCAACTTTTTAGTTTGTTTTATGTACAAAATAAATATTTTGTAAATTCTACAAAATGGTGTGAGTGGGTGAATATTAACACCACATCATTCATTTACTAAAGGGCTTTAGGTAACGGACCTCGTAATTTGGTCAAGTGATGAGATCGACACCTGAACTGAAGACAATGCGAAATATAAGCAAAGATTTTCCATCAATAATAAATACTTGAACAGCTAGTGTTATCAAGGTGTACAGGAGAAATGAACAAAAAAATGAAGGAAGCCCACTGGGAAAAATTGGCTTCTGGAAATTGACCTCTATTCTTCATCTTTTTACGATGTGTGTGTGGGAGGGGGTAACAGAGTGTGTTCAGGCTCAAAACTTTTTAAAATTTTCCGAGGTAATTATTAAATGGCATCACAAATGAAAAGTGGTAAAATAGTTTACAATAGGCATTAAAAACTTAATGCAATTAGTGGTGAATATACTTAACACGGCCTTAGAAAGGGTTAAACAGTGCGATGGAATGTTTAATGTTTGATTTCTATTTTAAAATTTCAATTAGCTTTTGTTTTTGCTAGTACTTTGAAGTTTTTTCTAGCTTTTCTGGTTTATTGTTGGTTTGTGTGATGGATTTTTCTATTCCTAATAAAAATTTCAAGATTCAGTAATGAAGTTTCTAAGAAACGGAATGTGGTGGATTACATTCTCATTAAAAAAAGATATTGCATGTAATGAAAATATGATTGGGGTGATGTACATAAACATAAAAATGTCTACCATTAACATTACTGAATTTCATTAAGGTATGTGACTACCTTCGGAGCACTTTTTTTGAAATATATAAAATTTCAATTAAATAAACATTTTTTTATTTGAAATCTGACATAAAAGTAAGAATTCCAATACAGTTTTTACAAAGTTAAAATTAATTTTGGAAATATTGGGAATTTTGAGTGAAATTTTAGTGAAAAATTGCAGTTGCGGTAAGGATTGTATTGAAAATTCTGATCAATATATTCTTATAATATTTATACAGTACATAAATGCCATTATTATCTGTGTTGATAGCTATAAAATTTGTAAATACTTCTAAAAGTTTTTGAAATATGTCAATTTTACGCAAAAACTAAATTTTTTTACAAACACTAATGTTATTTTCTAAACAAAAGTGCAAAAAATAAATAAATATATACACAGAGATTAGATTATAGTCCAGACAACAGATAAAACTAAATAAAACATTTTCTGAAAATTTCAGGTCAATATCTTAAAAAAGAAATTCTGTAGTGAACTGTGCCGTGAAGAAAAATTGAAAACATAGTTTCTCAGAAAATGCATTTAAAGATTTTAATACAAAATGAAAAATTTTCTACTAATTGTACATTTTTTAAACTCTCCATATTTATAGCTCAAGCTCTTTTTAGCTTCATGTAAAACTGATTTGGCCTTTTAAACCCCTTTTGTTGTTTTCGGGAGAGTTTGTATACTATAACAATTGTCGTTTTAGCGAAATTTTGGTGAAAAATTGCAGTTGACAAATCTTTAACAAAAATTCTATATCTGTGATAGGAATCAAAAATTTGTAATGTTTTTTGGAAGTTTTTAAATATGCCAAATTTTATGAAAAAACTCAATTTTAAAATTAAGCTTTTTTCCCATAAAAAGCAATTAAGTACATAAATATATACACAGAGATTAGATTTTGCTTCATACCACAGAAGAACTACATAAAACATGTTCTGAAAATTTAGATTTAGTATCTTAAAATATTTTTGTAGTAAGCTTTATCATGAAGAAAAAATTGAATAACAGTTTTCTAAAACACATTTAATAATTTTAATTTAAATAATTACTTTTCTATTTAAAAACATTTTCAAAACTCCCCATATTTATAGCTTAAGCCCTTTTAGCTTCATTTTTACTAATTTGGACTTTTTGGTTTTTTGTTTTTTCGGGTGAGTTTTGTTGAAGGTAATGACTGGCGTTTCGATTTTGAATTCTTTTGTGTCAATTCCCATATAATTTTAAGTGTCATTGGATCAATTTCTATACCTAAATAATTAAATCCAGGCAACAGCCCTAAATAACCAGAATTATATAAGATGACAGCAATGGGGAACCCAAAACAAAGTTTTTTATGAAAAAAAATTTCTTTTCGGCAAAACAGACCACAATACATTATTAAAGCTTTCATTATTGTTTTGAGTCATGCCATGAAGGCATTTTTAGCTACCCCCTTATCACAAAGTGCAAATAAGTAGGTTTTATCACTTTAATCACTGGATTTGAAAGGCCTGCTGTTTTGTCTACATATAATTTACACACATAATGCTTGTTTATACTTGCACCAGCTTTTCTTTCCCTGTTGACATTGCCCATGCATGGGATTTTAAATGCTAGAGCAGCAGTGAAAGAAGGCAGCTATTACAGCAGATTGCATTTTTCGAGGCATCCAACATTGCTTCGGATGGCAATCCCATAATAGTTCTGCAGTTTATCAATAAATTTATCAGTTAATTTCCTTTCCACCAAGTCCTTTTGGGGTTCTTTTTAGTTTCCTTAAACGTGAGCTTACTTTTTGTATATGTCCTATACATTCAAGTTTTGTGACACTGTTTTCACATATATATTTTTCACTTGTAAAAGCCTTGAATCACCATCACCATAGTACTCTGTATTGAGGTCCCCGCTTGATTAGTGACCTTTTTAAAAATTCTAAAGCTCCAACAGCTTCCATGTTTCCCGAGGATCCTTTGTAATTTGGAACATTCATGCTCAGATTTCACATTCATTTCACAATTTTGCAATACTGTGTCATTACTTCCAGATCTAAAATTTTTTCCCGTATCAATGGAAATAACTGAAACGCAGCCATTATGACATATGGCCTCTCCGCGCCATGTACCATCTACCGAAAAACCCAAGTTGTACCCTTTTTTTAAAAATTTTGCACTTCTTAGATGCAGCTTATATTTTCTTTCCCAACATAACTGTACTGCTTCCAGCAGTTTGAGTTCATGAGCTCTGAAGGTATTTTTTAGAAAACCCTGGCAAATTTAAGTGCATAACAACTTCTTACCAGCTGTGAAACCTCTGCCCAAACAATCTCAATCCAAATACCAATAAAGTATTGAGAGAGAATTTTTTATTTTTTTAGGAGTAGAAGAAAGCCAATCATGTATCCACAACTGCAACCCACACACAAGTTAGAGCAAAGTCCTTCCTTTGAATCTTCTGACAGTTTCAATCCAGTTGCATAACATTCCGACAACACAGGATTGAAATAATTCCCATCAAACTTGAAATTAATAATTATATTCCCTGTAGAACCATGAAATTCAGGTTCAGGCACATCAAAAACTGCTCAATTTCGCCTCACTTGAAGACGTATTATTACTGTTTTGTGCTAACTTGGTAAACCTATTACCATAAAACTTTCTCTTCTGGACACTTTCGATCTAGCTTTTTGGGATTTTCAAATAAATCACAGTCAATAAAACGTTAAAATTAAATGAAAATGAATGAATAAACTGTAAAAATATCAAAAGTGTAATAATTAAGAAGAACGCTTTTTGAATGAACAATGTAAACAAACTATAAACGATAATATTATTGCCACTCAGTAAAACAAGCTTGAATTAAAAAAAACAGTTGCCAGATTAAAAAGTATTAATAAATAAATAAAGGATACGTTGATCTATATTTACAATAAATATTAAATATTTATATTGCTTAAAAGTCACGAAAAAAAACGTTCAAACTATTTGTTTACATTTTTTTGTCTCTTTAAAAAACCATTTCCGGTTTTGAAAATTCCATTTCTGGTTTACTAAATAAGCTATAACTTAGCTTCTAAATATCGTAGGAACTAAAATAAAGTATTTTTGGAATCTTAAGCGTATGGGCTATAATATTAAAACATAAAAAAAATTTCGAAAATTTTCTACAAATCGAGGATTTTTGGGTACTCACATACCTTAATGATTTGTACAGGGACTGACCTCCATGCTAAAGCTCATACAGAAATACAAAAAACTGTAGCGAGGATGTAAACAAAAGTCACGGATACCAAAAAATGATTTTGTGCAGTTGAATATATCAGAAGTTAGATTGTAAAAAACTATTGTGTCCTATAATCAAGGAAACAATACTAAATGCCATACTTTTTTCAATATTAGAGATATCTCCAAGTTTTTACACAGCTAGGGCAAGGGATTTAGTTATTCGGAAGATATTACAGAGAGAAAGCGAACTATGACGATTTGCAAGGATGAAAAGAAGACAAAATAAATATATACTGGAGGATAATTTAACGAAATAAATCAATAATCCAAGTTATGATGCTGTTATGTACTAAATATAGGAGGGCCGTGTGTAGCCTAGTGGTTAGAGCATCGGACTCGAGACCGGAAGGCGTGGGTTCGATGCCTGATGCAGCCAAATATTTTCCGGGTACACATGGAGTACGTGCTCGTTAAATCAGTGGGTCCGAAAGGCTTGTGGGCTGAATCACGACTGCAGGGGACTGGAGAATATTTCCCTCCCCTTCAGTTCCATGCCTAAATTGTGGAGGTGGAGCTCGGTGATGTCGCCATCTATTGTCCCTTCGGGAATTCCTCCGAGCTAAATCGTACTGTCACCTGTATGGTTCTCAAGGCTTAGGCCAACGACAGGCGTACATCTAGCCCCTTACCATGATGAATTTTGTGGGCATCGATCTGACTACGTCAGACAAGTGGCATTAGAAAAACAACACCGCTAAATATAGGGAAAGATTTTACTAAAATCCATTTTTCACACAACTGTGTTCTTACCATTTAAAGAACATTTTTTAATACAATTGCTCTTCATTTAGAGAATTAAACATGATGAATTTCTTTTTGAGAAAAAGCCCAGACATGTGTAAACAATTATTTTTTTTAAAAAATAACTAAGCATCATGTTCGTAAAATATCTGATCAAAGAATGTATTATAGCTCAACGAATTTTCCGTAAGTAGTTTGGAGACTTTTATTCAACAGACATTACTGAGATGCAGATTCTCTGTTTCGAGAACCTACCCCCTTACTGAAAATATCTGACCACTTAACTTCCATCGCTACATCTCTGACCCTTTTGTCGTCCCATATAGAACAACGGACAATAAGAGAACACATGTAGTTCATTATGTAGTTGCATTATGCTCAATAATTTGGGAGTTGATTTTCAATGGGGAAGTTTTTTCAATCATTTCACCCTTGTATTTTGCGTTATTTGTCCAATAAATTTTCTTAGGCTAACAGAACAGAAAAGGCCCAACTGCTGTAGCACGTGTAACTTCCGGTCACTAAAGGTCCGTCAGATTGTTCGGTGGCTGTAAAATGTTCGCAAAGAACCAAACATTTGAAGCCACGCCTCACCATCTGCTCAGCTGTGTTGACTTGACGCAAGGTTCGAAAGAACCGATCAAGTGCTGGGGGATCTCATCTGATTCAGATTAGAAGAATTTTTCCTATTATTTTTCATGAGATGGAATTTTGGATGGAAATACACTGTAAATCTACAACATATCAATCGTTTTTCTTATGTAATATGTGTTCAAAATTTATATTGATGGAGTCTGACATTTTTTTTTCTTTTTAAAAGTAAATATTTACTTAAAATTTTTTACTATGGTGAGAGATGAAATTCAAATCTTAAATACCAGTCAACTATTTTTAAGGGCAAAGAAATACTTGGATACGAAATACAAATGTCCCATTTCATTTATTAGCAGAAGTTAAATATATTGCACATGTAACATCAAATAAATAAAAATTCTTGTGGAATGGGATTACATAAAGAACCAAAGTTTGAATAACACACTTAGAGTTTAAAATAATGCGATGAAATTATTTCATTTCGTCATTAGTTTGATAATTTTTAGAATGTTACATTTTGAAAGAAAAGGTAATGGTTTAATTTGAGTAAGCGAAATGAAGAGTGGCAAAATGAAGCTTTTCTGTTGATCGAACACGTGTGCCTCCCACCTCCTTTGTCCTAATAGATAAGACGAAAATCAAGACATACGACTATGTCTTGTGCCTTAACGAGAACGAGTGAGTCATGCCACATCTCATTTGGGCCTCTTTGGGTTGAATTCTTTCTTAGAAGACTGTTGATGTGGTTTTGTTTATTGCTCAAAGGGATCGAAAAAACCACTCAAATATGTTGCTGTAAATGGATGCCCGTTGTTACGTCTTAGTAAGCTAGAATTGTCATAGATTTAAAAAAATAGGATAAACACAAAACAAATGAGTTGGATTGATTTCGTAAATTGATCAAAATTCTTAAGTGTTTTGTTTTTTTCCACTGAATTGAATGTTTTCAAATTTCATTGTTTGGTTTAGCTTTTCTTAAGGCATTATTAAAGGTAAATGAAAAGGCTTTAATTAAAGATTCTTATAATTAATAATAGAACTGTCTTAAACTTTTTGTCATAATATATTAATTGATTTATTACTAAGCTTTGTTTATAGAAACATGTTCCATTGACAAAAAATAAAATGCTTGTCTCGAAAATGAATGAAATAAATATTTTGAAGATGGCAGCTCTTATGAAATATATCAATAAATTAAATGTCAAAATGATATTTTTTACCATGCATAGCAAGATTAACAACGTTTCTACTGTTGCATATCAACTCATATGTTGTCCCTTGACCTTAGCGAAAATTATTATCCTTGCTTTAAAAATATAATGATGGATACTTAAAAAAAACCATTTGCTATTAATTATACATAAGAAAAAATATTCTACGTATTTAAAAATTGTTGAAAAGGGCGTGGTGATATCAAAGAACTAATTTCCAATTTTAGTGACAAATGAGGAATATGCAGAGAAAGAGATCATAAGGCCTATATGACTACTTAGACATCTTCATGCTTGTTTCTATTTATAAGAAAAAACACAGCCCTACCCCCCTCCAAAAAGGAAATTAATCAATTGAAAAAATAAATGGTAATTCAATTTAGACATTTGTGTGAGGACAATAAATCCTTCTTCATCGAGGCACTTCTCAGCTCCAGGGGTATTCTTGGAAAGGGATGGTGAGTTGCAATTGTTCTACCAAGAGAATTCCAGTCCAACTCTACGGAATTCAGGTCTGGAGATTTGGCTGGCCTCTCAGTCTCGAAGTATCTATCAACCACCCGAGTCCTGTAGGAATGAGTGTCATCGTCGTTAACTGGGTGTCAACTGTCCCTTTGAATCGAGATTCTAACATCCCAACCCTCAGAGCAATCAAATGGCCTCTCTTCCAACATGACACTGGTCCACTTTTATGGAATAAGAATTGGACTCGAGAATCAGTGCTCACTCAGACTAAATTTCGACTCCTAATTAAAGGGACCCAAGTATGACAGGCGGAATCTCCTTAAAGGAGTGGGATGAATACCATTGGTCTCCTGACGTCAAGCTCTACCTCACTAAGCCCTCAGGTATACCATGAAACTGAGTTAACAGATGAAGCGGACAGCACCTTTTTGCGTAGAATAGTTTTCATCCCATGTTGTGCCTCGCACAATTAAGACCAAGTAAAGACCATTCTTGGAACTGGTGCTCTAGATATTGTCCTGGTCTTTTGACACTGATTCTATAATCTGGAAACCACATTTTGGCACACATTAAGTCACTTTAAAATCTCCACTTAAGATAGGCCTGTCTCAAAACTCCCAAATGTTATCCATTGTAATCCATCATCTAACGTCTTTGTGGAATTGTTTTCAAAAGTTTTTAAATAATCATAATTTTTCAGAAGCTCGAATAAAACTAAAACCACACATATTATGAATATTCTTAATTTGTAATATTCTTAACTTGCAGAGTATTCACTGAGTATTTTTAATTTGCATAAAAAATAAAAGAAAAAAGAAGGAATTAATTGGATATTTAAGAAAATTCTCTTTTATTGTGTTATGATTCAAAGTTTTATTCAAAACAGTTTATTTTATTGGTGTAAGCCATATATATACAAGATTTACTTACATTTTTATAAATAATTATTAGATTAATATTTAAGGTAATTTTTCATTAAGATTAAACCATAACGTGTGGCACTTGTACTATGGGCTGGAATAATGTTAATATTGAAACACAATCTTCTAATCGACTTTCTAGCCATTGGCAAGAATCTATCCAATCGATCAAAGGAAGTTTAGATGCAAGTAATTTGACTTAGAGGACCGGATTGTTACTTTATATAAACCACCTGCACTTTGACTTTTCTTTAAATCTGACGGCTTACAGCTGCATAGTTTGGTTCTAAAAATTATTTATTTTCTGGAATTATTTCTTAAGAAAATTATTAGTCTCAAGTTGCCTAAATAATTCTTTCTTTTCAGTATAACTATAATAATAATTGAATGATTTATTTAATAATTATTAAATGTTAAAATTTCATGATGTTCCATCTATGAAAGAAGTTGAATTTAATAAAGCCTAATTAATATAATATAATTTGAAATACCAGTATTTATTTTATGTGAATTTCTTTTATTAACCCTTTCGCGGGCACAAAGCTAAAATACACTTTTTTGTGATAAAGTACTTGATAAATGTAATGTTGTCATCCTCTATAAACATTATTTAGTCAAAAAAAAAAAAAATCTGATAAGGGGCTTTTTCCTGGGTGGTGGCTAAATGTTATAGCCACCACGCACTTAAGACATTTAACTTACTTTTCAGGACAGAAATAATGAATCATATTACAATAAACTTTTAATAAAAAATTAGCATTTATGCTAATAACTATTTTAATAACCATTAAATACAAAGTACAAGTGTAATAAAATAATGATAGAATAATTGTACAATATAGAATACTTAGTAAAATATACATTGAAAATGGTATATACCCACAATATTTTTTTTTAATTTTAGTAAAAAAAAGTTAAAAAAAATTTTTTGGGAAAAATTTCAATGAGTTATTTCACAATTTGATGAGCTGTTTCAAAGCAAAAAGGGGCCCCTTTTGCTTGAAAGCATAGGGGGGTTACTTTCCCCAGGACCGACACAGCTATTGAGGGGCGATGAACGTTTTTTTCTGGTATTGCAAAAGAGAACATCTTCTGTACAGATCCCCTTTCTTTTTTGACTCTCCCCAAGTGGAGGAAGAGCGAACTTTTCCCAAAAAAAAAATTTTTCGGGGGGTTTCTATGGGGCAGTGGAAAAAGCCTCTACCCACAAAAAAGGTTTTAAAAAAACCCAAGAAAAAATTTTTATTTTTAATTAAATTTGCTTAATTCACCAGATGAGAAAAAAGGGGTATACTTGGATTTTTGGGAATTTTTTTCCCAAGATCAGAAATTTTTTTTTATAGAAAAAAAACAATTTGTAGATTTACACCGAGAAAAACTATTTCTAACTAACTACCCATCAGAGGACATGAAAGGAAAAAAAAAGGTATCGTGCTCCCAACTGTATTGATTTTATGCATTTTAGCTTCAATGAACGCATGTGGATAAACTAAATATCCACCACCCGCTTGGAATTTTTTTTTGTTATGTGGCTGGACCTATTAGCCAAATGCCCGCAAAATTTAATTTTTACTACCCCTTTTTCGACAAAAACAACTTTTTAAAGCTATGGGGGAAAAAACCCTTTTTATATAGACTTTTTACTTCCTTAACTATTTATGTCACTTTCAATAATAGTAAAATTTTTGAATATTTAAGTATGTGTCCAAATAAACATCCATCATCTATACCATTACAGAATCCCTCTCAGATGTAGGTTACATTAAGATTGTTTACAACGGCCATTCATGAAATTATTAATTTTGATTTTTTTTAATCTTTTCATATATTTTTAGAATGGGTTTTGTAAATAATGTACTCATTTGTTCTTTCTTTGTGGGAAAAATTGGATTCAAGCTTTCATTTGATTATAATAGCTGTGGAACAGAGCTTAGATAGTTTCCAATTGAAATTCATTGTGAGTGAAAACTAAAGATCCTTTTGGAATACTTCCTATATTTATGTACCAATAGTTTTTTTGTACCTGTAGGACCATCTAAGCGCTTATTAAATAAGTGAATAGATTTCATCTTCCATTGGCATGGCTGGTAACGCACTCGTTCCAACTTCAAAAAGGAATTCCCATAATATCTGATTCGAATCCTTTTTCTGGATATAATAGAAGAAGAAATGTTTTCCATTGGACCCTATGTTGAAATCAATGCAAATGTTTCCTAATCTTGGACCATCTCTTTCATTCAAGCAATAGCTCGTCATTTTTTACGATCTTCAGATACTTCAAATGAACATTTAGTAGACAATTACAGTTAGAAGCCGTCTTTAATGTTCGGTACTAACACGTTCCTAATTTTCATTATAATTTGGGAAAACAGATTTAAATTTTATAACCCGAAATTTTTCCCTGTAACTCATTCCCGGTTTGCTTTTTTTTTGCAAAATATATCCAAGAGAACCAGAAATAAGAAAATAGGAAGGCTATATGGGGACAATTAATTTTTTTTTCCTGTGGAAAAAAAATGGGGAAAAGCTTTTTAAAATACTCCGATACGTATAAATTTTTTTTTTTTTTAATCTTAAAGAAGAATCTACATGCTTTTTTATTTATTTCTCATGTATTTTTAGTTTTTTCTCATTTGTTTTGAAACTGGTTTTAGATGAGGTATTGTGATTTCCAAATGGATCGACTGGAAGCATTCGATCCGAAAAATTTTTAAATCTTTTATTCTTGATATTGGTTTTTTTTCATGGGGAAATTTTCATTACAAGGAAATAAAATATATTCATTGAATTGTAAGTTAAGAGGTGGATCCTTCACACACACAAAAATTCAATAAATTGTGTCAGTAAAGCATAAAAAACTCTTAAAAAGTTCTTTAAAAAAATACGTATTCCTAAAAACTGTGTTAAAAGAAACTCAAATGGTTTCTTCATTGAATTTTTCACTTTTTCTGATTTGTTATATTTATAGAAATGGATAAAAAGTTGAAAATAAAAAATTCTCAAAAGTTGAAATACGAAATATTGACATGAAAAAGCGCAATTAGAATGTATTCGATGACGTCACATACCTCTGCATAAAATGACTAAATGATTTTTAAACTCCTAACCGGTGCTACGTACAATGAATATATATAGTTTTAGATATCTATTAAAATAATAAAATATATTTTTTGTTGGATAAAAAGGAAATTGGTTCTTTTGTTTTTGCTACAGAGTGGAAGATTTCTTTTAACACAGGAATGTCCGTCGGTGTCGATTGAACACCAAAGCCTGTTGAGTTGTTCTCCTTTCGGCATTTTTAGAGGGATTTTTCGTGACTTTGAGTCATTTTTTCATGGGAATGGCACAGAAAAAGTTTTGTGGTCTTACGTTAATTAGGAGAGATTTTACAACTAAATAAACCTAGAACACCCGCTAGTGTCGTTTCGACACCAAGGCAATTTGTCATTTAAAATATAGTTTTCGTTCAACAAAAGATAGTTCACTGAGTAGAGATACCATAAGCAAAACAAACTTTTGGAAGTAATATATATTGCGCATTTATTTGACCTTGAATACAGTGTTTTGGGGTTGACAGCGGAAATGAGTCAATTATAATAAATTCGTTGGGTCTAAGTGTTTCGTTACATAGCATTTGCTTATTTGCTATTACGTTCACATTACGTAAGCAAGACATTTGAAAAATCAGGTAAATAATTAATTTAAAGGAATGACAAATTCACTAAAATGTAAAAATTTCGAAAGTAAAGAGAATAATGAAAAGATAACTTAAAAGATGTTTGTTTCTTGCTTGAAAATGGTGAGCGGCAAATGTATAGGAAAAATTGAATATCAATGTATTCATTTTAAATAAGGTAAATACAAAATAAATTATGCATAAGAACGATAAAAACGATGAAAAAACTCGCATTCTCACAAAAATTACGATTTTGCTTATTGTACTAGTATTTATGAATATTATTGTTTAATTCCATTTTACTAGATTAAATCATTTCTTTTGTTAGTTTTTAATGATATAAAGTGTCATAATTTATGATAATTCCATGAAATCATTTCTTAAAATTTCACCCTACTGAGCAATAGTCCCGTAATTATTTACAATTGTATTACATATTTTATATCATGAGGACTCCGATGGACGAATAAGGGAAAAAGAAATAATATTCTCATGCCATTGTTATTGTGAAGGGAACTCCCCTTCCCTTGGGCTTATTCCCTAGGGAATCAGAGGTTTAATGACCTTTCGTGACATTGTATTAAAGTTTGGAGAGATGTCATCCTCCTCACTTGACGTTGCTTCTGAATAGAATTGAAATACCCTATTTGTCCTATTTGGACGTCCAAGTTAACAAATTAAAATATTTCTCACTCAAAATGTAGCTTCTTATAGAGCATTGATTTTTTAGGACCCTTAAGATAGTTTTCTACAGTGTTTGGATGTCTTCGAAAACAAATTGGAAATATTCTGAAAAATGAGGGAGTGAAAATTGGATAGTTTTGTTGCTGCCGGATAATTTCCAGAATACTTTTAGAATTAAAAGAATAGAATTGAATGCATTGGTAAATAACGACCAGAATTTTTCATTACAATAATAACAGACGTGCTAATAATTACAAAGCGTTGTTTTATTAAAATAATAACATGGTACGGATGACTGAAAATTTTCTATGAATATTTTAACTGACGAAATGAGCGAAAAATAAGTTTTGAATGCTACACATTTGTGGAGATCGCGCTATGACTATTTCAACTGACTGTGTGTGTGACCTACTTTTTATTACATGAGACATGCAATGGTTATATCTATTTCATCAGCCCTTTTCAAACGAGAGCCATTGTCAATCGAATATTTAATCTTCCATATTAAATCACGATTCTCTTAGGAGGACAAAGCACACAGCGGAACCCAAATGGTTTGGATCCATTTTGGATATTGTTTTCAGTGCCTTTTCGAAATCAATTCGTTACAAAATCAAATATTCGAAACTTTTTTTTATTTTATTTAATATATTATGTGAACTAATGAAGGCTTCTAACGAACCTTACTAGTCTAACGAAGAATTTCAAACCAATTCGTAAGGGGAGGCATTTCCCGTTTTGCGTTTGAAATACTTATTTACTTCATGAGAGTTCGAACGAGGAAAGGGATCCATCTTGAAAGAAATTTTTGAAAATACAATGTGATAAAATTAGAACAACCAAATACAAAAAGAAATACAAGCGCAATTTCATTTTTGAACATTCTTCGATTATAGAAAGAGATACATATCACTTCGAATGCAACAACTGAAAAATTTTTGGAGAAACTTCATCCAAATAATGAGAAAGCGTTTACATACGTACTCTCTTGAAAATCAAACTTAATCACTTTATTAAGCGTTCGGACTTTTATTTTTTATGTGTATATACATATTAATTTTGAAAATGTGTGTATGTATGCAATTTATCACACACACATTTGCATTAATATTATATTACTAGATCACTTTCTGTTAAATATCTTTGTGTCCTTTTGTATAGCCTAGAATTACTACTCATTTCAACACATACAGTGCTTTAAATGATGTCCAGGGGTAGTAGAAGTCTCATGATTGCTTATCATAAATTATGGAAAAATCCCAAAAAGAGCGATAAATCACCCAAAATTAAGCCAATTTGAATAAAATTTGATTTGATTTGTAAGTAAGAAGAGCTGAACGGTATTACATTATACAAAATAGTGGCGATGCATTTGGAACACGTCATTTGCATGGAGCATAATAACTGATGCCTCAAATCAAGACGGCAAGTGTCACTGTGTGTCTGAGATTAGAAATCTGGTCTAGCGAAATTGTAACAATGAACTCCAGCTATCATTTGATAGAAGAACTGTGAATGATTGGGAGCCTAGAGGCAGGAAAAAGTCAGACAGAAGTGGATATATCGCTGAGTGAGAGTTCGTCTTGGATTCCTAGATTTTAGTGACAAATTTTAATCACGGATTCGGCATCCAGAGGTTCAGCCAAGAACGGCCTTGTGCTGCTACGAGTACTGAGGACCGATATTTTCCATTATGAGCACGAAGAAATAGAGCTGCGGCTGAACGCAGATCCTCCCTTACTGCAAACTTTAGAAGTTTGGTATCAAAGTCAACCCTGCGTCGAAGGCTTCACGAACGTGGTCTTTATGCAAGACAAGCAGCCATTTGCGTTTCGTTCACGTCACGCGCCACAGGCGGGAATATTTGCGGTCCACTGGAGGCCTTGATCAATGGAGGGCTGTTCTCTTTATGGATGAAGGTTTAGCCTTGAAAGTGAGTAGACGTATTATCATTTGGAGAAAACCTGTAACTCGTTTTTATCCATGACACATTCATGAAAGTGATTAATACGGATCAAACAGTGTCTGTGTTGGGGGTGGGATGTTTTTGGGTGGACGCACATGTCTTTTCCCGTGGAAACGGTAATGCTCACACCTATAGAGATGACATCCTGGAGGCTTATGTGTGACCTTATACCGAGACAATAGGGGATGCTTTCGTGCTACAGGATGATAATGCGAGACCACACAGGGCTTGTATCATGGATGCTTATCTTGAGCAAGAAACAATGCAGTGCATGCAGTGTCCAATTCGATCACCGAACCTTAACCCTTCCGAGCATGTTTGGGACGCTGTATGACGACGTGTAGCTGCTTTCAATTCCCCTCCTAGGACCCTATCCACGCTTTGAACTGCCTTCGAAGAGTAATGTCTGGCACTTCTTACAGAATTAATACACCGCATAATTGAGAGTATCCCACATGTGCTGCTTTGCTCTTCGGGGGTATCATACCCTATATTAAAAAGGTACTTTTCGTATACCAAACTGACACATCCGATTTGTTCATTGTATACATATACTAACTTCTATATATAACACCATTTATTTTTGCTTTGTATAATGTTTTTAAGTTTCATTAAATTCTACGAAGAACTTTTTGAGTTCTAGTCATGTGTGTGATTTTTCCATAATTTTTGATAACCAGTGTTACAAACCAGTGTTATAACCAATCTATTACATATAGTAGAATTTTTTAGAAATACTTGCTTTCAATTTCAAATTCCTTTTCTAAATTTATTTCCTTTTTACTTTTTTTTGATACCTTCTATTACACCATGATTTCAGAAACTGCTTTTATTGTATCATCTGTAACAGGGTAAAATCATCTGCTACAGTAGGATTTGAAGTTGAAAGCATTGGATTGTCCAGTGCGTCCATTTCAGAAGTCAGAAATGCTATATATTAAAAAGTGATTAATTATTTCTATTAATTCATTTATTATCTTATCTTTTAATTCATTTAAGTAAGCAAAGAGAAGAGAATTCTGTAACTTCAGAATAAGAATAATAAAATGTACCCTCCATCATACATGGAATGTTATGCAAAGAAATATGGATTTAGTGATTGTTGCAAGTCACGGTTACATCTTGATCCAATTAAGCTAAGAGATTCCTATTTATCGTTTGAGACCCAAGAAATCAAGACCTGTAGGTAATGATCTACAACTTCCACTGAAATATTTTATTGGAGAATTAGAACAAACAATTAATGAGACAAGTTCATCTCCTCCATTTTAATAATATTCTGAAGAGAATGGAATCTCAAAGGTGCGAATGAATGATAACAAAAGCAGTTATAGGCTAAGATCCGCGAATAAGTAACCAAAAAGCAAAATGGGTGACAAATAAAATATTTAGAAATGTTACTTATGTAATTATCCCTGAAGGGCTGGAATGAAATATAAATTTTTAATCAAAACAGCACTAGAGGACTTTAGGTGACATAGCATTTAATTTTATGACCATGGCCAAGTTACGAGGATGACATAGAGTTTGAAATGTATCTATAGAATGCACCTCACGTAAGTGTATAAAAAATACAAGTGCTTCCAAGACCTTAATAATTTTGTGAGTATTCACAGGTTCCAAGCACTTACACACGGAAATATACTCACATTTATAGGGTGTTGCCGAGTTGGACCAACACATTCAGAGGGGTGATAGTAGGCAATATGGGGAACCCAAGGAAACATAGAACATGGGGTCACAAACTCCATTGGGTCGAAGTTAATGGCAAAATAGGTTGTGAAGAGAGGGATTTGGAGTGGAATGAAAAGGGGAAATGAGAGGCAAGGAATGCATTTGTAAAGCATGTTGTGATATGGTCGATCTTCGTTGACCATATCGTGGGGTTTCAGCGTAAGTTAGAGGTGTGGGATTCTCGAAATGATGAGACATTTTAGAATTCTTAATATGACTTTTATTAAGAGTAACTTAAATTACTTATATATCGAACAAACATATTAAGTGAGAATAAACCAAAACACGTAGCCGTAATTAACACAGATCGCGCAATTGGATCACTTATCTATATAATTATATTATATCCGCCTACTCTCAATCTTAATTATATATTTGCATTCAGAATATAATCTTCCTACCTTGAATTCTAAGCAACGGTCCAATCCACTTCAGATATTCATCTAGGCTCGCGTACAATGGTATGTACCTTGAATGAATGGCGAGATCTCCGTGATTCTTAGGTAGATTCTTAGGTCAATTAACACTTCTATCTTTTCTGAACTGAACTTTCTCTAAATTGCCATCGCGCTTACTAAAACTTCTGTCCTTTTAAAGGTTATCTTATTTGCATCTATCCTTCGTGTTTCACTTCTTGGATTTGGGTTGGAAAAGATTTGCCATTAATCGTGGCCGTCAAAGAACACAGAGGTTATGTTAGAGAAAGGACGCGTGAGACGTCACAATGTTTACAATGCAAACAATGCATCCCATCTCAAGTGACTGTCACAAAAATTGTGCAGCCGCATAGGTCATAGGTCAGCCAATGAACACGAGTGATTACAGAAGAAGAAATCCAAGGAATTGGCATCTTCCACGATTTGTAACTTGAAGGGGGTTTGCATACCGCAATCGAGAAATGGGGTGGTGCAAAATCATATACGTCCTGGTTAGTAGTGGCCGGTACTCCCTGCAGCAACTGTGGGATGGCACGCTGTAGGAAAACAAGGCATTTGGAGCTTGGGAGGAATTCGAGCAGCGTATGGATATCCACTCATTCGTTTGGCCGCGCCCCCTTGTTAGGATCCTTCTTCCGACTCAACGTGGTTTGCGACTTCATGTTCAATGGTGATTTGTCGCTCCGTCTACTATCTCCCTTCTGCGTTTGTGGGTCGAATTGAGCTCTAAATGCTTGTAGAAATAAGTAAGAGTAGTTATGTTTATACCATGTGGACTAATAAGAATTTGTTTTTAAAAAGTTTCAGTTGCAAATTATTTATTTCTTAAAAAATGTTTTTGCAAATAGATGATAACAACAGTGCACAGAAATCAATATTCACCTAGCATTACAAATCCAATGACTAGAAGTGTGAGGATGTGATTATTATTACTCATTAACAAAATGAAAAATTATCTTCAGTATTTTATATGGAGTTTAACTTCCCTCAGTTAGTGTTATTGCTTACCAGAGATCACTTGATGGAATGTTCAATAGTCTAAAAAAACTGTTATTGATAATTATTGTAAGCACATCAGATTTTCTAGAGAAAAAGAAAACGTTATTACATTTGGCACTAATTTAAAAAAAAAATTGAATTAATTCTACGTAGCAAAAACAAATTTTTACTCAAATGAAATTCGTTTATTTGAAAATTTAGTTTACGGTGTGCACCGGAATATTTTTATGAAAATATATCGCATTAGATCTTTTGGGGTTCTAAATAACCTGCTGCTCTGTATGCTGAACATTAGGTGCGGAAATAACTTAGCATATGACATTGCTCTGTGATAAAATCCTGCATTTAGGTAAGGACATTTCCTCTTCCAATGCATTTGTTCCGCCGAGAATCGACCTTCACGTTTCGAGTATGTAACCAGCAAAAACATGACCTCCAGAAATCCTCACAGGAGATTTCCGTTTAAAATGCAAATGCGGGGGAGTATTTTCCTGACTTTCACTTAGAATATCTTTTAGATCTTTTTTTAATCAGATTGGATAAGAAACCAAACAATAAGAATTATTGTGACGCATTTGTTTTCGAAATCAAGTACTGTTTGAGTAGTGTTCCTCACAGAAATGAATTGAAGCATTTTGTTGAATCCAGAGTGAGTAGGACTATTTAAAGGCACAGAGTGCCAGTTTAGAAGAGAGAATAAACGAGTAGTGTGAGCTGGTGTATTCATGCTGTGTCAAAATTCTTTCTTCGAATAAGTTGGGCGCTAAATGGCGGATGTATTGAAAAAGTTTTTAACATGCTACAATAAAGCTTAAATTATTAAAGAAGATCGTAAGATGACTGAAATTATTTTCTCGCAGTCTTGGCCCCTGACACACACACACACACACACACACACAGACAGAGAGGGAGTTTCTACTAAAGAGACTGGAATACTAAAGATAAATAAAAAGAAAAAACAGATGTTGGAATATAAAAAATATGGATGTTGCAGTATTATAAACATTGTTGTCTTAGAACAGCTTTTATATATAAAATAATTCATATAAAAGTTAGGTTTTGTGGCTAGCCAACCTTCCGCGTCTTTCTATCATTGAGTGGAATCCTATTGAAAATAATGGATAGAATTTTTTAATCAAAAACAAGAAGAAGATAAAATTGCATTCAAAAATGTGTTGAACAATGAACAAGTTATTGCCAGATCCTGGACCCAATTGCAAATAAAAAAAATAGTGTTATTGTCTGAATTGTAGCACCTAGCAAAAAGTCGAATTATTAGTACTAAAATTATTATACAGCACATGTATTAAGATGAACACTAGTTACTTGAGAAATTCTAGGAATACTTTTGTATTTGTTTGTCAGATATTACTAAGGTCAAAATAAATAGAAAGAAATGAATAATTTCAACTATAATGTGATTATGTAAGTAAATAAAATTATATATAACTTGGAAAAATAAATGTTCATGTTAAACTTTATAATAATAAACACTATTAATCTCTCTCTTTAAAAATAATTTAATCGCGTTACAATTCAGAATTACTTTATGCAAATTCTAAGTATTTTTGAATTAAACAATACTTTTTTTAATAAAAATTTTATAATTTTTTTATTTTTTCTGAATTTTTTGAAACAAGAAATTTGTTACCTTGTATGTAATTAATAATATTTCTGAATACTGATTATTGACGAATGTGTATTAATTTCGAAATAAGGTACTTTTTTAACATCATTTCATAAATATTTTTAATAATCACTTTGTATATAAGTATATATATATATATTAACATTCTTAAAGTGCCTTACTGGAATTCAAATTTATCTACATCTAAATATAGAAATATTATTTTTAACTATATTTATCGTAATAATGTATTAGTTAGCGATAAAGCTAATATTTATTTAAATCTTAATAACTTTATTAAACAATGTATTGAACATGGATATCCTGCTAACTTTACAATTATATTTCTAATAGTTCTCATTGATATATAATTTGTATTAATAACTATTATTGACATTATGTTTTAATACTAATATTTTTAACTAATTATGCAATTTTTCAATAGATGGAGCCACATGTTAAATAAATTAATAATATTATTATAATTATTATTTAATCAAATATTTATATCAATAATTATTTATGATTTTTAAAAGTACATATATATATATAGACTTTATGTTATTCTATCTTAATTTTTAACTTTATGTGGTACTGTTTTCGTCTGTTGTATTTGGTGGGAAACATAACCAGTTGGTACACTGACGAAGTAAGTCTTACTATCTACCTTTTGAATAGAATTTAAATCTATACTGTGAATACTAGTAGACTATAATTTTATCGTTATATTTTATAAGTATAGTGATTTCATTTCTAATATTTAAATTTCTTTTAATATTATTCTTTCCTTTCCTCTTGGCACTTCGTATAGACAAATTAAGGTGAAGGTTGGCAAGCCCTAAAACATGTTTAAACCTGCAATCTTGGTTCCTAAGGCCAGGATTTGTTATTGTACTACTGTGCCTAATATTTCCTATCTTGAATAGTTATACTTAGGTTCAATAGCTATCTGTGTACATATATTATGGATTATATATATATATATATATATATATATATATATATAGCCTTCTTCTCTACAAACAAGAGATAACATCCAACAATCACATTCGAAAAACACATAGACAGTAGGAAAATCACACAATGAAGGATATAGAGCCCCGAGATTAAAAGTTTTAAAAATGGATGCTGCAGTATTATAAACATTCCTGACTTAGGACAGCTAATATATAAAATAATTTATATAAAAGTGGGTTTGAACATGTTTTTTGTCCAGCCAACCTTCATACCTTATGTAAATAATACTGAGCAAAAACCTATTGAAAGTAATAGGAATATCTAAATCCATTACAAGATAAAGGTAACTTACTTAAAAATTGCACTTAAAAATGCAAAGCCCGCGCTAAATCTGAGTGCAATAAATTATTTCCAGATTCTGGACCCTAATGCAGATTAAAATCATGTGAATGGCTGAAATGTAGCACTTAAAAAAAGTATAAGAATGGAAGTAAAAATTAATAAGAGTTGCGAATTATAGCATAACTTTAATAACACTAGTGTAAATATGAATAAAATAATAATAAGTAATTTTATCTAATATTAGAATATGGAGATAACTATAACTATTAAATATTTAAGTTTAAAGTAATAAACTATTATCAATATCAGAATTTTTAATCCTTACTAGTTTGAATAGCTTTATTCATAAAACTATTAATAAAATTAATTGGGTATTTCTGATTTAAGCAATATTTAATAAAAAGTTTATAGTTATTTATTATTTCTGATTTTTTTGTCACCAGAAATTGATTACGTTGTATATAATTAATAATAATATTTCTGAATATAGAAACATGTACATTACTCTCCCAATGAGGAACTTTTATAATATTGAAATTAAATTCTTCTCTTTTATCATAAATATTAGAAACTATTACATTATCTTTTTATTTGATATGTATGTCAAGAAAATTTGCTTCGTTGTTGTTACTATTTGTCTATATTAAATTAAGATATTGTGGATAAAAATTAATGTTACGTATAAAATTGGCTTGTTTGCCAAAAATGATTACGTTATTTATATAACGATAAATATAATATTTAGAATTATTAACGTAACTTCTTTCAAAATAATGTAAGTATAAATTAGCAAGACAGTTTACGGGCCCCCTTGTGGCAAACCCTAATCTGAGATAATAGGTTACCCTGATGATATATATAGTTCTCTTTAAAATACAAACCCCAATATGAACCAAATCTACATAATTAACATTATTAAATAAATTATTTTTTTGTAAATTTACAAGTATATTAATCAAATCATCAATATTAATAGAGTTAAAAGATCTTCAAAATCTGAACTATAGACTGGATAAATCTTTTTTTTTCATTTTTTAATTTGGGTTTATATTTTTTAGAACTGTGGGTTTAAGATTATTTAATGTATCATGTAATACTTCATGGAGAATTTTGCCTGTTTTTTGTATATGTATTAAAAAACTGTTATTGATAATTATTGTAAGCGTACATCAGATTTTCTAGAGAAAAAAGAAAACGTTATTACATTTGGCACTAATTTAAAAAAAATTGAATTATCTTACGTAGCAAAACAAATTTACTAAAATGAAATTCGTTTATTTGAAAATTTAGTTTACGTGTGCACCGAATATTTTTATGAAAATATATCGCATTAGATCTTTTGGGGTTCTAAATAACCTCGCTGCTCTGTATGCTGAACATTAGGTGCGGAAATAACTTACATATGACATTGTCAGGATAAAATCCTGCATTAGGTAAGGACATTTCCTCTTCCAATGCATTTGTTCCGCCGAGAATCGACCTTCACGTTTCGAGTATGTAACCAGCAAAAATATGACCTCAGAAATCCTCATGCAGGAGATTTGCTTAAAATGCAAGCAAGTGCGGGGAGTATTTTTCTGACTTTCACTCTAGAATACTATCATCTTTAGATCTTTTAATCAGATTGATAAGAAACCAAACAATAAGAATTATTGTGACGCATTTGTTTTCGAAATCAAGTACTGTTTGAGTAGTGTTCCTCACAGAAATGGATTGAAGCATTTCGTTGAATCCAGGCGAGTAGGATTATTTAAAGGCACAGAGTGCCAGTTTAGAAGAGAGAATAACTATAGTGTGAGCTGTATTCATGCTGTGTCAAAAATTCTTTTCTTCGAATAAGTTAAGGCCAAATGGCGGATGTATTGGAAAAGTTTTAACATGCTACAATAATGCTTAAATTATTAAAGAAGATCGTAAGATGGACTGAAATTATTTCTCGCAGTCTTGGCCCCTGACACACACACACACACACACACACACAGACAGAGAGGAGTTTGCCAAAGAGACTGGAATACTAAAGATAAATAAAAAAGAAAAAACAGATGTTGGAATATAAAAAAAAATATGGATGTTGCAGTATTATAAACATTGTTGTCTTTTAGAACAGCTTTATATATAAAAATAATTCATATAAAAGTTAGCCTTTGTGGCTAGCCAACCTTCCGCGTCTTTTCTATCATTGGAGTGTAAATCCTATTGAAAATAATGGATAGAATTTTTTTAATCAAAACAAGAAGAAGATAAAATTACCTTCAAAAATGTGTTGAACAATGAACAAGTTATTGCCAGATCCTGACCCAATTGCAAATAAAAAATAGTGTTATTGTCTGAATTATAAAGCACCTAGCAAAAAGTCAGAATTATTAGTACTAAAATTATTATACAGCACATGTATTAAGACATGAACATCAGTTACTTGAGAAATTTAGAATACTTTTGTATTTGTTTGTCAGATATTACTAAGGTCAAAATAAATAGAAAGAAATGAATAATTTCAACTATAAATGTGATTATGTAAGTAAATAAAAATTATATATAACTTGGAAAAATAAATGTTCATGTTAACTTTTATAATAATAAACACTATTAATCTCTTTAAAATAATTACCTGCGTTACAATTCAGAATTACTTTATGTACTCCTAAGTATTTTTGAATTAAACAATATTTTTTTTAATAAAAATTTTATAATTAAATTCAAAGTAAGCTAAGCCATTCGAAATAGGCTTCATGTGGGTGAGATCTATATGCGAGGAGGTAAATAGTGTTTATTTCTTTGACAACGAGAAAGTGGAGAAAGTGTCAGTGAGATGTGGGCATGAACATCGAGATAGTATGTAAAGTGATTTTATTCAAGTGATTTAATTTAGAAATTGACGTCAGATGTGTTTATAATGAGAAAAGGAGGGGGATTGAAAACCCTATGTTCATTCCGCCACAAGAAAGATCACACATTGGTTATGATTATGTGGTTTGATGGTATGGTCTGGAATCAGCATACACGGCCATACTATTTTGCATATCATTCGAAATGGCAATTTAATGATTTAAAGTCATGTAGTCGAGATGCTGAGATTCCAAGTTGTACCTTACTCTGAGACTATTAGAAATGTATTTCTTTTAATGCAGGATAATGCCAGATCTCAAACGGTTCGTCTTGAGGAGAAATCTCTTGAGGTGAAACAATACAATGTATGGAGTGACCAGCATGAAAATATGTTGGCATATCCAATCTAGCACGTTTAGGTCACACTCCGACGGCGCGTTACTGCGAGACAAAGGCCTCCAGTTACTGTCCAAGGGAGATCGCACTTCATCAAGAGTGGAACAGTATTCCACAAAGTCTCATCGATAACCTTATTCCATCCTTGCTAAACAGGTGTGTAACAGTCTTAGTAGTTCTAGGGAACCACACAACATATTAAACATCGTGTATCACTTCCAAGCAATCAGTGGTTTGTCAGTTACACGCAATCACATGTTGCCCAGAGGTATCATATTCTTTATATCATTTCAAAGAATTGAAGTTCCCACATAATTTTTTTTGTTTTGTTCTAACCCTTAGTTATTTTCAGCGGCTAGTGGAGTGGTGTGTAGGATTTAACTATCGATAGTTTCATCTTGAATGGATGCAGTAATTTGTATTGACAGAATGGAGGGGTTTGGTTGTTATTAATACATATTTATTTGATGTAGAAGAACATTTACCTTAAGTACTGTACACACACAAGCATAACACAGGTAACACAAATGACTATTTACAAAGACAATTGACATATGGTTATATAAACAAACATTGGTTGGCCAATCTTAGCTGAAAGCGGGAGTTTTTACATGAAGCGGCAGCCGGAAGTTCCGAATATATATATATATATATATATATATATGTGTGTGTGTGTGTGTGTGCGTGTGTGCGTGTGTGTGTGTACGTAGTCTTTTAATTCAGCATCAAGTTTTTTGAGAGTTTTATTCAGCAAGCTTTATCCAGTCAGCAGTTTTATTCGGCGAGTTTTATTCAGTTAAATGTTATATCCAGCGAGTGTTATTCAGTCAGCAGTTTTATTCAGCGAGCGTTATTCAGTCAGCAGTTTTATTCAGCGAGCAATTGACAGATCTTACGCTGAGAGAAAATGGAGGCCAAGTGGAAGTTTAATTGGGCTTATCACTTATGTTCAGAAATGTGTTCTACTTGAAAGTTCAGGATGACATATGGAGGCTATAAGAAATAATGGTCTGGAATCAAAAGGGTTCTGTTTGGACTATCTGTTCGGAGAAATAATTGGGTGTTTAATTTAAGACTTGAAGATGTAACGGGAAATAAATGTTAAATGACATATAGGAGATTTAATTTTAGATCTAATTTCATTATCCTTATATATATATATGACGTAAGAGAAAAATACCTGTAGGTTTTTTTTTCAAAAGAAAAAACAATTTTTTTTCATTTTGTTTAAAATTTAATACAAAATACACTTTTGACAGAAAAAAAAATCTCAATGTCAAGAAAAAAATTATCGTAGATTAATGAAATTTGGAAAATGCAATTGTTTAGTTAACATGTTTACTTGACTAAATTTTCAAGATCACAGGTTAATTTAAGTTCAAGAAAATGTATTGAAATGGGAAATACGGTTACATTAACAGCCGGTGTAACCTCCAGAATTTTCAATACAAGAATGTTGTTGTTTTTGTTTATGCCACCTGATCGACAGTAACATCATATCAAGGTCCACGAAATTCATCGTGGCTAAGGGATAGAATTTTACGCTTGTTGTTAACCTTAGCTTTGAGCACCATGCATGTGACAGTATGATTTTGCTCGGTTTCTCCCCAATTTTGAGGGAGTACATCCTGGGAGTGGTCAGGGGCCTCCCCCCTCTTTTCCCTTTCCACCAACCTCACGAGAGGAGAATGCAAGCCTGCAAACCTTCATGCATTGTAACATACAGGTGCTGAATGTCACTTTGTGCTATAGAATTACATGCTTGTTGCATTTGTTGTGTCTGTGCTGGCTATGGATGATGCTGGAGTTGTCGTCCAAGATATCTCATACGTTCTCAATTGGAGACAGACCTGGTGATCGTGCATTCCAAGGTAACATGTCAAAACTCTGTAGAGCACGTTGTGTTACAACATCAACGTGTGGGTAAGGGTTACCCTGTTGGAAACACTCCCTTGAATGTTGTTCATGAATGGCAGTACTATAGGATGAATTACCAGACTGTGACGTACAAATTTGCATTCAGTGTATTTGGGATAAATATGAGGGTGCTCCTGCTGTCATATGAAAATACTTCCCTGACCATGACTCCAGATGTAGGTCCAGTATGTCTAAGCCGCAGACAGTTTGGTCGCATGCGTTCCTTTTGCCCCCTTTCGACCAACACACGGCCATCATTGGCACCAAAGCCGAATCTGATTTCATCAGAAAACATAACAGATTTCCACTCTGTCCTCCTCTGACTTGACACTACTGGCGTCGTAAATAGCAATAGCTTGGAATCAGTGGAATACACACAATGGGGCGATTGGCTCGGAACAGTCCTTGAAGTAACCGATTTACAACAGTTCGTTGTGTCACTGTAGCTCCAAATGCAGCTCGAATTTCTGCCGGCAGTAGGATGCGATGGCGGCGGTCTTCCTTCCCAGTAAGACCACCCAGAACCGGGTCTTCGTGAGGCAGTACCATCCCTTGACCACTGCTCCCATTAATCATACACAGTGGTTACATTCCGGCCCAGTCTTTCTGCAATATCGCTGAAAGAAAATCCCCCACCACGTAGCCCTATTACACGTTTAAGCTCGGTGAGCTGTTGATAATGGGTTCTTTATCTTCTTAAATGCTTTTTTGGCTAGCATCAACTCAATACGTCAAATTACACGGGCAAATAACTACGCTCACGAACTTTACAGCATGCAGTTATAGCACCCCTGAGTTGCGAGTTCTGAGTGGCGCTACTAGCGCTTCTGTTTAGCGCGAGATTTGAATCAATGTCATCTTTCAGATGTAAAAAAAAAAAGAACACGCCCACTACATTTTGCTTAACTAACACAAGTCTTTCTTGGAATTGGGATTTTTTTTCCCGTCAGTGTATAATGTTCTTTATGAGTTACAATTTTCTGCCTGCGTTCTTGCAGCTTATCTAACCTTTTGGAAAAGATAATTTGTTTTGGAGTCAAGATATGCTTACACTGCCACTTGTACACCCTCATAATTTACATATTTAAAGTTTTGCAGTGACCTGAAGAGACGATAGTTACAAGGTGCAATATCAGGAGAATATGCTGGATGAGGTAAAATTTTCCAATTTTTTGTGTGATTTAGCTTTGTAGTGATGCAGAATTACACACTATTGATGTTGGTCAAATATGGGTGTATATTTTGAATTTCTTTATTCCAAACCTCAAGTTTTGAACAGCATCGATCTTTCCCTATTCTTTCAGAAACTTTTCGTGCACTCTACCCTTGCAGTCCTATCAACAACACAAAATAATATTTCTTCTTCTGATGCACTCCAGTCACCAAGTGGGTCCATAAACCTCTTCCTTATTGTGACAAGTAAACTTTGAAGAATATATCGAAATTCTGTCCATTCAATTGTTTCGCTTAATTCATGTGGAACACAAACACAGAGTTTGGACGCAAGACCAAACCTTTTAACGTGATTTAAAGCAGTAGTCTGATAAATTTCAAACTTGAAGCCCGCTTTTGAGGAAGTTAGCGGGGATCCTTCCCTTTGTCATTGATATCTCATGGCCTTAATGATCTGAGTTGAGTATTCAGAGAAAAAATCCCATGAACGATATTTCGCAAACCATCTTTGGTATTCTCGAGTTGTTATTGCGTCCTCTTAAAATACGTCACAACAGGGTTTTTTTTTGTTTCCATCACATTATTCCCTTTTTGGAACCCATACAGCACAAAATGCCTTAAGGGTACTTTTTTCTACTCCTGTTGACAGTTTTACAAGTTTGAAAATACTGACTAAAATATGAAAAAAAATGTGTATAAATTATCAATCACATACTAATCTAACTGTTTAAATCAATTTCAGTAGGTTTTGAATTCATGCTAAGGGTCGACAACGCATAAAAGTGAGCATTTTCAGAAACAACAGAACTTTACCATACACCCAATATATACTAGCTTAAGCAATGAATGCATTTTTCAACATAAAACCTTAAAATTGTTGATAGGGAGTTTTACAACCAGTACAGTGAAAAGACAGCTGAAAAAAGAAAAGCAATAAATATATATATATATGTAAATATCAGCGCTATGACATCAGAGAGAGAGGCACACAAACGCGGAGAATGTCCTCACCCAATGCTTCGGCAGACTAAAAAAGAGGAATGGCGCTTTTCTTTACAAGTTTTATTACATAAATCTGCCCTTACACGCTGCATAAGGACCGGTGAGCTTGGGACGACGTGTTACGCTTGGGCTTAGAAATCAAGTACAATTTGAAGAGCGTGGAAAATGTTCCAAATAACAAGTAGAACTAGAAGAAAAGTTGGCGAGCGAGGTAAACAAAGGCAAGGGATGAAAGGTAAATTATTCTGCAGACGAAATGAGATCGTTATCACACATCAAGCTCCATTGCTTTGAAGCCACTTACGACAACCGGATGACAAGTATTACTGTGGCATAAAGATGAGATATTTTAGCTCTTTAGGATCAATTAATTTATAAAATAAATTTGAAATTGTTTATTATTCATTTTAACGATCTATCATTAGCTAGATAAAGTATGAAACTTTTCATCTGTCATCAATGACTTTTGTTATTCCATGAATTTTTTCTATGAAATCCTACACTTCAATAGTAACATTCCACAGTCTAGTCTATATAGAAAACTTGGAGAGAAGTCTGTTGTTACAAGGATTCAACTAATGGAAACAGATTTCTGTTGGTCACAAAATTTCTATAGAAGTCTACTAATTTACAGAACAAAAATAATTTAATTATTGATACTCTAGAGTCGTATTTTATTTCTACATTGTTAAAAATATTTCTTCAGTTACATAACAATTAGGATGTTTATTTTTTTCAAAATATCTATATTTTAAAAATAATTTTACATAAGAACTCTTAATAGGGTTAAATATAAATTATGTAACATTTAATTAATAGTCATCATTATATAGAAGTAAAATCAGAAATGAATCTGTTTTTTTTACATTCCCTTCCGAACGTGATAAGAGAATATTTTCGTTGAAAGTAATCCAAGTTTATCGTTTTTAATATGAAAACGTTTTGCGATGCCATGGTTGAATCTTTCTATCTAGTCTGTGTGTGCGTAGTAATGGAAATAAAAAATTCCTTTTTCTATAAAGGAGGAACTGATTAACATTTTATAAAAAAATTTCAATAATAAATTCTGGAATTGAATATCATTTAAAATAATGAATTTTGGAATATATATAAAATAGGACTTTTGAGAGAAAATTCCCGTTCAGATCCAACAAAATCACTTCTTGTGTTCAACCGAGCCTACAATGAAAAAACTGTAGTATTTGTTCTAATATCCAAACTTGGGATGCATTCAAGATTTCCGAAATGGATAGAGATGAAAATGAAACAATGGACTATTGGATTCCTCCCTCAATATTCAGGTCTGTTAAATATTTTTACTAAGATTTCAATTATTTCACTTTGATATACATTGATTGATTGATTGAACATGAACGTCGCACTGTTCAGCAACACGAGGGCTTTTGGCGACGGACCACGTAATTTTGAACCATGGTCAAGTGACGTGGACGACACCTGAGCTGGCACCCCTCTCCTAACTACCACACCACACCAACGGGAGGACGTTTCAGCTCTCGACAGATTTAACGTGCATCGCTGCCCTACACGGCGGGTCTTTAGTGATACTGGGCTCGAACTCGTGACATGGCAAGCCATGGTCCGATACCTATACCACTCGGCTACCGCGGCCTTGATATACATTGAATTTGTGTTGTAGTATTTTTAAATATTTCACATATTTCTACGCGAGTTTATATATATAATACATGTAAATATCAGTTGGTTTTCAACCTGATCTTTATTAGAAATCGAAGCTGAAAATTTGTTTTATCTAAGTATTTTTAACAAAAGCGTTAATAAATTGCATTTGATAAACATCTTCTATGTGTGTGTGAATATGCGTGCTGCATACATTCTATCAATTAGTAACCTTTTTATTCATTTAAATATTAACTGATTTATTTTGAATTATATTTTTAATTCTGCTGTTCGATCATCTCTCTCTCTCTCGCCTCTTCAATTCTCTGGAGGTCGGAAACCCTTCAGCTGGCCTTAGGTGAAAAAGATGGATTTTCAATGAAATTCCTCTCAGATGACTTCTCCCAAATGAACTGTTCTAGTGATATTTAGAATTTCCTCTCTGGAAACCTGAGATGGGCGTTTGTTTCCTTCTCGGAAAGGTCGCCTTCCTATGACACGTAAATATGTTCAGTGACTTCCTAATGCATTCTACACAATTGCACCTTGCCTGATAACGTATTGAAACATGGATGAGCTAACTTATTCATATTCATTTGCAAGGAGGGTCCGTGCTGCTGCTGCTGCTCTTGTACTCATTGGTCAATTAAAATTATTAATTGAATTACATTTCTTTCGACCGAGTCAATGGATTGGAATCGTTATCTGAGAAAACCTGGAGAAATAGTGTCAAAATTTTATATTAGATAATTTGGGTGTCTTAAAACATCAAATTAGGTGTATATTTATTTCTTTTTAAGGTGTACATTGCAACAGTGCTTTCACTTATGTTTTATTTTCGTTTATTATGAAAATATTTTTCATTTACAAAATTAAATAATTTTGACCATCCAAGTTTTAAAGAAACACATTATTTGAGCTGAAATATCTAAAATTCATCCAATATCCAAAATCACGAGTTTCTCTCAGGTAAAGTCTCTATTAGCATTTAGAACAGAGGTTCCCAAGCTTTTTTTATCTCTTAGACCCCTTGCGATGTTTTTCGGTTTCGGGTAGACCCCTACTTACCTAATGTGGAATTTTTGCAAATTTATCAGCTTAAATGTCTTTTGTGTGTGGACAGCTGTGTGATATTACTACTTACTTTAATAGAATTAAATTTCTAACTATAGATAAATATAGCGCGTTTATAAAAACTTAAAAAAAAGTGCATGTTAATAAATTAAATTAAAACTAAATTAATACATAATATAAATGTTACATAAAATAACTGAACTAACAAATGCTTTTAATGAGAGGGAGGAATTTGGTGCTTCAATATCAAGTTTTCAACATTTAATATCAGTTTAGTGAAGTTTAACCCTCAATCTCCTTTGTTAGCAAGTATCCAGTCCCCCTTCATTTGTTTTTGTTTTTTTTGTTGTTGTTTTTTTGAGATTGGGAAACTGACTTAAACTCCTTCTCACTAGGAAAAACAATTAAAAACTTTCTCATGGTATTGCATAATTCAAGACAAATAACAGGTACATGTTTTTAAAGCCAAAATTGCTGACATCCATTTCTGAACTTTATTTTAAGATCTTCGTTAGGGCCTATTCTGATCCGTTCCTCTTGTAATATGACTTTTTTTCAGTGGGACTCTATGAATTTATTGTCCACTGTGGTATTACAATAAAAAAATAGTCTCAAACCTTATTTCGAAATTTGAGTAAAGGGCATTTAAATGTTGAACGTAGGTTAAAATGTCCTGACAGATTGTCTGTGACAAATTCAGAAAATTTGCGACGCGTCCAATATTATACTTCTTTTGCTTAATTCTAGAAAGAAATGCTGAAATGGTCCTTGTCTTAGTAAAATGTATGCTGTCCCCTAATTACCACATATTCACTACTCTAAATTTAATAAATGAATTAGTTCAATGGGTTAAATCTGGTCTCCACTAGATCAATTTTTTTTAAAGATTAAAGTCACGATCTGGTTATCAAATCTCGTTCGTGCCATTTCTTGTCGTCATGTTAGCGAACTCAAGTCCAGGTGCGAAGAGGCTCAAAGTTCTCATTTGAGCGGGATTTGGAGACCGAGGTGTCTGCTCGGATCAAATGAGTTACGTTCAGAATTATGCCCAACAGCTTTCAAGTATTACTTTGAGAAGCCCCTTCATTTTTCGTTAGTCACAATTATTTTCACAAAAATACATCAGGATTATTTAGTTAATATTATATTGATATTGTATGTATACATTTACCACTATCTATCTCTCTCTCTCTCTCTCTCTCTCTCTCTCTCTCTATATATATATATATATATATATATATATATATATATATATATATATATATATATAAAAAACGTGAACACAGGTAATTAAACTACATAAAAATTTGAAGAAATTTTCTTTTTTTAAAAAAAAGAGATTTTTGAATGGACTATAATTATCGATTTTATTATTAATTTAAAAGCCCCCTTCAGGCTTAACTTTATAAATAAAATCAAATAATTATCGAATGAAAAGAAGAACATATTAACTTTGGCATTAGAATAATCTGATCAAGTCTAAATATAAGAAATATCTGTGTTTTTCTTTTCTTTCTGCAAGCTGTTTATAACTGTATTTTACTTGTTGGTTTCCTATAGAAAAGAAGAAAAGTATTCTAACTTCTTAAAATATTTTAATAATCCATTAATTTATCATTATACGCATTTTTTTCTTCTTAATGCCTTTCTATGAAAGAAAATTTGTAAAACAATATCAGAAAACAATCAATTGGTCAACTGAATGAACATAAAAGCAATACAAAGTAAACCATTTTAACTTAATATCCTAAGCTAACTTTCCTAAGCAAACAATAACAGACATCCCATGCAATGGGTTTTCTGCTGGTTCGATTGAAAACGAAAAAGGGTTTGCTTCCCGTTAAAGCTGATTTGACTAGTTGCATACAATTGGCATTTTGTACCTACTATACGAGGGATTTCAATTTTTTACTTACCTTAGAGCCTTCTGTGTATCAGTTGCTACACAGAGTATAGTTTTGCCAATTCATCAGTATAAAGATGGGGTTTTTTTTTTTTAGACTAAATTAATAAAGCTGTTTAGAGTTAACCTTTGTGACCCTATTAACTCGCCCCAAAGCGAATCCTTTTTACAGATGTCATTAGAGGGGAATGAGACTTCACTCTTTGAGTTACGTCTCAATTTAGTACCTCGCTTGAATTGGGCGGGATTCACAGTTATTCCTTACTTAATTAGCTTAGGGTGGATTTTTTCTCTTGGTTTTTTCCTCTAATTGCTTCAAGTGGATGGTTCTATCGATGGACTTCTTTTCACTTTTGCAAACACCAGTCACAGAATTAGATTTCTGTAGTCCCTGTTAAAATTTTCATTATTTTCTACGCAGGAAAACAAATATTTATTTACATATTATGTGTCTTCCTTGATCCTATAAACAGATTTCTTATCAATGAATTGTAATAGCAATGAAATTATGCTAGTATTCCACTGGTATATTTTCAGTTTCCTAGAAGTATATATTAGCTATTTGATCTCTTATAAATGACACTATTTAACTGATAGCATATGTTAAATTATATATTTTTTTAAATCAAATTTTTCAACTACTCACGTGGCTATTGTTAAGTATTTATCTACCAACAATTTATTGGACTGTTCAAGCTCATTATACGAGACATTATCATCAAAACAATTTATTGGACTGTTCAAGCTCATTATACGAGACATTATCATCAATTTATATAATATTTTTTCAAATATGTTTCATCCACAGCAGTTTTGATGAATACTGAATTATAAATATTTCACACACGGGACTACTTTGATGTTAAGAGGATGTGAAGTAGAGTATTTGCAATTTTTTTTAATCATCTATTAACTGTATGGGAGGGGGAGTGAAAATTAACGTCACACTGCACTATGGGGGAGGAAATGATGGTTTTTTAATGGTCTAGTAGAGTGTTCATTAACATCGCACTCTGAAGCGGCTATAGGCGACGGATCTAATCATTTTAAAGCAAGTGACGAGGACAATACCTCAGCTGACATCCCAATCTCCGAACTTTCACATGAGGTCATTTTGAGGACTTGAAGTCCCCTCTCTACTATGGGTCTTCAGTGATGATCTAGTGAAAGTGCCCAATTGCCTTAGTTATTGGCTCATTAGAAATAATATTTCAAGAAAGATTATATCGTTTTGCCCAATGATGCTTTTAGGAAATGTCCGATTGAGGAATTAGAGTGGACTTACAGATCGAATCCACGGCACTGGGATTAAATTCTGTGCTGACTGAGCTCGTCTGACTTTCGCTTATTTTAGAGGAAATGTAGGGTAAATATTTTTGTTTTAAAATTTTATCTCGTTCATACCTCCAGGTGCATTCGGAATAAGGACAAACCTTGATCAAGAGCCATTTGAAGCAGAATCCCGATCCATTAACATTATTTTATTATGATCCCAGCATTTGAACACAAAGGAATCAATGAAAAAAAAATGATTTTCCGTTGCCCTCTAAAGCAACCCGAGGGTCATTGATAACGATACTTGTCATTTGGTCCAACTACAAAAACGACCCTCTCTTCAGTCGTAGCAGCGGGTTTCAAGGCCACTGCATTCAATCCGAAGAAATAGACCAATTTTAAAAGTTTTCGCGATCGTTTGATTTTATTACAAAGAAGCACTCAGTTGAATTGATAGGACGTGGCATGAATTGAAAGACGTATTCAAGAGAGAGACAATTCGAGTTTCCCTTCAGTGAAGGAAATATTCACTCTTCAGTGCTATTGGAGACGGACCTCATCATTTGGAACCCTTATCAAGTGACGAGAATGACGACTGTGTGTGCTCTTCTTCTAACTTCCCCACCCCACTAACGTTTAAACCCCGCCCTATGCAACGGTCTCTTCTGCGCGGTAGGTACCAACTCATAACCACGAGTTCTTAACCTTGACCACCGCGAAGAAAGAGCAGAGAAGCAGAAGAGTCTTTCTAGTTGACTCTGGACATTTCAATACAGTAACACGACATCCACTTCTACCATAAATTGACTTGTAAATATCAATACCACTACATGTATATCTACATTGTATTTATGATTTTGGCATTTTGCTTAAATATTTATCAGGATGAAACTTCCTTTAGCAAACATTTGAATTTGTGAAACAGTTATTTATTCTTTTCAGAAATAGTCATCTAATTTTGAATCCTTTCAAATGGGATTGAGCTCGACAAGAGAAGACGAATCTGCATCCCACAGCGCAGGAAAACAATTGATAAATACAGCCGCTTAAAGGCTCGCAAAATATTTATCTACATTTTTGGGAAGGGTACCTAAAAGTGATTTCCTACTTTTCTAAAACTGAAATTTGTATGGACTGATTTGTTTCAGTAGACTCCATTTGAACGTTCAACTAGATTACAAGCCATAATTCTTCTGGTGTTCAAAAGAGTAGATATGTACTAAACTTAGCAGGAAAAAAACTATTTGAAAATCATTTCTTCATTAATTTTGTAGAGAAGAGGTCAAAATAACTGCAGATCGTTTATCAAGTTCACTTGAGGAAAAATATTTTCCACGAGTCATCTCTTGAATTCGAGAGCAAATGTTTCATTTCGAAGAAAATATTGATGTAGTGTTTCTCCTCCATGTTAATTACAATTTTAACACTGTGTTAATACAAGAGCAAAATTTGTGTTCAGTTTTCGGAATGATTATTTGGCTGATCAGATTCCAATTATTAATTCCCCAATCTTTGGTCATTGAATGGTTTCCATTGATTCGCAATTTCGTATTTGAAGAATGGAACTGAAAGCTTTTGTACTTGTTTACTGACGTCATTCTGATTCCATCACAGATATTCCAACTGGTTCAAAAAGTTCAATTCCCAAATATGAGGTCCGAAAATGTATCTTTAGCTGTGACCTGAAATATATAAGTCCCAAAGGGAAAAATTTTGGTTAAACTCCATTACAAATTGAACATTTTATTGGTTCTTATCCCGGATTATAATATAGATACATTTCGGTTATAATAACTTTCTTTAGAAAATAATCCCAAATCCTTTTGTATTCTTGCATCGCTCAAGCTACTGATATATTATTGATTATAATTTTATTTCTCTCTCTAACTATGTTATACTGGTTCAAATTGCCCCTCGGATCCCAAAAAAAGTTTTTAACATGTTGGTGGCAAATACACTTGCATATCATTCTTTACAACACGCTTCAAAGTAATTCAGAGAGTTAACCATACTCTGAGTCAAATGGTATTTTTTTTTTGAGAACATTTCTAACCCCGTGAACCACAAAGTATCCCACGGGGGCTTACATAGAAGTAAGCGGGAAGCACACATCTCAAAGAAGAAAAGGATTATAACACAAACATATATGTCATACCCGGGATTCGAACCCAGACCCTACGGCACCTCAGTAAGCGTCACTAACCACTCTACCGGATGGGAGACAGTCAAATGGTATGGACAACAAAAATTGGGATGCAACTTCCAACTTCTTTTTTACATTGACTCTTCACATAGCTGTTGATTGACTGCTTTTGGATGAGCTGTTATTTAATGTTTTCAAGTTGGTGGCAGCTTCAAATGACGAAGCCCACGCGTTGCTTCAAAAGGCGACGGTGTCAAATCACAAACTAGATGAAAAGAATGTGACATAGCCATCTGTCGATAGCAAACGGGGTGGATCCGGTGTTAGGGGTTGGGATTATCGGAAGGTGGACTTTTTAATTCAATACAACTTTTATAAGAATAACAAAATTATTTTATATAAATGAACAACTATTTTAATGAGGATAAACCACAAAGTAAACCGAATATTTAAGTCAGAACGCACAACTAGATCATTACCCTAAATATTAATTATCTACCAATCTCATTTTCTATATTATATTATTTTTTTAAAGAAAACCTTTCCCTCCCTTTGGTTGAAGACTCATCTATTCTGTACAGATGATGATGTACTCATGTCAATTACCTTCCATAAATATTATTCTCAAAGGGTTTTCCTTTTTCCCTTTGTAAGGCCTGCATTTGTTCCGAACGTTCCAAAAGCTTTTGGTTCCCATTCTCACCAAATTTTTCTACCCTTTTTTTAAAAGTATATCTTATTTGATTTTTTGCTTTGTTTTTTTCTTGGTTTGGGTTTGGGAAGGGTTTTTGCCAAACTTGGGTCAAAGAACGTGGGTTATGTTGAAGAAGAACCGAATGTCACAACCCCCAAGAAGAAAAACGTGTTTTTTTTGGGTTCTAATGTTTTTAAAAAAAATTTACGTGCCTAAATTTTATTTTGAATTTTTTCGTTTCTAATTTTATTTAAATTTTAACCTTGAATCCTCTTTTTAAACTTTTTAAAATTTCCAATATTTATCTTGACTTTAATTTTCTTTTTCCGTAGAATTAAATTTAATATTCAACTTAATTTTAAATTTAAACCCGGGACAGATAAAAAAATTTTATTCCATTAACTGGGCCAACATTAATAATTGTTGTTTAATAATGGTCTTTTTCCATTTTTCATATTTTCTTCTCTTATTTAAAATTGATACATTTAAATCTTCTATGTAATTTTTTCCCCGGGTGCGCCCCCAACCTTTCAGGACAAATTCCTAGGGAGGGGGGAGTTTGGCCCACTGCCCGTGTTGAGGCTACATATCAGTATTGAACACTACTTTCGGGTCGTCCCCCCAAAATAAAATCTAAGTTACTTTGTCAAATTTATGTTACATAATACCAATAAGTTTCACAATTATATATCTTTTTTAAATCCCAATAAACTTTCATTTCCACCCCGCATCTGGCCCATAAAACCCCCCAATAGCCGCGCACCCGTTATTATTGTTTGCCCTGACTCGCCGGTTTCCCTGAACCTGCATCATAATAAACGAACAACAACATATATATACATACATACATATTATACTACAAACTTTTTTCTAAACCATTAAAACAAATAACCAAAGGAATTGTCGCATCTCACGAAGTCATAATCGAAGCAAAAAAATGCGGAATTACAATTGTTTTCCCCAATTAAAGAAAAAAAATTTCACAAGTCAAAGTTCAAAAATAAATATACACTCATTGTAGTACAACTTTTGCGATTACAATTTAAACACCCCCCGAGCTTCCTTCTTTTTAAAAATTCTTCCGACCATTTTTGGGAAAAGATCATAAAAAATGAAACAATACAACCTATTTTTATTAGTCCCCACATATGACGCCCAATGACGAGGTGCACCACTTTTCTTTCCTCTTCTCTTTCCCTTGACTCCCGGGAAATTTTTTTGGCCTGTGAGGGTTGTAGTCTCCCTTGCCCTTTTCCTTGCTTGTCTTTTGCCCTTTTTGTCGGGACTCGATCCTTTCTCAGGCGGGGCCGCGGTTGTAGTCGGTCCATCTTGAACTTCAGTTGTCGAGTCTTGTTCTTTTCCTACTTATATAAATAAGGGGGACAATGGTCTTTGTTAATATTATTGGGCCCCTTTTTTGCCACCTTTCTGTGTCCATTTGGATCCATACGACCTTTTTTTTCCCCTTAGCCCCTTTTCTTTTTTTTTTCTGTCATTTGTAAATGAACAGGGCGATATGACCAGTGATCTGCGCTATCGGCCCTATCTTTTTTTTTATATTGTTTTGTTTGGGAGTTTAACCCCTTTTTTCCTCTAACTCACGTTTCACCGCAGATTTTTTTTTTCCCATATTGTGACTCATTTGATTTTGATGAATTTTCCAAACTACCTTTCCTGAGGAAACTAATTATCGGGGCACCTTTTTTCGCCCTCGTAAATTTTCCTAGACGTATATTTTTAGTTGATCAACGTTAACCGTTAATCATTTTCCTGATTTCCATATTACAACATATATTTTTTTTCTAATATCTATAGGTTTCTTAAAATTTTTTGTTTAAATTTGGAACAGATTTTATTACCTGAACAAAAAGGGTGTGCCCCTAATAAGCCCCAATCATTTATTTAAATTTTTTTTCTCGTTTCGTTTTTATAATTTTTTCCCCCCTTTTCCTGCTTATTTTTCGTACTTAGTCTAGCTTCATAAAAGATTTTTGATGTTTCAACTGTAAATTTCCCGATCCATCTGAAATCATTACTAATTTTTTTGGGTAACCAATTTTCGCCCCAAAAAATAACCGCGGTGATTTTCCGTTGTTTCTTTCCCCGCCGAGAATAGCGTACGCAAACTAAAGAAGAATTGATCCCATTCTGGTTGATCTTTAAACATTTTGAAATTTTTAAATTTATCCGATTAACCGTTCAGTCCGATTTGTTGTGGCCTATATGAAACAATCTTCACATGCTTTAGCCTAATCTTTCATTTAAGTCCAAAAACGGATATAAATTGGGGACCATTACCCTTTTTAAATTTTTATTGGAGCCCAAACGCGAAAAAAGTTATAAAAAAAATATCCCCGGGAGGTTTTTTAAAGGAAAAATTTTCCCCATTTTAAAATCTTTTTACAAAATATGGGATTCGCTATTCTCGATATGGGGTAGGGGCCAAACAAATCTACGTCACTTTCATTTGGATAATTTGATAAAACGGATTTAATCGACCAGCTGGTAAGGGTTTTATATTATTAACGGCAAAGGGAGAGAGACATATTGATCAATAAATTTTTCCCATATACGGAAATAAAAAAACGCCCGAATTTTATGATCTTTTTAAAATCTACCCAAATGTCCTGAAATTGGTTGTGGGAAATTCTCTCATTATTTCATTCCTTAAAGTTTTTTGGAATGCATACCCCATTTCACCCATTTGCGTTTTTCGCATTAAAAAACCTTAAATTAGCGGGGGACCACCCATATCGTTGATTAACAGGTTATTTTCCGGGTTATCTAAATATCTATAGATATGCCCCAACTCGGGGTCATGTTTTTGTTCTGTTTTTCTGCCCCGGAAGTGATTATAAATCTCTGATTTTTGCACAATTAACTTTTTCTCCTATTATTTTTTCCCAAAGGATTCCTTGATAGTATATCTGCCACCGCATTTTGAGCCCGGTCTATGTTCCCATTCTATTTTAAAATTTCCCCAATTTGGGGGCCCATCTGACCCTACTCGACAAACCTGCGTTGGCGTGTTAAGGCGCGGATCTGTAATAACTTTTTGACCTTCCCAAATATGTTCGGAATTTTTTCAACGATCATACTACTGGGCATTCTTTTGGTTACCGTTAACCTCGTTGTTTTGAGTACGTGAAGCAAATATAACGGGTCTGTTTTCCTGATTAAGCACGATCCCAAACCAATTGTGGCATCTGTAAATAATGAATGGCTTTTGGTTTTGGGAATTTTTAAAACTGGCCCTTTTTTTCGGGCGCCTTGACCTCTTCGAATGCCTTTTTCGCCTCAGTGGGCCAGACGAATTTTTAATTTTCGTTTAAAATTTAAAAGGGGCCCCCAAAAATCAGCATAATTTTTTAAAAAATTTCGCGTACCCTGGGGCATAAAAACCTGGACACCTCTTTTTTTAGTTACGGGGGGGTTTTATCTCTAGTATGGCTCAACCTTTTTTTCCGTTTTGATTCCTTTTTATAATAATTTCCAAAAACTTCAATTTATCGCATTCAAATTTAATTTATCTTTTTTTAATGTCAATCCCATTTTCGCAACAACGAAAAAAATTTTAAATGTTCCATGGGAGTGAATGATTAACGTATTTTAACGTCATCCATATATCATTCACAAACTTCCCTATCACTGGTTTTTAATTCAATTGCCTTTTTGTTGGGGCTGCCCCCGATAAACCGAATGGCCCCCTTGAAAACAAAAGGGCCCCTTTTTTTACGAATGCGGTCTTGAAAATGGGGGTTTCTGCCATTTGAAAGTACCCCCTTTTTAGATCAAGAGATGACATTATTTTGTATAGGGGGGTTGTTTTTAAATCATCTTAACGGTAGGTATCGCGGGTATTTTGTGGTCGAATTTAGTTTTTTTTATCTACCGCAAACTATGTTCTGGGTTATCCGGTGGTAACCCATTTTTTTTTGCATAACACAAACGGTGACGCGCGGGGGTTGAATTGGGAAAAATCGTTTCCCCCTTGTCATTTTTTGTGAAAATAATTATTTCTTTTTTGCCGGTTATTGTATGGCCTGGGAAACTACTGGTGGATTTTCCCGTGTCAATTTCAGGTATAAAACATGTGTAAGACCTGGTTTGTCTGAGAATAATCCTCTTTAAAATAAAAAAAAATTTTGTAGTTCTTGTTTTTTTGCCTCCCCAATTTTGTCTTAGACAAATCTATTTCAACATTTTCCTCTTCAAATTCAACCAACCCCTTTATTTGAGAACGGGAATTTTCAAAATTTTCTCAAAAAATTTTAAAAAACCATCCCCTTATAAAATCAACACCTAGAATACATGGGGATTAAATCCGTCAACAAGAAATGACCAAGGTCTTTCTTTCTGGGGAAAATTCAATTCTACAATTCCTTGTTTTGACATTTCGCCCCTGGCTGTTATTACCTGGGGTCCGATTTTTTTTAAATTTTTTTATAAAAAATATTTTCTATATACCCCTTTCCCATATAAATGATTTTATCGTTCCCGGGGTCCCATGGCTTAAAAATGTGTTTTTAAAAAAATAGAACGTGGGGAAGCTCTACGGGGTGAATAATATCGGGGAATTTAATTTGGGATTTTCCTGCCGATTCCTTTTTAGGATATCTTTTTCTTTTACAACATTCAATCATCCCCTTTGCATCCTTCGCCTCGACGTTTTTATAACCCCTATTTTTACGGTCCCCTTTAAAATTATCATTTCGATCATTTCGAAATTGGTATCCCCCTTTCCCTTGAATCTCTGATCACCATTCTAAATCTATTCCTCTCGAACCCCCTATTACGACGGATTCTCATAAAAAAAATTTTGCCATTATTTGGGCTACGCCCAACCTCAGAATTTCTCCAGTTTTCGATCAGCATCAAAATTAGGCATCCTATGGGGTTTTTACCTTTTTCACATTATACTATTCTGTGAACCCTTTTAATTTTTTTCCTTCAAATTTGAATATTTAAAAAATTGTACGGGTTCTGCGGTTGCGAACTTTACGTAGTCTTGGGTTTGTGGTTCGAGTCTCACAAATGTGATCAACCAATTCCCCCTGCGACATCCCACCTAAAATCTTCTGAATTTTAGTAAAAAAACAAAGTCTGTTCGTTCCTGATTTCTTCCCCTGCTGTGACGCGAAAAACCAGCCTTCAATTTTTTCTTATTTTGATTGGGGCTTTTCTAATTCAGCCGACTGGAAACCTGGTGTACTTTCCGCCCCACCCTATTGGTCCAATCTTGAGCCCCTTCCCTTGAGATGACTTTTTTAAATAAGCACATGACAGAACCCCGGGGGTTTAAGTAACTGTATTTGATTATCTATTGTTAAAATCCGTTACATTCTCGACCCAAAATTTTTCAGGTAAATTTTAAATAAAATCCTGCATTACCTAACCCCAATTAAGAATGCGGCGAATTTACATAGCCATCTGTCGGGTATGACGTGGTGGATCCGCGTAAGTTAGAGGTGTGGGATTATCGGAAGGATGAGAATTTTATAATTTTAATACAACGCTTTAAAATTTCTTTTTTATAATGAACAACTTATTTTAAGGGGGTAAACCCCAAATAAAAACCCAATATTTAAGTAAAACACAACAGATCCCTTTTCCTAAAATTATTGATTATTCTAATCTCATTTCTTATTATATTTCGGAAAAATAACCTTCCCACCTTGGTTGAAGACCACTTTCTGTTTTCTTTAGATAATAATGTACTTGTCTTTCCTGCCTTATAAATATTATTCTGGGTTTTGGGGGTTTTTCCTTTTCCTCGTGAGTAGCGTCAAACATTGTTCCAAAACGTTCAAAAGCTTTTTCCACCCTCTCACCAAACTTTCATCCTTTTTTAAAATATATCTTATTTGCATTGTTGCTTTGTTTCTCTTCTTGGTATTGGTTTGAAAAGTTTTGCCATTAATCGTGGCCGTCAAAGAACGTAGGAGTTATGTTAGAAGAAGAACGCGAGAGATGTCACAAGAAGTCATATTGAAAAGGCAAACATAAAAACAGAAAATTTCGCTCTAGAATTTAAAGTGGTGGATATAAAAGAGGGGAAGAAAATTTGATTCGAATTAAACTAATTAAGTTCGAAATCAGAGTAAATAAATTTCGAAAGTACTAAATAATTGTATTGTTGATATACAACGGCAATCAATACGGATATGTTGCACGATCGGAGCAGAACATTATAGTTCTCACAGAAGTGGTGTTTCGAGAAATTTGCAGTCAGTATTCTATTCCTGTAGAGAAACCAAAACCGCCTGAGCAATGACGGACATTTCTACAGCCTTAGAAAACGTGGCCGTTCCAGTCCGAATTCTTCTTCGAAACTACTACCGGGAAAGATCCCACTCAATGGATCGAGAAGCGAATTCTTTCGGAAATAACAAGTGTATAGAGCAAGGGAACTTATTAAGAAATCCTACAGAATTTATATAAAGCAATGATGCCTATATGACGTCCTAGAGCAAGTGAATCGATAATAAGTGGCTTCCATGAATGCGTTGAACTCGAAGCACGCAACAAGTATTTAGATAGTCAATTGATGATTTACTCTATTGTAATTTTGTAAAACTAATTGAATATTTGTCAGAAGATGGAATTCTGAGAAAAAATTTATAGCCTTAGTAACTAATGCTACTTGAAAAAATATTCACGGAATCGTCGAATTATAATGTAAAAAATTAATGACAAAAAATGATGATTTTGCAGGAGAGAAAGAAATTATGCCTGAGGAAAAGTTTCCCTTCAGATCACTTACAATCCCCCATCAAGATTATATCTTTTTCCAATCATGCACTTTCGAAGAAGTGGCGGAAAAAAATTTCCCTGACAGACCTGTCTGTTTTTAAAAACTGAACAGTTCAAGACTCAGTTGAAAGTGTAACTATTTGAGTTTTCTTTGTGATATCTACGTGCTCTATCACTTTATTGGTGAAGAAACAAATGAATTCCCTCTGTAGAGCACCCTCTGGATCGTGCTCCTATTACTGCTGAAACGATTCTCTAACAAAATCATGAAGCCACTTGATTTGCGGTCCAAGAATATCGACCATTTTTCAAATCTATGCAAAGGTTCGATCGATTTTTCTAAAAGAAATTACAGAAAAAATTTACACACACACACACACACACACAATGGGAGCCTATTTACTAAAACATTTGTTCAATAGAAGTAGTTTTCGTTTAATAACCTTTGGGATAGACAAAAAGCTTAATAAATGCTTTTCTTTATTTTGTAATCAATGCAGTCATATCGTTATAATTTTCAGCTGAAATGCTAGCTACACATTCCACAGAAAACAGAGATTTCTTTTCATTGAATCCATACTTTGTCACTCCTTTTGCATCTCTTTGCCACTTGGAGACTTCCAAAGTAGGAATTATTGGAGTTTTCCTAAGAAGGATATCACCTTATCTTATACGTCACGAAAGTGGAACCAATTATAACTAACCCCAGTAGTATTGAAGGGATTGTGGGATATTTTTTTATTAACCTTTGAAGAGCTCCATGAGCGCGTTTTGAGGAGGAATCTCGTAATTTGGAGCTCTTGTCAAGTGACGAGGAGGATACTTGAACTGGCATACCGCTCTCTAAAATTCCACAACCCACCAAAGTACTTAAAGTCTTGACAAATTTAGCCTATGCACAGTGAGTGTTTAGTAACTTCAGGATTTTTAACCTTTTATGCACCGCATTATGATTTACTGTAATTTTTTCGTATAATATTTCTTTTTGAATCACTGCATTGAAAATTTTAAGGGATATACATAAATAAAACACTCAACTTTGGGAAATTTAATCTCTTAGAACTATTTAAAATTAAATTGGTACTTTAAAGTACTGTGAGTACACGTATGTTCAAAATATTCAAATGATACGAAATGACCGTATGGCATTTTTTACGGAGTTTTTACTCTTAAAAATGCTAAATAACCAGAGAACACTAATATTTTACAACACAAAATATTTATTTTTTAAAATTATAAAATTTTAAAAATTTATTTACTTTTTTACATAAAAAAGAAAGTTTTACACATAAACTTGATTTAATGATATATTCAAAGAAACAGTTTTTCTTTTCATTAATACACAGGGATTTATTACACGGTGCGAATTTCGAGTGAGGTTTCGATTGAATGTTTTTTAAGGCACTGGATCCTGGGGAAGGCATTTTCTGTACATGAACTTGTACACCTTGAGTCTCGTTCAGTCTCTTGATCGACATCTTAAGACGAATATTCCAGCTGTTGGAACTTCTGCAGCGGAAGAATCATATATCAGCACATCACTCATTTCATATGGTAGGTTCTGTAATAAATCTAAAGCCTTTTCAAGACTGAGCTTCTTTTTTCCAAACCTCTAAGAAAAGGAGGGGGAGTAAATGAAAGCATATTGAAAACCTCCTATTATTGTTAAATTTCAGTTACACATAATTAAATCAAAACATTGCTAATTTTTGAATAAATTATAGATATTTCATTTAACTGTATAGTAAAAAAAAAACAGATCAGATTCAAAGTTCAAATTTTTTTTGAAAACGTTAAGACAAAAAGATAAAAATACAAAATAAATAATTTAAGCTCAAAAGAAATGCCAAAAACGCATAACTCTATAGCACTATAGTTGTGACGCTACAACACAACAAAAAACAACAATAAGCTCCATGGATGAAAAAAGTTCCTCCAACTTCTAGTGTATTGTCGATATTTATAGATACGACAAAGTTATTCAACTATAAAATTAGTTATACACACTGTTCACTTAAAATAAATAATCCAATCGTTTTCTAAGGTTTTAATTAACACACACACAAAAATAAGACACTAACCTTTTACCATTAACTACTTTTTCGGAACAAAAATGACAATCTCGGCAATCTGATCCAAATGTCAGCTGAAAACACAACTTGTGTTTCAAAAATGTTCGCCTTCCCCGCCAAAATATTCATCATAGAGCCTGTGCTGCAATGTATCTTGGAAGAGTGGAATGAAAAGAGTGTTCCTGCTAAATATCATCAGAATACTAGTAAAAGATGTTGATTGTATGTAATTTTAAAGTGCGTGGCACTCTTATTAGTACTGTCGGTAGATAAAGGGTTAACTCATGACTCGACAAAAAGAACGCTGGCCACGAGTTCGCGATCAAGACCACTCGGCTACCACGGCTACATGAACATAAATTGGATTGTTGAAGCTGTAATGAGAAGTGAAGTTTTGAAAGGGTTCGCCAGAGAAAGAAATACATGGCTCAAATTTTCTAAGCTTTTTTCTGTCTTTTTAAAAAAAGAAACTGCTCTGTAGAACTTCAAAAATTAATTAAGAATTGCAATATAAACGATTTAAACTAAAACAGCTATGTAGTAATATATAATTAATATAATTTAATTATTTGTTATTCTTTTAATAATTTGTGTGTGTGACCATCCTCGATTAGATTTTTTTATATATATAAAGTGCAAATTGTGTACCCACTTTTGAAACGAATATGCATAGTATTGAGTATTTCTATGAAAAGTAATTCTTCCAAAAAATTCTTTTTGATGTAGGAAAATTTCAAATTTCAGTGAGGCTGTAACCAATATGAAAAATACTACGAATATTCAGCCATTTAAGGGCATTACTCAAGGCACTCGTAATATATTGAACAATTTCATTCTTGAATTTACATTTTTTTAACTTGATTGTATGTGGAAATTATCTGTCCATTCAAATGACACATCCACACTACCAACTCTTTGTAAGTTGATCCAACAAATAATATATAGAGAGAGAGAGAGTGAAACGTAATGAATCGGAAAGACGAAAAGATTCATCAAAGGAGTAACAACGCAGCGCAAAGAGAACAGAGACCTGCTGACTCGGGGCAGGATTTGAAGGCGCCGGCAACTCCGTCGCGCCGACACCTTCACAAGATACGCCTGTTTTTTCCACATTTAACGATCAAACCGAGAGAAATCCAATTCGAAATGTGCAGAAAGGTCTCACGTTTTGGATAAGATTCCAAGTTACAATCAACTCCAATTAAGAGGATAAACATTTTGCTTAGATGACTCGATTGACTATATTTTAAAACCTGTTGTGCAAATCTCTGTTCGTTCTGTAGAATTACAAGTTACACCGATATTTTATCAAAATATCAACTCAATTCAAGTATTTATTTTTAACATTAAAACAGCTGGTTCAGAACAGATTTCAGTTCAATAGGAGCTTTCTGATAACATCTTAAAATTTTTATGAGCTATTTTTTTAGCTTATATAAAAAGCACCATATCTGTATTGCCACTAATGTTTTTCAAAAGTAAATTTATTTTCATAAACATTTTTAGCAATACTATTTGAGGGTTTTATTTATGGTTTGTAAAATCTGATAGATTTCTCTCAATTAAAAATAATATTCATCAAGAATAAAACTCAAGAGAGTTTTGCCAGCTAAGCAGAAATTTTAATTTAATGCTGCGTTCAATTTCTTGTTTCTGAGATAAAGTTTACGAATAAGTGGAATTCTTATAAATCGTTTCTAATCGTTCTATTGTTCTTTTTGGACAAGATGCTTAAAGGTTGTAAAATCATTTAGTGGTGTTCTGTGCAAAATTCCTCTATTGAGTTGGATTCAACTCAACAGCCGGTTGATTTTTGCCAGAAACATTAGAAAGACATTTTTCTTTTCGATTTCTCTATACCAGCTAATATTCTTTAGTCATTGAATTTAAGAAGTGAAAATGTTTGCTTATCCTTTTCCATAGAAAAATATTTCGATGGAGCCCCAGAATATACATGTCACATACGTTTGAAGCAAGAACCCTTTCGATTTCATGATATTTCTATCTGCCATCACAGCAGCACGAAAAGAATTCCAACCAGGATTAAGACTGAGAGAAACATTCATCTTAGAGCTATTTTCTGGATTTTCAAAAACAAGAGTTGAAAAGGTCGAAGTTTTACTTTAAAATTCAATTCAATATCTTGGGAAATATCCTAAATACTATTTTATACCATCTGAAATTATTTAATGGAAACAAACAGCAATAACATGTTACGCGCAGTCGAAAAATTGTAAAAAAAATTGTTTTCCCTCATTTCTGTATCCATTTAACAGTACTTTATCTTTCAACCCTAATCATGATCTGTACGTATTCGTTTCAGTATGCTCACTTAATTTACCCTCATTTTTTCAGAAACAAGAGTAAAATTATCTGAAAAATCCATATCTCCATATTTTAAATGCTGAATAAAGGTGAATTAGATTTCTCAAGTTTGATAGATTTTTTTCGCAGTTTAAATATATTTCAGAGAAACCCCTTACTTACAAATTAAACAAAAATAAATTTGGACTGAGAATAAAAGGATTTTTTTTTTCTTCTCGTTTACCATTTGGTTGAGTGTAGCATATTTTCCATTCCCTAAAATCTGTCTCTTAATGAATATTGTTTTTCATATCGAAATCACCATTTAGATTCCCGTCCGACGCTGTAGAAATCTTTCACTTTTTATCTAGTAAGGTTTTCAATTGGTTGACTGTCTTAATTACTTCAAATTCTGTTGGAATGCAAGTTTGTTTCGCGATATTTTTTTTCAATCATGAGCTTTTACCCATTTCGTTAATTCAAATCAATAATTAAATTTAGCTCTTAATTCGTTGTTGTAATTATTGACATTTTTAGCATATATGTATATACATAGACATAAAAACACCCATACCAACATATAATATGTATATATATATAGTAATATAAAATAACAGTGAAGAAGTACTAGAACCTACAATGCTAAAGCAGGAAGAAATTGGAATTCACCAGACATAACAAATGTAGATTCAAAAAAGTCTTTGGACTAAACTGGAGACCTATTATGATTTCTAAAGCTGTCGCTGAATTAGGCCAGCGAATTAGGGTTAGCAATGCTTTAAGGATTCCTACCTTCCCCGTTCAGCAGAAACTTTCGACATAATAGGAAAAAAAAGCACCTAGTTGAAAAGTTAAGCCTAATACAACACGTTGAAGAAAAACCAGATAATATATTAAAATGAAGCTAAGAAAATAGAACAATAATGAATGTCACAAGGAGAGGAATAAAAAAAGAAAATAAATAAATAAAATAAAAAAAATAAAAAAAACTTACGTGTAAAATAATTACTGGAAATCGAAAATTCAACCTTCCATAATAAGTTCCCTACGCGAAATGACGTAAAAAATTGGAAAGACTATTCGAGAAGAAAAAAAATAGTGGCGCCACCTAGATATTTATTTTGCAATTAAACAAAGCACTAAGATTTTTTTAAAAATAAACAAAATAAAGGAAGATTTAAAAACGATAATGAACAAATTTAAGAATAGATAAAATCAAATAAAAATATATAACAAAGTAAAAAAACTTGGATGATTATATACTAATCGATATAT
>BMAV01001458.1:1038007-1091696 GCA_019973955.1 Trichonephila inaurata madagascariensis | reverse complement strand
TATATATATATATATACGAATTCAACGAAAATATTTGACTCAATATACAAAGGTATTACATGTTTATAGTGTAGCCTTAAGTCAAATTTTGAATTAAGATTTTTGTCATATTTCTGCAATTCTTTAATGTATCTAATTTGTAGCTGTTTGAGGAGAAAATAATTTCCAATTGATTTCAAAAGTATATTTTGTTGAAATGTTCGTCTCCTTCCAAATAATTTTCGAAACAAGCTCCCCACTTGAAAAGTATATTATAGATAGGTGGGCTCTCTCTATCAATTCAAACATGGAGCTCTTTAGAGTTTCCGAGGCCACTTATTAAAGAAGACAAATACATGCGCTTGAAATTGAATTGAAGCCAATCCAATCGTGTGTTAAGAAGCGTTTGACATGTCTTCTAGTGAACCTTAGTAAATAATGCATACTTTTGGCTTTCATATTTCAATTAATGTAATAATGGGAGTCTTTTTGAAGTGAATCGATCCGTCTCGGGGAGCCTAAAAAGTAGGCAAATTGTCTCATTTGAAAATCAACAAATAATGCATGACTCAAAGTCGGGAGCGGCTTTCCGGAGACCAATTGCCAGGTGTAGCCGGTACATTAGCGTCATTGAGCATCTTAATGAACAGGTCATTAGAGTAGACGATCGATCATTTAGTGGGTGGGGACTACGTGCGGTTCTATTAGATCTTCCGTACTTGGAGAGGAAGATATTTTCAATAAAAATTGTAAACGGAGAAGTGGAAAAAGTAGGAGCAAGATTTTTTGGACCCAAGCAGTGCACCTTCCTCTCCCAATATTGTAAGAGTCCTATCGGAAAAGATTCGATCTGAGAGTGGCTTAAAGAGGAAGATCCTACTACACTATTCAGTTTCAATCGAAATCTTTTCGGTGCTGAAATACTTTGTAGTAGATGTGAAGAGAGGGAAGTTTGAATGGGACAACACCAAATCTTCATAAAAACAGAAAAATTTATAAAATACTTTTCATAGGTATTTAATTGTATATCCAAAAATTAATTCATTGTTGATTAACGTCACATTACGAAACTACATACTGCGGTATTTTGAACCATAGTCAAGTCACGAGTATCATATATCCAGCTCTCTACACTTCCACTCGACGCCAATGTAATAACTTTGAGCCCTGACAGATTGTAACGCCTCTTTACCTGGTATATCTTTAGTGACACCAAAACTCAACAAATTAAATTTCGGTCAAGAGTTAACTGCTCGGTTATTACGGCCACAAACAAAAACAAATTAAAAATATAGCTCTTTTCATTTGAGAGGATCCCATAAATCATAAAATGTATCTTGAAATTGTAATAAGTAATGAATTCCTCAAAAGCTATAAGAGTGCCTATACATTTCCTTCTTTAATAATTACGCGCAAAATATTTTTAAAAAAAAAAAATTTTTTTTTTAAATTTTTATACCTCAGTAAGTGAGGTAATAAAAACCTCTGACAATAAGATTCGGTGAATAGTGCTGTAGCATTAACTTAGAGGAAATATTAAAGAAAGTTACCTTACTTTCTTTTGAAATAGTCACCTCTCATAACAATGCACCGCTGAGATCTGCTATACATGTCCTCGAAATTTTGTAAGAAGTCCTCTTTTGGGATGGAGTTTAAAAACCTCGTCACATTTCGTTAAATGTCAGGAATATCATCAAATCTCTGTTTTCAAAGCGAGTTTGAGTCTGTAGAATAGAAAGAAACATGGAGGATTGAGATCTGGCGAGTAGGGTGGATGTTCAGTTTGGGCCACCGCCTTTTTTGAAAGGAACCGTTTGACGATATTGGCTATGTAAGAAAGAGCATTGTCGTAAAAAAACAAAAAAACATGAACCTTGTTGTGCGTACTGGGAGGGGGGGGGGGCGGCGTACCCTGCGGAGACGTTTCATGAAATTGATCAAAATTTCAATGTACCTTGCAGCATTCATTGTGTCGTTCCCTCAGGTAGAAATTCCTTGGGGATAATGTGTTGAACATCAAAAAAGGTGATGAGCATCGTTTCAATGCTTGATTTTTCTGCTCTGACCTTTTTCCGACTAGGTAATGCAGAAAAACACCATTTCATGCTTTGCCGTTTGGTTTCAGGGTCGTACCTAAGGAACCAGGACTCATCTCAGTGACAATACAGTTCAAAACATCTGCAGTTTCGACAAAATCCTGCGAAGCCTCTACACTTCTGATTGTCAGGGAAATGATGCGGCACAAGACGACAGCACGTTTGTCTCATCCCTAAATTCTGAGTAACGATTTGTCGCACGGATTCACGGTTAATCTGCAGTTCATCAGCTGTCATGCGCACAGTTAATAGACTATTTTTCTCAATGTTCTCGTCACTGACGGAGGTCTTCCGCTTAGGGTTTGTCTGAAACACTATCTCGGCCTTCTCGATAACTGCCGAACCACTCGTACACATACTCAGTGAACAGTGCTTGATCTTCATAAACCAGCATCGCATATGTTTCTTTCGGTGTCTTGCCAAACTTAAAAACAAAACTTTAAATTGATCTTTTGTTCGTTCATTTTCATATTGTCAGTTAAGAACCAACGTTCTAAGCAATCACATTGTAAAACAAATCTTACACGGAACATAAGCGACGCTCAACTGAACAACGGTGGGGACAGATGATCAGCGAGTGCCGCTACGCATGTGCAGCGTTTTGTCTCGCCAGCGTTGCCAAATTAGCCGTTCTGAGCAATAGTGAAAAAGAATTAGTTTGAAATGTGAAACGGAACATTTTTATGCATGAATTCAAGGGAAAAAATTATTTTCGTAAATTAAGCATTTTCGATGATAACAATAAAAACTTTTAAAAATATATTTACAGAATGCTTTGCTTTTTTTCTAAATTTTAATTCATTAAAAAATTAAAATTTTTGCAAAATAAAACTTTTATTCTTCAATGATGTGATAAAATTCAAGGAAAAGGGATTATACATCAAAGCCTTGAAGTATATCTAAAGAATCCCAAGTGAAAAATTCTTATCAATTGCATGTCGATGAACTTGGAATTGTCTGTTTGAAGTTATCAGAAATCACAGTGATGGCGTAAGTGAAAGTACACTTTGCATTTCCTCAATAAAATGCGGGAAATTTGAATAGTTATTATTTATTTATTTTTTTTTTGAAAATATGTTGTTGTTACTAATGCCACCTGATCGGCGAAGTCCAGATCAAGACCCCCGAAATCATGGCAAAGGGCTAACGCCTGTCGTTAGCCTTAGTTTTGAGCACCATACAGGTGACAGAACGATTTATCTCGGTTTCACCCAAATTTTGAGGGAGAACACCCTGGGGATGGTCAGGGGCCTCCCACCTCTCTTCCCCTTCCACCAACCCTACGAGAGGACTTGCGGCTCGACGGCTATTCAAAGTACCCCCATGCCGTGAAGGCACTATTCATTTACAAACATCCATGTCTTCTCCGGGATTCGAACCCAGGCCCAACGGCGCAGCTGTCAGCGTCGCTAACAACTCTACCGGATGGGCGACTTTTGGAAAATATAATCTATATAATAAAGACAAGGGGGGGGGGATTTACACCTAGCATTGGACCAATCCCCATTGCACAAATTTTACAACTGTTCCTACTCATTGCTGAAATTGTAAAATTGTAATTTATTTGTATTATGTAGTTCTGAATTCAACTTTTTGCAACCCATTTTTACTAAATATACTTTATGTATAAATAAATTTATTACACTATCAAGAAAAAAATGTTACTATATATAGAGAAATAACTGGAAATTTTTTAATTTTAATTAAGAAGCTGCAAAAAATAAATATAACTTTTCTATACGTTAAAATGAAGGACAAAAATGAAACTGAGTGAAAAATGTATTATCTGGACAGTTTGATCTATCTGAAATGGTGTTGAAAGTTTCACTGTTGACTTCATGGAAATTTTAGTAGATGGGTTGAGTATAAAATAATCCTTCATTTATACAATGAAAATGAATCATTGAAAGAAATCGGTGAAATAATGAACAGGAGTCGATAGCAATTATGATCCAATGTTTCTAGAAGGGTTCCAAGATGTGACTACCCAAACTGTCTGGCTTGTAGAAAAAGCGAGAAAAATAGCCAACACTTAATGAGAAGACAAACACTTTAACTCCCCTCAGAATTCTTCCAAATCAAAAGAAGAAAACCTTGTAAATCAGTCAAATGATTGGGGGTTTATTTTTGAAAAAGGACATTGGGGAGAATAATAAATAGTACTTTTGATTGAATGCATCGTTTTTTCCCTGTACAATTGAATTCGTTGGAGAAATGAAATTGAAAGCCAATTCAAAGCTGAGTTGAATGTTTAAGCAACAGTCAAACCTGAGGAAAAAAGTCTGATGGTGTGGGCCAACTTCAGTTCATTGATGGTACAATGAACAAGCATGTGTACTTAAATATCCTTAAACATAATCTTGAAAAATTGCCCCTCATCTTCATCTATACAACAAATACTTCAACAGGACAGTGATCCAAATTTATGAAAATCATTCCTACCTGTTCTTAACTTATTCATTCGAATTTTTATTTAAAATTATCTTTATAAAATACTAAATATTATGTAAATAAAATCTGCTTTGATAAAAATGACTCTACTTTTGAGAAAGTGGCTTTGAAACGAGATCAAAGATTCGTCTTTTATTTTCACTAAAATTTGGATTTCAAGTCGACCCTTTTTGAAAACATTTTGGGGGGGAGAAAGTAATAGTAAAAGTAAATTATGTTTTACTTTCAGATGGATTCTGAAAGTACAAGTCAGTTGGACCAGCCATTATTTTACAATTTTAAAAAATCAAGAATTTTTGAAGGTTTTTTTAAACTTTTATATAATACTCATTTTTTAAATTTTTTTATTTAAGTGATATGTGTTTCTCTTAGATTATTTCAAACAAAAGATAGTATGGATTTGAAAATAGGTTCTCTTGTTGATTTTTAATAATTAATTTTCTAGCTAAACCTGGAAAAAAAACGAATTTTTTTTAAATATTAATTTTAGCATTTTTTAAAAAGATAACTAGAGATCTCAGTCATAGATCCAGTAACTCACTTTTTACTAACATTTACATACTACTTCGTACTAACTTTTACAGAACATTCGTTTGGAAATATATACAAAATATTTAAAGACTCTATCTTTAATTTTAAAAAAGGCCCTAGGGATTAGAAAGCACTTATATCTGCAAATTAAAAGTCTGAGAAAATCGAGTATAAAGTAATAAAACAAAAACTTATAATGCACTTACAGCTCTCATATGTTATTTTCCAATGTATGTGTGTTGTGTGTGTGTGTGTGTGTTCGACATTAAAACACTACTTTAATTAAATATGACTAAAAATATTTCTTTTAATTTAAAACATATTTTTGCATAAGATTGATAGCATTTGTTACGGCGACTTGTTATTCGGCTTAATCTTAAACTAATATTTTTAGAAAAGTTTTGAAACACAAAGCACATTTGTGTATAAAATAATAATAATTCTAACAACCTAAAAACCACCAGGATAAACAAATTAATTTTTTTCAGTTTTAATTTGGAACAGTTTTAGTAAACTTCAGTTTTTGTTTTGCTCGACTTTAAAATACCTATAATATAGTACTACAATACATTTTCTATGATGTAGTTTGGTATACGAAGGAAATATTCAGCTTTAACGGCAATACTTGAATTCAGAATATTTGTATTCGGTACTTAAATAGTACAATACTTAAGAGATACATCATTTTCTGAAGTATTCCATTTCTTCGCAATATTGTTTTTCATAGCAACCTGAGAACGTTTTGGCCATGACATTTTCTGAACGAGAAAAATTAATGATGAAGTTTCTTAGTTACATAAACTATTTTTTAAAACAAAAATTGGCCTGGAAATTAATCTTAATTAAGAGAAATATAAAGAGCTCAAAACACAATGAAGCAGGAATGATTTTAGTGATGAAAATTGAAATTAATTACAATTTCACATAGAAAGTGAGCGAATATTAGCGTCTCACTGTTCAGCTACACGAGGGCTTTTGGCGACGCACCAAGTAACTTTGAACCATGGTCAAGTGATGTAGACGGCACCTGAGCTGACACCCCTTCTCCTAACTACCACACCACACAACGGGAGGACGTTTCAGCTCTCGACAGATTTAACGTGCATTCCTCCCCTACACGGCGAGTCTTTAGTGGTACTGGGCTCGAACTCATGACATGCCTGCCACGATCCGATGCCTTGACCACTGGGCTACCGCAGCCCCCTTCACACTGAAAGAGTATTGTATTTAATTAATTCAAGAGTAAAGAAATGCTTTAAAATGAAATCGAAACCTAAGCTCAGAAAACTTCAAATGTCTTAGAAACTGGTTATCAGATCTGAAATTCAGTGGCAAGCTTCCCAATGATATGAGTCACAAGAAAATGCAAACAAAAAAATCGGTATTATTGAAATTTGCAGGGTACTGTGTAGCCTTAGAAAAATTAAGCCTCCATTCAATTTGCTTTCTGATCCCATTACTTTTGATATTGATACAGCCCCTGAGGAGCAACAGCTTGAGCTTATAAGTCAGATCGCAGTGTGAAGAAATGTCACTGACTTTTACAAATCTATGTCAGCTGTAAAATGTATGAAGAAATTTGTCTTTATATTTGAGTCGTCATATATTTTTGAGCCAAGTTTTTCTTACATGAAGATCAACAAGAGTCAATAGAGATGTCAATTGGCTGGCATGAACTATGATGAGAATTTCAACAAACCATCTCACTCCTGATTTCAAACAACACATTTGTCTCATTAATCTTATCTGATAATCAAATGTGCTATAGAAATTAGGATAGAAAATAAATTGAATAAAACACTGTCATATAACTTAAATTTATTATTTTTTTTATATAACTTTGGTGATATAGCGAAAAAATTTCAATTTGTGAAGGGCTATTATTGCGCAAGTCCTTTAAAAGATAATTCTATTATGTTAGGTAGGACCGGAATTCTTTAACAACCTACAGATAATAATTAGAGAAAGGGGTTTTCTAAATATCAGATACAGTATCTGTATGTTTTATTGATTTACTATTAAGAGTTGATGAATGGTTGAAATCCTGAATAAACATTCTAAGAAATGAACACACTCGGATTTCATACTATTAGTGTTTTTTTTTTGCAATAAATTTCGAAAGGATGCATTTCTAATTTCAAGGCTTGATTCCTTTCAAACTGAAAATTAATAATATTCTTATCTTTCAGATAGTGAAAAATGTATTTTTCATAAATTTGTACTGATACTCTCGTTACTTTTGGAAAGGGTTTGCTGAAGATATCGAATGTATCTCATTTTTGTCTGATCCATATGTCAAATCATTTGAATTCAGAATGTAAATTATAACTAAGAAAAAATATGCCTAAAAGAGATTTTTTACTATGGAGAGATGTATAAAAGTTTTTTTTTACTCAGAATCTAGATATTGGCTCTCTTCATTAATAATATTACAGTTCATAAGTACTGCACAACGATATTTTTTTCTGGTGCTATACCCCATGTATATGCTCAATAGCATTACTGATTCTTAACATTTTCAAAATTTCATTTGAAAGTTTGTATTCCAAATATTGCTCTCAGTATAGAAATAGTTGAATCATTAAAATGCGAGAAAATATTAAAGGCTTTTCTCCGATCTTTCTTCACTTTTTCTTCTCCCCTCTCTTTTCCATCTTCAATGGCGCTCTGCATCCATCGGAATCTTAATCAATCTCCCGCTATGTCCTACGTCACATTGCAATGGCGGCTCTCACTTTTTTCGACGAAGAATCCTTTCACTGTATCTGACATAGCCTCACAAAGCTCAAAGTTTGTACATTAAGCTTATTTCATAGAGTCCTGCTTGAAATCAATTCGCGTTTGTCTACGTGTACTTCTCTACAATAACATAGAAAAAAAAATAACATTAGCTTTATATAAAAATATTAAATACTATTCCAAAATTCATCCATTTTTGAAATAAAAATGAAAAAGTTGTATAGATTGCACCTTATTTTCCTTGTTTTCAAAGTTTTTAATATCATAAATAAGAATTCCACAGATATAAATTTTATCGAGATTTCCAGAACCTTCCGGTATTCTATCATAACATTATTTTTTTTGTATATTATTACACAGAATTTTCTGTATGACACATGGCATGAATTTATTTCAAAGTAATCAATATTCTAATATCAAGTTTCAAGGTGGTAATTTTTGGTTTTATGAAATATGCATTACGATACATCGTTTCTCAATGATTTTTTTCCCTCCCTAAACAAATGATTTATCATTTCAGTTGACTTAGAGTTAGAATGAGCCTCGTATATATAACATGAAAAGAACTAGTAAAATGGTTCAATACCATCCGAATCCAATCCAATTGAAACATTTTGATTTTTTAGGTGTTTCGAATCAAAGTAAAATACTCCGTCGTATACCATGATGTCTTCTCTAGAGAACCTCATCAATCATACTCTCATGCAGAGATTCAGATTTTTTTTTCAACATTCTCTTGTAAAACTGAGCGGAAATTATTGCTTAGACTGATTTCTTTGATATACATCAAATCAGTGTTCACAGACAGCTTTCTAATAATTGGAAAGATTATGTTTAGCAAGATTCTCGCAAATATAGTTTCCACACAATCTTGTCAGTAAAAATAAAGCAGCGTCACTTCTAAATGAAAACTTTTGAATTGAAATTGTTTGCATGTCCAAGAAAATCAATACTTCCGATTCATTTTACAACTGTCTCTTCGATCAATAAGTGCATCTCTAATGGCAAATTCAGAAATTTAATACAATTTTTTTAATGCTGAAAAATTTCTATCCTTATAATAAATCGTATTTGTTTTTTACCATAGATTTTCTCTAAGTAATATATGATGAATAGAACACTATTGCTTCTTTCCTTTTAAGGTTTAAAACTGGTACATAAGAAATGTCGAAAATTTAAGAACAATTTAATTTGTTATTATTTGACCCGGTGATTGTTATAAGCGATCTTTTTAAGATGCCTTTTGGGTGAGATTCATGTGGCAGTAGTGGAATCTATGCAGGTTGAATTCTTTTTTTTGAAAGTACTTCCTTGAAATGAACGTTCGAGAGAGAGCTCTATTGACGTCAGCTGTTGGGGGTGAGGTCTATTGGTGACGGACGTAGTTCATTTTGAATCCTTGCCATATGACGAGGACGACATCTGAGCCGGCACTCTCTCTCCTAACTTGCCCACCCCACCCATGGGAGGACGTTGGAGCTTTAACACTTATTCTACACGAAGGGTCTTGAGCGGCTCCAATGAATGCCAACCGAATGAATCTTTGACACATGATCGCAAGTTCAAAATATTGGTCCTTCTTTTTCAAAAGCCTTAGTACGAACGATTCAAACAATTAAGAAAAGAAAATGATTTTCAAATGAATTCGAAGACACGCAAATAAAACATTCATTGGTTTTTCACTGAAAAACTTGTATTTTAAGCTCACAAGGGAGCGAACTCATGAGTTCGTGTCCGCTGTAGACCCACCGTGCAGGGAGGGCCGATGTCCCTTTGGTAGTTAGGAGAGGGCCAGCTCAAGTGTCCTTGTCACTTGACCGTGATTCAAAATGACGAGGTCCATCGCGAATAGCCCTCGAGTAGCTGAAGAATGCAACCTTAATATTCACACGTTGATTGTGAGAACTGATCTTTAAATCTCGGACGAAACTATTTTATTTTCAAATAGCAGTTTTGGAATCTGATTTTTTACAAAGGCCAAAAAAAAACAAAAAAAAAAAATCCTGGACTGTAATGCCATTTCTATAGCGGAACTATTTATTATTACTTCAAGGATTTTCGCATCAGAATTGAATTGTACAAAATGGCCAATTCACTGTGAGTTTTTGAGAGATTTCTTTATTACTAATACATTCAGATACATTACTATTATTAACAAAGTTCAAAATATTATTATGAATAATATCCTTTTGCTATTGAATCATTTCAAATATTGTATACATATATGAAGAAAATGTGGCTATTACACTAAAATATACTACACTAAAATGACACCAAAGAGCACCCCTCAGGGGGCTCACCTTCTTTAGGTGAGTACGAGTGTCACAATCCCGAGGTACCCTAGTGATCTTTTCCTTTTTCCAAGGGGATTACTGTCTTTGGTAAACACGGATGTCACAAACCCGGGGTACCCTAGTGATCCTTCTCTATTTTCGGCCCTCCTTCTTGCCATTCAAATTTCCCTTTTCTTCTTTTCCCGTCTGTGGATCACAGATTTCAACGTCCAGACCACAGACAAAAACTATGAAATGATTAGAGACCTATTCATTGATTAGTTTTTCTTACCGGAAATTATTCAATTTATTATTAACGTATTATGGTTTACATTTTGTATTGTGTTAATTTAGTTTATTTTTCGTATATTTATTTTAATCTTTTGATTATGTTGCTTTATTTGTTTTCGACTAACACCGTTGGTTAGCCAACCCGCATGTTTGCCGTGTGCGGCGTCCCGTAAGGAGGAAAATGGTGTTCTGGGGATCCTTTGCGTTCCCTTTGCCCACGCTTCTCCGGTATGGAGGAGATCGGTGGCCTAGGGATACTTCTGCGTTCCCTTTGGCCCACGCTTCACTGTAGACGGGTGGCAGGAGTGAGCCCGCTCCTATCAATCGGCTGGTGGTACCTCTCTTCGGTGTTCCCGAAAAGACACTGCTGTAGGGTTAGTGCTGCAGGTAAGGGGTGTCGAGTTTACAAGTTGGATCCTCACCCTGGACTATATCACTATATTCTGGGTGTACTCTGGGTAAGCGCCGTGCCTGATTTTTGATCAGATGACCGGAACACTGCCTCCCTTGTTGGACTCCGTGGTGGGTGGAGGCACGCCAGGACGAAGTTGTGTACGCGTTCTTATGGATCCAATGTTGCTGTACCCGGGTAAAGGCCTCGTATTACCCAACCTAAATATTGACAAAATTGCGACTAATACATGATTTTTATTACTTTCCTTACCGAACAATGAAATGTCTTCGAAATCACCTTTTGCTATACAGAAAGCCCTCGTAGGAATAGGTGGTGAACCTAAATCAGTTAAAAGATTAAGATCAGGGGATCTACTAATTGAAACAGTCTCTGCTGTACAAACTAAGTCTTTCCTTCTAGCAAAAACGTTTCTTAATTCACCTTTAATAATAAGCCCGCATAAAACTCTGAACTTGTGTCGTGGTGTCATTTCTGAACCTGACCTGTTAACCACTCCTGAACTGGAAATCCTTGATGGATTTTCTGAACAGGGTGTAATTCAGGTCAGAAGAATAACAATTAAAAAAGATGCATCAATAATTCCGACCAAACATATAATTTTAACTTTTAACAGCCCCAAACTACCGACAACAATAAAAGCCGGCTACTTTAATTGTAAAATTCGCCCGTACATTCCGAATCCTCTTCGCTGTTTCAAGTGCCAGAGGTTCGGACACTCACAGACTTCCTGCCGCGGTCAACTTACTTGCTCTAGATGTGCATCTGTTGGACATGCTTCCACAGATTGCAGTCTAGAGCCTAAATGTATTAACTGTTCTCAACCCCGTACTGCTGATTCTAAACTCTGTTTAAAATGGAAATTAGAAAAGAAAATTCAAGAAATTAAAACAAACAAAAATATCTCCTATCCAGAAGCTCGAAAATCAATACTACCACAAATATCTCAAACATATGCCCAAGCTACCAAATCCTCGACTGCAACCACAACAACCCAAACTGATGAAAACATTACAGAGGTAGTATGCCCTCCGTTGAAATTATTACAACCTTTAACATCCGTTCCGAAACCATTAATGCCTTCCAAAATTCCCACGGTTACCAAGTCTTCTACATCAACTCAGGCACATAACGTAACAAACGTAAAATGTCCACCTATTCCTACATCTAATGATGACCTTCCATCAATGAGTCATCTTCCTCAATCATACCCGCTTCCTCATCCAACTCAAATATTCGACTCCCTTTTGAATCTATATGACAGAAATTAAAGAAAACAACAAAAGTTCGAGATATAAGAAGAAAAAAAAAAGAGTACTAAAAATATAATAGACATAAAAATGACTCCACATAGACGAAAAAAACCATCATCTGTGGAGTATACAACGGATGAGGAAGACATGATTGTCTATGACGTGGACAATGAAATTGAATCGAATCCCGATTATGAGAAAAAAGATGGAAAAACATATTTTATAAGGGTTCATTAATTTTAACTCCGACGAGGTATAAAAAATAACTTTTTCTCAATTATCAAACTTGGTGGGGAATTCCCCTTCACTAATATGTATTTTTTAAATTTATTGAAATTTTATTTTTATACATATTTAAGATTTTACATTTTTAAACAGAAATTTTATCAAACTTCTTAATGATTTTACACTTTTAATGTAATAACGAATGTTTGGCGCAGTTTAGCCAAAATTGGCTCTTGCGCCAATAACCCCAACACTCACTCACCAAAGAGCATTTTTTTACGTACATTTAAAACATTGTTAGAACTTTTACTTGAAATTATTAAACTGACCGTCTTAAGAAAAAAAATTCTGCTTAGAGTTTGTTCAACCCACAATCGATAGAAAATGGAATAATTTAATGAGATACAAACTTGAATTGTGTAGTTTTAAGAAACGCTTTCTTTTGAGAAAAAAATATTTTCTTTATGTTTTTAATTCAGAATATGTCCATATTCGTATCTAGAATCACATATAGCTTTTGTTTTTGCATCCTCTTCATTCCAACGCTTCATGCGATGCGTCATAAAGCTTTTTCTTTAAAAAATCCAATTCTTACAGTTATTAGATTCAAAATCATATGAAGTGAGAACGTCATAGATATATTATTTTCAATAGAGTTATGAATCTTGTAATTTCACGCTAAAATGCGGAACAGTTTCAATGAATCATTTGCCGCTGTTAACATAGCAATTGCTTTTTAAAATAAAAGCGCCTTCCAAAAAGATCTAGTCTCCAATCTAGAAAAAGAAACAAAGAAGTACAGCAAACGAAAACTTTAAGAAACCTTTTGAAAAAAATATTAACTCCTTATATTTAACATTTTAAATTAGAATTCTCCGTGTCAAAGCATTTATAAGCTTATTTTACGATATTCATCAATGGGACTTTTTCCTACATGAAAAAAAGAACAAAATATTTGTACATTGGAATGTCGATAAAAGAAGGAAAATATCAGTACGTTTATGAATTTAATATGATCCTAATTTTCTCTACCGTGTATTTCTGAATACAAGCCAATCCATGTAGAAACCAAAAATGCGTCTTTTTTTTCCACCATTTACCCAAACCTAATTGAAAAAAAGAAGCATTTTTTATCCTCTCACTGTAATGTCGTGGATACCTTAAGATCAAGGATGAGAAAGCATCAATAGTTTATTCAACTACGATCCCAACACACAAACCACAGACTTGAATTCACCCCGCATTTGAAACCACAGATTTTAAAATATTGATACATGTTCTGAGTTGTTTAGAGAACGTTTCTCCATTCCGAGGAGCATCTCCATGGAGGCGAAAATGTCGGGATTTTTTCCAATGGAACTGCTGTAAAGTAAAATGCTAACTACAATACCTCGTCAACACAATCTGAAATGAAGACATTTTTTTTTTCATTCATTTCTACAATGTGCATTTGGGGTTTGAAAAATGAGCAGAGACCATATGATTCTCGAATGATGTTTCGCGCTTTGGAGTCGGCATCCCAAGAATTCATAAGTCAACTATTCGGAAAAAACACCCCAAAATGTATTAACATCTCTTGAAGATGACTAACGGAATTTTTTTTAAGAAAATATTTTTTCTCTATATTACACTTTTTGAGATGGACTGATCCGTACTTTCACTTTAAAAATGTTCCCAAAAATCTCCATTTATACATGAATTTTGTGAATACGTACTGTATTAATAAAACAATTGTGTTTGTGCTTATGGCCATACGATACAAGTGAAAACTTCTGATTGATTCTGGGCTAGAGAATCCAATTTTTCGGATGTACTACATTTTCTATTGCGACATTTTTGCATGCGGGCATTAAATGGCTCTCTTTTTCATCTCCATTCATCGGTGAATTTGTTATTTTATCCATTTTCTGTAAATGTCAATCTTTAAAAAGTTATGCATTCTTATATATTTATTAATGAGTATATCCGATTTACAACCCGGCACTTGACGCTCAGGATATGTCATAACCACCACCTAACATTTTTAAAGACTCCATCTAAACCTTTTTCGGAAAATAGTTTCTCGTGTAGCTGACTTTAAAGCCATATCCTTTGAGGGGCCTTAGCTTATAAGTGAATTCTAAGTGTATATTTTTGGATATCGCCTCTTTGGGTATGTCATACCTTGCGCATGAATTGCCAATGCAGCTCTAAATGCATGAGCACGCTTTAAAATCTTCCTTATGCAATGGCGCATTATTATAGTAATGATGTGGAAATGTGATATTTCAGTAATTTAATCGATACAGTATTTAATAGATAGAGTACAACTGTATTTTTGGATGAAGAAAGACTCTTAGCGGGAATGATGAGGAAGAATCGAATGATGAAGAGTACAATAGCTAGTAGGATTCCCCTACTGAGAGAGAAATCTATCCCGATAATTAAGCTGAGGGAGCAATTACCATCCTTGATAAAATTACCACATCCTATTCAATTGCTTGAAAATGTAATCGTTAGCCTATGGTAATATTTTTCGTGTTGTTGAACGTTGCGGCAATAAATGCGCAAATTATTTTGTTAAGTAGTCAGAAACTACCTACTAAACACTGAACCAGACGCTGATTTCTAATATGTTTTGGATTTCGATTTACAGAAGAAAGTAGAAACCAGAAAGCAATACTTACACGAGATTCAAAAAAATAATATTGAGATCCAATGAAAACACTCGCTAAAGGAGTGTAGAAATAATGTTCTGAATGGGAAGGGAAAAAAAACAAACTAAATTGAAGAGAGAAAAGTGTAATAAACATATTGCATTTCCTACTCTTCTTCCTTTTTCACATTTATATGCAAATTTTATGTTAAAAACCCCCCTTGGGTAGAGTGGACGCAGTAGCCTAGTGGTCAAGGTATCGGATCGTGGCTGGCTTGTCACAAGCCCAGTACCACTAAAGACTCGCCGTGTAGGGGAGGAATGCACGTTAAATCTGTCGAGAGCTCAAACGGCGTCCCGTTGATGTGGTGTAGTAGTTAGGAGAGGGGGAGCCAGCTCAGGTGTCATCCTCGTCACTTGACCAAGGTTCAAAATGACGAGGTCCGTCTCCAAAAGCCCTCCTGAACAATGTGACGTTAATATTCACTCATTCACTCACCACTGGGTATAAGATACTCTGCGAGTGAAGTTAAGTTCATTTTTTTGAGCGTGAAGTACCGAGTTAAATAGCAATTAGTTTAACTGATTAAATATACACACACATATATATATATATATATATATATATATATATATATATATATATATATATGTAAATTACTTATATAGAGATTATATTTAAGTATGTTTATATGGTACTTTCGTATACTATCGCAATGATGCTAATGTTCAAGATAACTCGCCAAGTGGGGGCAATCCTGATTTTCCATGTGTTGTACTCATTCAATTGGCAACCATGTGCTCCCATTCATATACAGTGGTGGCCAAAATTGTGGACACTTTTTTAAATCGTTACGTTTTTTAAGTTTGAATGCTTATAGAGCATTTTACGTTGCACAAAATGCTAAGTATTTTATATCATTTTAAAGAGAATTTCATGCTAAATTCACAATATGAAAGAGACAATTCAAATATCTGCAACGCAAAAGGAGTTATACCGCGATAAGTGTCGATATACATTGGATACTGATGATAGCAGGGAGTTATCAGAGCTTAGTAAGCCTGCGTTTATTCTTTATTACAGCTTCACATCGGTGTTTCATTGAGCTGAAAATAGTTTTAAGCTCTTCCTTCGTTATTACTTGATGCCAGGAATCAATTATATCCTCAATTAGTTTCTTTTTATTTCATGGATACCTTATTTGGACAAGAGTTTTCATACGGTGCCGCAAGTTTTCGATTGGATTGAGGTCAGGACTGTTTTCTGGCCAGGATAACAATGATATTTAGTCAAAAAGCAATGACATCAAACAAAAGAGTAGATTAAACACATGTGTGGCATTTCCTTTGTTAAAACTACATTACAGGTGGGTGCAGAATCTTGCTAAAAAATAAATGAAGCATTGTTGGGAAATAGATCCCTGATGGAAAACAGAAGCTTGGGTTCTAGAGTGGTATTTATGACATTCAGTGTTCCATCCTTGATATGAAGACGACCGATACCATTTACTGATATTCATGACTAAATGATAACACTGTGTGGGTACTTTACAGTTGAATGGATGCAGTCAGGATTCTGCTATCCTACGTCTTACATATTTTAGGCTATCACAACCGAATAACGATATTTTAGTTTTGTCCCTCCATAGAACTTGTGACCACTAATCATTCGTCCAATTAATGTCTTCCATTGCCCACTGTAGTCCCTTTTAGTGCTGCTGTAAACTGAGATACGGCTTTTTTCGTGGAATTTTAACTTTTAGTCTTAGATCTGCTAATCTACTCCTGATTGTTTTTGAACTGACAGAAACACCAGCATCACTCAGATCACTTGTTATGGACGTCAATAAAATTCTTTTATCTCTGAAGAAAAACCTTTTTGTTCTTCTGTCATCAACAGATGTGGTGCACCTTTTCCGGCCTTTTGCTGCATTTTTTTTCTATTAAACTTATCTCCTGACATCTTAAACAAAACTTTCAGTCTCCAGACGTAGTCACTGAACTACCCACCTGTTATGTAATTTTAACAAAGGAAATACGCTTTTATCGTCACACATGTGTTTAATCTACTCTTTTATTTGATGGCATTGCTTTTTGACTAAATATCATTGTTATCCTGGCCAGAAAACAGCCTGACCTCAATCCTGTCAAAAACTTGTGGCACCGTTTGAAAATTCTTGTCCGAATGAGGTAACCCTGAAATAAAAAAGAAGTAATAGAGGATATAATTGTTTCCTGGCATTATGTAATATCGAATTAAGAGCTTAAAACTATTTTAAGCTCAATGAAATATAGATGGGAAGCTGTAATAAAGAATAAAGGCAACCTCACTAAGCTCTGATAACTCACTGCTATCATCAGTATCTGATGTATATAGACAGTTAATGCAGCATAACTTTTTTTGCGCTGTAAATATTTGAATTTCAGTTTCGTATTAAATTTAGTATTAAATTCTCTTTAAAATGATATGAAATACTTAGCATTTTGTGCAACGTAAAATTTTCTTTTTGCATACAAACTTAAAAAACATAACAATTTTAAAAAAATGTGCATGAAAATTTTTTAAAACTAAACGGGCATCGCCCACCCGAGCGTGAACCTGACGCTTCATTTAGATGTCAGCCAAACTAATTGTAAGATAAAATTCCATATTTCAAAGAATTCGAATTTCTCTAGCCAAAAAGTCAGATGGCCGCCTATTTTCTCACTAATCTTTCATTTCGAAGTAATATTTGGTCAGGTAATGGGAAGGAAGAATCGTCTAAGATATGAAATATATACAGCAATTTCTTACAACCCCAAATGACGCAAATTTTATAAAAAAACATTCGTTTAATAGACCTCTGAAGAAGCAGAATTTGTACTTTTTGCCCTTCTAAGAAAGAAGTATGTATGCAAACAGGGGGATGTCTAAAGAGCTTCGACCTAGAGTGAAATGCCAATTGGACTACTTTTCAATGAGATAATTGAAATACTTTTCTTAATATATACTCAATTGATTGAAATAAATAAAGAAAATATCTACTTGTTTTGACATAGTCTATGAGTCGAATGATTAAATGCACTGATTTTGTTTTATTTATCTAGATCGAATGAGAACTGTAGACATCTCATTAGTAATAGTATAGTTATTAAGATAATTATATTATAATATATACACTTTTTGCAATTGTAATCATTTTTTGAGGATACACATTAGAATTTTTTTAATTCAGAGTACAAAATATCTCAAACCGATTCAATTCGACAATACAATTAGGTACTTGAAATGAATAATTATTAATACATTATTCGAATTTTTATATTCCTTAGTAAGTAAATGAAAGGAAGAATATTAGCACGTTCGTTCAACTATCGCACTATTTTATTATTATCGTTTATATACATCTAGAAGTATATAGTAAACAGTTCCTTATATTTATTACGTAATTTTTAATTATGAATTTTTTTAATGTTATCCTTACGGTTTGTGTCTTCTATTTCTTATAACTATTTTACCTTAATTTCTCTGGAACTTTATTCTCTTGGATTACTGAATTTAGGTTAAGACTTTTAGCAAATGTCTTAACTCGTGCACACATTATTGGCCATTTAAGTAATTTCTCCCCCGATTAGTACCCCTTGATTGCTATCAGAATTCAATTGTAGAAATTTTGCCTTAGTTTTGACTAGAAAATGACTCCTTATCTAATGAAACTATTGCGAAGAGGTACGGTGAGCGCGTCGTTTTCAAACTTTTTAGAGAACAATCCAAAGAACAGTTAGAAGAAAGGATTCAAGTCAATAGGATAGACCTAATATAATTAGAATATTCAGAAGGTGTATGGAATTATTAAATGGAAATCGCTTCAGCTAGAAAACAATTACAAATGTCTTTTTTTACAGATATTATATTAGTATGAAGCATAATGTATTAATAATTTCTTAAGTAACAGCTTTGTTAAATATTATAAACATTACAATTAGATTTAGCTTGTAGGATCAAATACAAGTTATAAGTAAACTTACAGATTGAAGTTGATAGTTCTATTTTTACTTATATACTTCACGAAGAGATATGTTACTGTGACCACACACACACACACATACACACACACACAATATTAAAAGGGAATTAATAAATAGTTGTTTCTCACGACAAAAAGTTTGTGCAACTTGATTTGTATTTACGTTAATATGCTTCGATCGGTTTCAAAATGACAGTCAGTAATTTTTAGGAGTGCGATTAAAATTAGTTTAAAAAAATAAAACAAATGATACTAATTGCATTAATTTAATTTTAAGAAAAATTTGCAATGTACTATTTACAGAAAAATTGTAAATGTTTGAAGTAAACGTAAATAGTAACTGGACTATACATATAGCTTTAATTTTTTGTTTAACAAGCATTCATATAAAGTTTTAGCAGTTTTTATGTGTGTTTGTTTTATTAATGAACAAGATATTTGATGCTATGAGCAAAAATAGTTTTGAGAAAAATTCATTTAAGACTACACGGTACCCTTTTTCAAAAAAACATTTTGGAGACACAGTAGAAATAATTGATATCTTATATTTATATTATATTATTAAGCTGATTCTGTAAGTAAAAAGTCAGTTTGACCTGCCATTATTTTACAATTTTAAAAGAATTAGGAATTTTTGAAGTTTTTTCAAATTTTTATGAAATACTCTATTTTTAAAATTTTTCAGTCATTTTAAGTTATTTATGTTTCTTAGGTTATTTCAAACAAAAGTTAGAATGGATTTGAAAGTCTATTTTCTTGTTGATTTTTAATAATTATTTTTCTTGAAAAACTTGGAAAAAACACGAAAATTTTTAAAATATCAACTGTAGCATATTTTTTAGAAAAATAACTAGAGATCTCAGCCCTAAATCCATACTAACTATTATAGAACATACGTTTGGAAGTATGCACAAAAACATTCAAGGTTCTATCTTGAACAGGATAAAAGCCTTAGGGATTAGAAAACACTTATACCTTCAAAATTGAAAGTCTGAGAAAAACGCATTTAAAGTTTGTAAAGTCATAAAACAAAAACTTATAATGCCCGTAAAGCTCTAAATTTTTAATATGTTATTTTCCAATGTATGTGTGTGTGTGTTCTGCATTAAAACACTATTTTTATTAAATATGACTTAAAATTATATTTTTAATTCAAAATATATTTTTGCATAATATTGATAGCCTTAGTTAAGACGTCAGTTTATTCTGTTTTAACTTAACCTAATATTTTCACAAAAGTTTTGAAACACAAAGCATTTATGTACAAAATAATAATGATACCAACTTAAGCTAAAAACAGTCTGGTTTGCTCATAAAATTTAATTTTTTTCAGTTTTAAATTGGGGCAGTTTAGGAATTTTACGCTCTTGCACAGTACGACTTTAAAATACTAAAATATAGTACTGCAATATGTTTAGTATAATGTAGCTTGGTACATCAAGGAAATATTCAGTTATATCTGCATCATTTGAATTCAGAATACTTGCATTCGGAAGTCTAATAGCAGAATCATCAGAGGACTGATTTTTAGATACATCTTTTTCAGTAGTATTCCATCTCTTCGAAATATTGTTCCTCACAGAAACCTAAGAACGCATTTACCATGGCATTTTCTCTACAGGAAAAAATTAATTATAAAGCTTTTAAGTTATATATACTATTTTTAGAGCGAAAATTGGCCATGAAATTAATCTTAAGGTATCCGACTACGTTCGGAACCGTGATTTTGCAAATGCTTATAAATGGATAATATTTGATATTTAGTGCCACTTAGATTAGAAAATGTATATAAAATTGTTTTAAGAATAGTATTACAATAAAAAATTATTTAAGTACAATATTTTGACAAAAAATGAGCATAGAATGACCCATTTTCAAAATATTCTCCTTTAGTGAAAAATCCTTCTATTATAATAATATTTTGCCTGTATATAGCTCAGACCTATGTACAGAGGCTCAACTAGAATTTTTGAAATATATAACTTAGAAGTGGGTTTATCCATGTTTTACGACAACAGAAGGGAGAAATTTTAAAAAAAAAATGCCGATAACTTTTTTAATTGATTGTAACTCTGAAAATATTGAGAATTTTTCAAAAAACATATTTGAGCCTCTGTACAGAGGTCTGAGCTATATACAGGCAAAATATTATTATAATAGAAGCATTTTTCAAAAAAGGAGAATATTTTGAAAAAGGTTGTTCTAAGTTAATTTTTTGCCGAAATATTGCATTTAAATAATTGTTTTTGTCAAAATGTCCTTAAAACAATTTTATACATGTATTCTAATCTAAGTGACACTAAATATCATGAAAATTATCCATTTATGCGATTTTTTAAAATCATGGTTCCAAACGTAGTCTCGTATACCTTAATTAATTATGAGAACTCAAAAAACTCAAAACATAATCAAGCAGAAATGATTTTAGTAATGAAAATTGAAATTAATAACCATTTCAAACTAAAAGCTCTAAAATAGTTTTAATTAATTCAATATAAGTGTGGAAAAATGCTTTAAAATGAAACCGAAACCAAAACCATAGCTCATAAAACTTCAAATATCTTAAAAACTAATTTGCTAACAGATCTGAAATTTCGTGGCAAGCTTCTCAATGTTATGGGCCACCAGAAAATGCAAAAAAAAAAAAATCCAGTAAAAATGAAATTTTTAGGTTACTGTGTAGTCTTAAGACTCAATTCCAAAAATATTTATAATTCTTATAAACTTTGTTTGGAATAACATTGCTATAAAACAGGAGTGGTGAAGCTTTATTGATCAACGTGCCATTTTTTCTAAAGAAGTGTTAATGAGGTAAAGACTTGCCATCAAATAATTTTGACTTGTTATTATTGGAAAAATAATAAAACTAAATGCAAACAACTCAAAACTCTTCATTTACTATGAAAAAAATACTTTTTGTATATTGTTGTAAATGTTTTAGTTATACGTGTAATTCAAATGAAAGAGTAACATTAGTGTGACTTCTGTATTGCAAATTGGATGACAAATAACTTATATTAGGATTCTAAGATGTTACTTTTAAAGGAATGCATGATGAATTGGAGTTATCGACCGAATAGTTTCTAAGAAATTTATTATTTTTGTAGTGGTTCACTTTTTTTTAAAAGAGGATTTGTGATTTGTTTCAGAATGCCGTTTTACAGACGTGATGTTCTGCATACTTTTGTTCTAGAACCAAAAACACACACCTTTACTAATAATACCTTGTTTCCCGGTCCACCCAATTTGAAATTCTCTGCTACAAATACAATCTTGCACTTTTTGTTCTTTTGTTTAATTAGCTATGTTAAATAACACTTAAAAATCGTAAATGTAAACTTTAAAATACAGTTATGTCAATGACATTGACTATGCTATGCGTAGACAAACTTTACATCCTAAGCAATTGTAGTCCACGACGTAACTAAGGCAAGACAATGACAAACGAGTGTGCTCCCCGCGACCGATCATTCGCATTTGTTCGTAAGACTTCATAGTGAACTTTGAAATTTTGAAATAAAATACAAACCATTTCGATCACTTGCGTGCCAAAAATATTGTGTCGCGTGCCATTGGTTCACTCTCCCTGCTCTATAATGTCTAGGAAAATTAAGGATTGTAATATGTAACATGTTTTAAGTTTATGGTCTATCCCCTAAAAAAATGATTTATTTTATTTGCTAAAACTGAACAATAAAAAATGGTCTGTCCCTCAATATGGGTAGATACTTCTAGATGGGGAAACAGCATGACTCTGAAAAAAAAATATTGTTAACCGTTCAGATGTCACGGTTTTACTCGACATCTAGGAAGCTTTTTTTTTTTAACCAGTTATGCTTCTGGTTTCTCTTTTTAATCTCAAACTATTCATTATAAATTTTAAATTTCGTCACATTTGTGCATATAGAATATATTGAATATATAGTATTCAATCTTCTACCACATTATGTCTGAATTCTTCCACAGTTTGGGACGGTGGATCCTCCACATTTCTGTTTGCATTTAGTATCAAGAACTTAATGGACTTGAATTTTGATCTGTTTATATATATATGTGTGTGTGTTGTGTGTGTGTGTGAGCGCGCGTGGGTGTACCAAAATTTTAAAAAAATTCGATTTTGTCAATTATCTCTAGAACTACTGAATATATTTTAATGAAATTCGGCATGTATATAGGGCTGATACAATGCAAAAAAATAATCATTTAACAGTTAAAATATACACGTATGAACGTGCGTAATACTGATCGAAGTCGGAATGTATGAATCAGCTGTTGCTGAATATAGCAAGAAAAATTGGTTAATGGGTCCCTTCTTTCAGATAAAAAGTCCCCACACACATGATCTTATACTGGAGATAAGGGAATTTAAGAGCTCATGTGGCGATTAACTTCCCTCGTTCAGCAACTCTGTTTTCAGATATTCGATAGTTTTCGGAGGAATGTTGCGCATTTCAATTGCTTTCCCCTGAGAGTACCAGGCATGCTCTATAGCAGGGGTGGCCAAGACGTCGACTGGTCGACCGCGAAGTTATTTTAGGTAGTCCGAGCGAAAATCCCTATAATGACTTCGGATATTAACAATTTAATTTATGACTTATGACTATGAATTATAATGAATTATTTAAAACAAAAATTTACTACAGTTTACGCTTTAAAACCTAAAACAAACTGTGCAAAGTAATACAGTGAATTTGTCGTTTTACAGTGGAGAATTAAATAGAAACAACTTGACAAAGTGGGATGCTTAGATTATATCCAAATTTCAACTAAACGAAGTGAATAGGATGGTCATTTTTTGATGTATGAATACTTTGATTATTTTCGACAGTAAATTATTATTTTGTCAATATTAATATTAAGTTTTTTTTAGAAAAATTAGATAATTTACCATTTTTTCTTGTTACCGTGTGACATAGCCATCTGTCGATAGCTATGACGTGGGGGTTCCGCGTAAGTTAGAGGTGTGGGATTATCGGAAGGATGAGACATTCTATAACTCTTAATACAACTTTTATTAAGAATTTAACTTAAATTATATAACGAACAAACTTATATTAAGGGAGAATAAACCAAAGTATGCCGATTTATTTAAGTCAGATCGCACAACTAGGTCACTTATCAAAATATAACTAATTATCTACCTAATCTCACTTCAATATTAAACTATCTTTCAGAATATAATCCTCCTACCTTGGTTGAAGACTCGACGATTCTGATACCTTCAGGTAGACTTATGTACTCGTGTGCAATTGTTCCTCCTTGTAATTAATAGCGAGGGTGGGCGTCTCCTTGATTTTTGAGTAGGCCGTCTAAAACACAATTCCAATTGTTCCACACTAAGCTTTCTCTAAGATTGCCATTCTTTCTCACTAAACTTTCTATCCTTTTAAAGGTTATCTTATTTGCATTGTTGCTTCGTTTTTCCTTTTGGAATTGGGTTGGAAAAGTTTTGCCATTAATCGTGGCCGTCAAAGAACGTAGGAGTTATGTTAGAAGAAGAACGCGAGAGATGTCACAACCGAAGATAAATATATAAAAATGTACGTTACGTTAATTTAGCTCTGCCATTGGTAGACCGCCTTCGATTTTTTAAATGTGGAGTAGACCACGGATACCAAAAGTATGGCCACCCCTGCTCTATAGGAATAAGGTCTGTATATTTAAGGGGCCAATCCATCCAGAGGATATCCTCACTTTCCAGAATGATCACTCACGAGATGAGCTCAATATGCCTCGCGTTGTCATCCATTAAAATAAAATCAGGACCAGCTGCACCCTTTAAAAGGTAAACATAGAGTTTCTCGACTTATCCCTGTACCTCACAGCAGTCACGGTACCACTTTCAAAGACATGATGGTGTGTGCGGACATCCAACGTAATGCCAGCCCAGATCATCAAGCGTCCATTGCCGTAATGATTTATTTCTTGAGAATTTCAGGGCAGGTAGTGGGTTCTCTCCATATGAAAGTACTTCGAGATTAGGCTGAACCAGGACTCATCAAGGAAAAGAATGGTCACCCAATGATCCATGCTCCAATCTCTATGATATCCGCACAATTTTAAATGGACTTTTCTGTTCAAGGAACTGAGAGAGACTTCTTACAGATAGCAATCTCTCACCAAGTTTTCTCTGGAATCCTTGAAACTCTGGTTCATGTGGTCGAATGTAAGATGAAAAGGTGTAGCATCCCTGTTATGCCTCGCTGGAAGGAAGAAATGGCGATCTGTTTTGGTCTTCATGGCTCTTGGATAACCTTACTCAGGCTTTCTCTCGACCGATCCCTTCCCAAAAGTTGAACACGACACTGGCAGTTCAGTTAAATTCTCCACAAATCTGGACTTGCTTCTAGCTTACTCACAATTCTCGACTATATTCCATCATCTCAACATTGGTGGTCACTCATTTTGACTGTTTTGATTTGAACTTAACCAATTGCTGTAAAAAATACCAAGAAATTTGACGAAATGCGGATTTTAGTACACGCACTTTTAAATCCTGTTACTCGACTAGCTCTTACCACATACGCTTAAGTATTCAATGCATAAGATATGCATCTTTGTTTCGGTGCAATATTTTTGTATTTCATTCAAATCTTTTCGTGAAATATGCAAATTATCTTAATTTTTAACATCAGTGTATATATAATATCATTTGTGGTCTAAAGGATTCAGAAGAGCATTATGATACTTTCTTCTATTGCCAACTATTTTGGAGATGACGTATTGCATGGATTCATAAATTCGAAAAGCAGGATTGTAACACAAGAAGCATGAACGAAGAGTAGACTGAACAAAAGAGAGTTCTGTTCAATCTAAAAGTTGATTTGAACAAAATATTTCTAGAATGCTCTATAATATCACAGATTCAATCTATGGAAGCCAAATGGGCAGATCCGGTGAAGGAAGCAATTATACGTCAGCTCACTATCAAAATTGGATGAGAATTTAAAATTACAGTCCCTTGAAGCAAGCAAATAACAGATTTAATGATGTCTTGCAGGACTCAAATTAATTAATTCCAAAAAATTTGGAATAAAAAATCTTTACATATGCATGCACATATACATAAAATAGAAAGAGGCTTGATTATCAAAGGTAACCCTTAGATATATGACATAGTTCTTCTTTGACTAAAAAGTCGTACTTTATATTTTGTGTAGCCCATAATATGTAAAACACCTAATCTGTATCTGATTGTATAGATAGAAACATAAACAAACATTACATATTATTTAAGAGCTATTTATTGCGGATATAAGTCGACGAGAGGGGGTATTGAAAATTAAAAGTTTAAAACTTTCTTTAAAGGCTTATTTGCTTCAGTGATAGAAGTAAACAAACACAGAGGTAAAATAATTTCAACTCTGAGCAATCTGATAGTTTTACAAAATGTCAATCAGTTTCGGCAAATCATAGAAATGAAACGAGTAAAAATAACAAAAACAAAAATGTTTCTTGAGTTTCCACTTTAATTAATCCTCTTATCTGAAATCTGTTGATTTCATTAGTTGATCTCTCCACTGTTTTTTCTTTTCTTTTGTGGGTTTAAGAAATATGAATTAAGTTTATAACAGGGAAGATAACTCTTATTAAGCACAGTACCCATTTTGCAGGTATAATGGTATGGAATCCATAACCAATGACAGCCGAATGATCCAACGGCACGTAGAGGAAATTGTACAACCCCATTTGATTCCATTTCTGGCCTGTATTCTAGGTACAATTTTAGAATGGGGTAATATACAGCCGCAAATGATTCGAATTCTTAAGTTCAAACTTTTCCATGTACTACTCATTTCCCAAACCTGTTTCCTACTGGGAATATCTGGATCAGCCGTATACAACCATGCAACTTTTTATTTGATTTGGAGAAGGCTATTCAGAACTTATGGTCTTGTCTACCTCAGTAAATAACAGATGTATACCGGATTGTGTTGTGGAATGTATAGCTGCATGATACGGTCCAATGAGATATAAAGATAGTTGCATATATTACTCTGTAACTGTGTCTTTTGTTTTATCGATTAAGTACATCTTTCACATTTTACCACTGTCTCTACTATTTCAATCCCAAATTTCCTTTTGGGTGCATCAATTTTACTGTTCATGAGTGCATATACAGTATGCCCACTGAGGTCCCTTGCCACCTTCTTAACTTCGGAACGGCTGCTGCTATATTCATAAAAGTGGTGTCTATTTAGCCATGCACTATTGAACGAAACTCGCCTTCTGGGGGGGAGGGGTAAACTGTGAAGTTAGCATTCCTATCTCGAAAACAAAGAGAGATAGAATAATTTGTAAAGTTGTAGAACATCGTCGATTTAGTATGAAAAGGCCCCTTTTGGGTATTAATCTGAAGAATAGAGCGATTAAACCAAGCATGTGTTGTTTTTTCGTGATTTCCTACACTGCGGCGTAAGAAAAGCCATCTTACAAAGAAAGAAAAAACTAGTTCTCTAACAATACACCTTTATTTGAGATGTTCAAAATTTTCCTCGTCAGTGGTAATGCACATTTGGATCTTCGTTTGAATGACACGTTGGAGCATAGAGATAGAGCCGTTCATAATGTGTGCTTTAAGGTCTTGCAACGCTTGTGTAGGGGTTGAATACACCTGCTACTTCAGTTATCCCCACAGGAATATGTTCAATGGAGTCGGATCAGGCGAACGTGGAGACCAACCTTCGGCAACGTTGTACCCAATTATTTGGCCAACATGACAGCGCGCCTTCTCACAAGACATCTCCAATGAAACAGTACCTCATCAATGAATTCGAGAACCAAATAATGGGTATGGTGGTGTCGTAGATTGGTCTCCGCGTTCGCGTGATCCGATTCAACTGAACCTTTTCCTGTACGGACATCTAAGAGCAGCATGTGTAGGCGACCCCTTCCCAAACAATGCAAAACCTTAAAGGACGCATTACAGACACATGTACCAACTCTATGCTCCAACGTGCACCACGTGTCGTTCAAATGTGCAGTGCAGCTGACGGGGAGAAATATCTAATAAATTTATGTTGTTCGAAGAAGTTCGGTTTTTTCTTTCTCGTATCATTTGTTTTACATCCCAGTGTAAAAAAAAAATGAATACGTGGTTTAATCATTTAATTATTTGCATTAATGCCCACAAGGGGTCAATTAATGATATTATACAACAGGGGCGTCAAACTCGTGGCCCGGACAATATTTCGGCACAATAATAAAATAACAAACCGTCCCAGAATAAAAATAAGGATGGAACTCGCTAAATGTTTTCTGTGAACTACGTTCTTTTTTGCTATTGTTAAACAAAATGCCTACATTTATTTTGAATGTACCACAATTAGGTAAATACGGTATTTAAACATAAATAATGTCAAAAGTCAGATTACTGACTTCTTCAAAAATGAAAAATTTTGAAATAATTTTAATAAATGCGAACAAAATATGCTTTAAAAAAAAGTTGATTAAAGGTTCAACTGTTAATTATTAACAATAATTTATTGTTGAACGAAAAGCTGGAAATATAGATTATTAATAAGGTGTCCTGTTAAATAATTAACGGTATTTAGTTGTAAAAACAACTGATTTGCGTAAATTTTAGTCAAAGTGCAATAATGTAGGTCTCTTTTCACCAACTATACTCTTGTAAGGATTGGTGCACGTAACAGAAAGGCTTTTAAGGCTTTCCATACAATTTCTTTGTCTTGAAATATTTTTGCGGGAAGAGTTACTGACTTGGCTGCCAATTTAAGTGATCAGATCAAAACAAAATTATCTAGTTTCGAAAGTTTCATTGCCTGTGGCGAGAGTGCAGACATTGGTGGCATAACTCACGATTGTTTCTCTTCGTGCTTGCGAAACGAATTTTAATATTTTTGAGGAATTTTTAAACTAATACAGATTCGTGGTATTACTACAGGACAAGATATATTTAATTGTAGTTTTGAACTTCTGCAGAAATACTATCTACTTCTGTCAAAATTAAATTCTGTAGCTACAGATGGCGCTCCTTCATTGAACGAAAAAAAACTGCTTCTTAGCATTACTACGAAAAAAACTAAGTAAAATTCACGGTTCAGAAATTCATCATACGTAGTGTATTATACATCAAAAAGCACTATGCACGAAACATGGAGAATGTTTTGTCGTATATAAAAAAAAAGTTCTAAAATTTATAAGATCTCGAGGCTTAAATCAGTGCCAATTTACTGCTTTTTTAAGTGAGTTAGATAGTTCATAGTTCTATTATACCGACGTAAGCAGGATATCTTGCTCCAAGATTTTCTAGCAATTTGGGATTTAAAAGAAGATGTATGTCAAATTTTAAAAACTAAAAATCAAGACACAAGCTTGTTTTCCGATCTAATAGGGTTACAAGATTTATATTTCATGGTTGATACAACCAAACAATTAACCGATTTAAATGTATCGGTATAAGGAAAGGAGCAAATCATTAAGAACATGTTTGACATAATTAAATCATTCAAATGTAAACTAGTACTTTGAAAAAGCAATAGAAAAATGAAGATTCAAAACACTTCCCGACGTGTAAAATGAACATATTAAGTTTAGATGATACTGCATTGTGTCAAAAATACGTAGAAAAAACTTGAAATCTTCAAACTGAATTTAAAACAAGATTTGGAAGCAAAGTTTTGCTTAATTTTCTCAATAAACACAACAACATCTATGCAAATGGAGAGATGGAGTGAGACTCAAACTCCTTGAAGTGAGTTGAACACATTTTTACCACCTAGGTTGGAAGATATTAGGAAATTATTTCCATGTTTGGAAGTTCTCATTGGTGCCAAAAGTTATGAAAGGAAATAAGTCTCTTGTTGGACGTTCACCTTGGGTCGGTTTTCAAAGTAATTATTGCGAACAAAATTTCTCCCAAAATGGGAAAGATGCCAAGTGTCAAGACGTAAACATGAAATTGTTCTTTTTTATGTATGTTTATAATGTATATTTTTTTTGTATGTTTATAATGTTATAATGTATTATAATGTAGTATTCGAAATAAACCCTGCTTTTGAAAAATATTGAATATTTTTCCTTGTGGCTTACCTAAAGATAAATCTTGTTTGTTTAGCCCAAGTTAACCTTTGAGCTTGACACTCCTGTTCTACATTCCCCCCCCCTCACCATCTTATGCCGTGTTGGAGATAGGAATGCTAACCACCAGATGGCATCGTTGGATTCAGTAGCGCATGGCTACTTTACTGTACCTAGACACTGATTTTATGAATAGAGCAGAAGCCGTTCCTAATTGTGAGAGTGACAAGGGACTTGAGTAGGCATACTGTGTAAGCAAAAATTCTCTGTCGACTTGTAGTACTAAATTTTTCAAACAGTCATTCATTAAATGTTAGTTGAAGTCACTTCCAATGGTATGGGAATCATCCAAATTCAAAATCCTATGTAAATATCCTTCACAGGATCTCGATTCCTCAAGGAAACTAATTAGCAGTTAAGGAGTTCTACGGCAGTGGGGAAGCATTTTAGGAGTTGAGAGAGGAATGGGTGTGTAGATAGTAGACGCATATCACTTTGTGCATTCAGCAGATTATTCCTAATAGAAATCTTTTAATCAAAAATAATTTTGAAAGTAAAATAAGACCATGAGCCAAGGAAAAATGCTAAAAAGAGAAACGCAGGTAAGCATGTTTGTTACTTAATACTTATGTCTTAAAGAACAAGATAATGAGTAAATATAATTTTTTTTTCACGTTTGATTTAAAACCCTGGTGAAATTTATAAAAAATAAATTTTAAAAAAAGAGCAGAATTAGATGGAAGCAAAAATATACTGTAAATAAAAAAATAAATAAATGATTAAATAAAAAAATTCTGTAAGAATGTTACTTTGAAGATGATTACACTTATTAATCCCTTCTTACATTTAGAAAATTTTAATGAAGGTTTTATTAAAAATTTTCAATGTAATTATGACAACTTTTTTATTAAATTGAAGCTTTTATTTTCTACCCAGTGGACGAATAGTAGCGTTTTGCACTTCCACTCTACAGGTTCGGGGTTTTATCTCCGGACTGGGCAAGGTCGAATCAGCCTTTCATCCCTTCAGTGAGTTGATAAATGAGTAACCAAGCTTACTTGGGGACTAAACACTGGGGGTTTTAGCGTCAGATTGACCACCTGACCTGAACATCTGCTTCTGCACCTCAGCGCCCAAAGTCACGTATACTGAGATGGGCACAGTAGACCTTGGCCCTAATGGGCTGTTGCACCACTAGGTTTAGTTTAGTTTTCTCCCTGTTATATACAATTTGCAAGGTTTTCAATGTGGATTAGCCATTTTTGGTACAAGTAATGTTTTTATTGAACACAGATTCTGAACGCTAAACACAATATGTCAATTTAATTTAATTTATGGTCCTTCAGCTACAAGTGCATCTGTTCATTCAAGGAGAACTTAAATAATAGGTAAGATTTTCATTTACTACTTGCATTTTTGCTCTCAAACAGTAACATTATAAAATCAGTTTTTTTTCTTAAATTATATTATTCTACAGTATTGTAACAAATATTCCTTGTGATTTCAGATTGGGGGAGAGTGCCAATTAAATCTATGTGCGAAAGAAAACAGATGAAAGAAGAAATTGTATTTTGCCTCGATATTTCAAAGAATTGAATTTTACTAAGTTTTTGCAATGTATATAGCAAAACATGTTTGTGCACACTTTAAGAACTAAGTGTCTGTCCCTATAGAACCAATTCAGGACAAAAGCTGTTTTTAATTTCCATATGGAAGGAAATCAATGGATAAAAGATAATTCTTATCCAGTGGTAATCGTGACAAATGCATTCTCTTATCAACTGAGCTGAGAAGGAACAATATGTGAATTGAAATGAATGCAACGTCTACCATCGCAGTGGAAGGTGACAAGCTTGTGTTTTGTAGCTATTCATCCAAGAAAAAGTAGATCAGAGAAGTCAAAAAATTATCTTGTCAAAAATACACAAATAAGCCTTCAAAATGTTCTTTTTTGTCAATAAAGTATTTTCTAATGTATAAAAATAAAATTAAAAAAAATTCCTATTATTACTAAGTAATTATATATTTAAACTAAAGAGGATATGAATCAAATGTATGCATGATATATTTAGGAATAATTTTCGAATGATTCCATCTCAAGATTAAAGACGGAAAAAGTCAACCTATAATACAATTGTTTGTAAATGCTCCTTTTCACTTGTGCGTGCCATTCTTTCTTTTCATGTGTTAGAAGTGATGCGGGGTTTCGCATCCAATTCTCTTACAGTTCCATTTGAAAAAGGTATTGTAGAAAAAAAGAAAAATCGCCAATCACTGCGGTTTGGTTTCCTGACTTGAATTCTTTTTCTGTTACTTGATCTCTACGCACTGGGATGAAATGTTTTGGAAATATTCGGATCGTATTCAAATGCCCTTTCTCAAGTATGCTTTAAAAAATGTCAAATGATCAAGTTTTATTTTCTACGGAAATATGTTTATTCGAGTATAAGAAGAAAGTAATATTAATTTTAAAGTAGAAATAATTTAAACACACAAATTAGAATACTTTTTTTTGAAAACTCATGCTTTAAGATCAAGTGAAACATCTTCGTATTTACTCAAATTAACAGAACTGTTTAAAAATAAAACTTTTAAATCATGATATGGATGCCTCAATTTCAATGGGATATCGGAATGGATAGGACTAAAAAAAATGTGAAAAAAAGAATAGAAATAAAAAACTCTCAGAGTAACTTTTCTACTCAGTAGAAGCTTTATCTATAAACAATTAAAATCAGAGAGTTCTCTTTAATAATCTAGTTCTTTTTTTCTTTTAATTTTAGGAAAAATGAAATTCCCTGTAAGTTTGATGTTTCACCCTTGATACACTAACGTCGTGACCAACTTCATTCTATAATTTCCTGTTGGAATCCATAAAAAGGATTACATTGTTGTTACTTCCATTTTTCACTGTGACAAAGGATGATATAAGAGTAAATTGGGTTCTGGTATGAAAAATGCCTCGTATTAGTGACATTTCTTTTTTCTTCATATATATCATTCTATTCCTGTTAAGAGAGCAAAATATGGTTGAAAGGTATTTCCTCTCGTATTTCTTTTTCCCTAATCGTGAACGAATAGATATTGTTTCCCCAGAATTAGACAGTTTTTTTTCTTCTTATAAGCAGGTTTTCAAATTCCGATTGTATTCTGTCAATTTTGCGTTCTCGACGTCGAGTTGTTATTGAAAAAAACAGCCACATAGAGAAAATTTGTTTTGTATCCCATTTATATTTTCAAACTTATATCAAAGTTTCTTTCAAAAATTTTACCTCATCAATTGAAATCCTTTGTTGTAAAAACTATTTCCTTAAAAAACAGTCAAATAAAACCACATTCTACTTAAATACATGAATGTTTTTCCATCAATTAATTCGCATTAACTGAATTTATTAAAGAAATTTTAATAAAAAATACTAATAATTCTTTAAAGAGTAATATTAACATTTGAACCTGAATAATGTATTTCATTTGAAATCACGGCTGTAATTGCATGTAAAAAAGCATTTTTTCAAAAAATTTAGATTAAATAAATAGAATTCAAACATCATGAATTATACATACACTTTTTATGAAAAGTATCCGAATCAACTTTAAAAATTTTTATAGATATCTATAAGCCTTCTTATTAATTTCTCCTATTGAATTACTTGCTTTTAGATTTCATTTTGATTGAGAAAGCAATGAATTAAACATTTAGTAAAGTTTGAATAAAATAGGTATACAAAAACTTGTTCAATTGAATCGTATCTTTAGAATCAGGAAAATTATTTTTTTCTTACAACATTTTTATTGGCTATTTCTTTTTTAAAAAAAGGAAAAACATTTAGCAAAATTTCATTATGTGAGCACTTTTTTTTAACCCGCGGTCACTCGCGTCTGTTTTTGCTATCGTCGTTACTCGCGGGGTGTAAAGAACACCCCAAACTTTTAACACGTGTATTTAATTATGAAAATAAAATCAAGTCATTATGATACATATTTATAAAGTACAATATTTTTTTTGTACTATACGAATAAAATTATTAAATTTTTTGCATACAAATGAGACTAACATTAATTTAAACTAAACATACAAAATTTTCACATTTTAAAACACATAATTTTATATTTTTTCATAAACCAGTAAAACGTATATATCACTAATAAATATACTTCATAATTAATGAGATAATGAGAGTAGAAAGTAGAAAAATAATATTTTAATCATTTTCCAAACATTCATAGCAGATTGTATACATATGCTCAACTTCTCTCGGGAATTCTCAGCCCCCAGGTAAACTTTTGAAGGTCATTACATTCCAATCGTTCGAGAAAGAAGGATTGCATCAGGCCTGAATGTTCAATGACCTAAAATGTGCAGCTACAAAAAAAAATCATGTTTCTGCACATTCTTTTTAGAATCCTGGGAGGGTTTTCTTGTTGCTGGGGTGTACAGAACACCCCGCGCGAGTGATCGCGGGTTAAATAAACGTTTTGCACAAATGATTTTTGTCTGCCCTTATATGATCACAGATTGCTCTTTTTGATTTTATTGGTCCATGTTGTTGCAATACTTGTTAGTTTGCTACTAACTGAGTGGGCATTGTGAATTTTTTTTTTACAAATGGTCTAAGGTACAACTGCATGAAAGGAAATGAAGAAAGAAAACAGGAGGAAATAATGCTAGAGAAATCTCCAAAACCACAAGAGAAAAAGGAAAGCACCTAATTACCGAAAGAAGGTAAGCCCTGGATGGTTTCATGTATTCGAAAAAGATAGCAAATTAAATAATACGATCTATTTCCAAAAGAAAAAACTTGTTTTAGTGCCAATGAATTGACTTAAAATAATCTGAAAATTAGTAGTAAATAAGCAAAATAAAAAAAAGTAGTCCACGAAATAATTTCTCTTTTTCCTCAGCCTTCGTTCGAATCTGTCCCTCAGTTGGGAAATGCATTATTAGTCTATTCATTAGATTGTTGACGATTTGAATTTGTTTGTGTCACTTCTATTGGAAAATCCACACCCTTATGAAATAAAGCATCCATAAAAAAGGATCTCAAGGAGATATTTATCCACAGAAATTCATGAATTCCAAAGAGAAACATAAATAGTTTGAATGAGTGTACTAAATAATTAGACTAAAATTCAAAAATTTTTTAGATGTGTATTTAAAATTGTATAGGAAAAAGAAATGTTTATAACAAACATTTGTTTCTTCAATTAACTATAGAAGGCTCCATAATTATCGGGTTTCTCATATATGTTTACTTTGTCTCATTTGAAAGGAATTTTTTTAAATGGATTTCAAAACTCCTTTACAGATTTGTTTCATTTGAGCAGATGCAATCATTTTCATTTCTGTCTTGTAGAGCCTATAATTTTTGCAAAATAAAAAACACATAAAAGTAGCCCTAAGGGTTAGATCATGCAATCAATTTATAATCGTTCAACTATTTAGCCACTAATGGAATGCAATAGAGACCCGATAGATTAAAAAATCCTAAGAGGGTATTAATTAACGTTTGACTAAAATATTGGACAACTATTGATGGGCTGTGAACTCTCACGACGGCGATCGCGATCCCATACGAAATAGCAGTTACATGACAGGTTGATTGGACTTTAGCATTGGGTCAAGACATTCACTGAGGGACACTTTCAAATATCATTACATTAGTTACTGGCAGCATATCAACAATAAAACTTATGTAATAGTTTATCTATAGTGAGTACCAAAGAAATAAGCAAATTTGAGGTGAGTTATCACGACTTCTTGCCTACGGAAGTGGGATGGAATAGACATTTTCATAAAATAAACACTTTTATTATGACAATCAAATCACAATCTAAATTCGACCGAAGTTAGAAAAGCCGTCAAATCAGTTACTAATTTAAATGTCTTTATAATAAATTCAAAATGTATCGAAAAAAGTTGATCCTCACCATTAATAATCGTCTTTAAATGGACCAAAGGTTCCTTTCTCTCGAACCAGCAATTTCAGCACAAGTTCCCTCTTCATTTGACTTTAAGTAGCAACCAAATTAACAAAAATCGTGATTCCTTTACAGAAAGCGGGACTATAATCATATAAAGTTATATTTTCCCTAGAATATTAGTATGAATCACGAATACAGCCGGTTACAGAGGGCTTTGAAATGTTAGTAAAATTAGGCAAATTATGTAACATAAATTGCTGAAAATTACATGGGATTCTTAATCTCATAGAAAATATTCTCATAAAACAGCTTTTAAATAATGGAATTACAGAAGTGGCGAAATAGTGGACAAGTTTAGAAATTATGTTTTTAAATTTTATTATTTTTATACTACTCCAGACTTATAATAAATAAATAAAATGAGGATTTTGCTATACATATATACATATATATATATAGAGAGAGAGAGAAGAGCTACAAGAAGCTTCTATTAAAAACTTTTATGTGAAATATAAAAATAAATAAAAAACAAATTTCAAAAATTATTGCAAATTAATTCATGTAACTTAACTAATTTTTAGTATTTATATGTAATTTGTAAACCTTATGTATCTAATTGATTCACGATTTCAAAGGACACTTACTGAAAAACTGCTTTCATAATAACAAAGGTTCAGCTCACTATGTTGTCAATATCTTTCTGAAATTTCCCGATATTCATCCGGACTTTTTAGGCAAGTAAATGACAACTTTTAAATGTCAATGAACTATGTAAAATGCAACACAATTCTGAGGGAAAGATATTGTTTTATTAGCGTAGGAACAGTAAAAAATTACTTTCTTTAAATATTTTAAGAGGACATAGTACGATTCAATTGAAAAATATCGGTCAAAAAATTGAATCTTATTTTTTTAGCTTAAATTGTTCTTTATATACTTTTCTGTAACCTCACAAAATTTGAAAGCCCTAAACATAAAAAACGCAGAATTATGATAGTTTTACATTCGTTTTTATTCACATCCCTATGAAAAATCAAAGTTTTAAGCTTATACTTATCTCAGAAAGATAAAATAACTAGTTTGTCTTCATTTAAAATGCTAAGGTTTTTATTTTAAATGAAGACAAACAAAAGAATTGAAGACAAGAATTAAACAAATGAAGACAAGAATTTTTTTTTTTGTGCATAATTCTTTGAATTTTTTTTACTTATTGCTAATTGTACATGTAACAAAAGTTGGTATGCCTTTTTGAATCAAAGCAATACTTATTTTTTTTTTTAAATAATTAAACTCATAATTTATACATTTTTTAAGGAATTTTCTATAAGCATTGGTAAAAAGAAGTATTGTATCAATACCAATCATGTTATCGCAAAACCCATACTAACTTTTGTTATGCATAGTTCGACGAACTTATAAATCAAATTTCATGCGTGTACTTAATTTTTTTAGGAGTAGCATTTTTAAATCACTCCACAAATTTAAAGTTTTTTTCCTTAAAAAATTAAATGGCTACCTTTTTATGAAATTGTGAGCACAAAATCTGTTTTACATAGTGTGCACACATAGGAAGTAACCCAAAAATTTTTGAAAATCCTTCAATGAAAAATGTTTGCGTCCATTGTACCATGTTTCCTTAAGTATTGAATATTCAGTGTTCAGTTGACGGGTTTGAAAGCTTTCTCCAACCTCTCTCATGAGTTGCAATGACCTGAAAAGAGTCATACAATTTGACTGTCAAGAGTTATGGTCTGGTAGCCCTTTCATTTAGTTACCATCCCCAACACACAATCCAATGAATAGATTTTATACTCCTTTGTTACCACCTTTTATTTGAAAAGAATGTTCCCATGTTTTTACTTGGGGTTGTGCTCATCCAACACTTGTCTAACTATTGAGATCTGAAGTTTCTGGGTTTGCGCATCGAATCCCTTTCTCTTGCATCGGAACCTATCATTGGAGAGTAGAGCCCTTTGATGCTTTCGAATGAATGCAATGTATATGAGAAGATGCATTGCCAGTAATATTCGTAACACAGCTCTAACGTGAGTCGAGTACTGGAATTGGGAAATCTTTCCCACTTAATTGAGGAGGAAAGCTCATTCTACTTCCACAATAGGGAAGGATGCTTTGGCACTGTATCAGGGTCCTTTGACGACCTACACATATCAGGTGAAATATATTTGTTCCTTGCGAGTAGAATAGAAAGGAGTCAACATTGGATTGAAAGAAAACTTTATTACGGCATCTGATTCCATGGGCGTTTCTTTCTGATAGTTTTCTTCATTGTTCATGCTATTTTCTACCTTTTGAACCAAGGAAGCCCCTTTCTGTTGACTCATTAGTATTCATTTTAATAAATTCACAATGCTCTTTTGTAAAGGAAAATACAAGATTTTCCCATTGGTGGATAATTTCCTTCTAAATCCATAGGATCATCTTCATTTGTTACATTATTCTTCTCATCAGCTTTTTTTCTTAGCTGACTGTCAGTCTGAATTTCATTCGGTAGACTATTCTGTTTGAAATCTGATTCCAGGAGCTCAATTGTTTGATTCTCCAAAAAAAATTTCCTGATCCAGTTGTTTTTGTATAACAGTTGCTTTTGAATTCTCGCTCACAATCAATTCTCTACTTTGCGAGAGGCAGACAAGTCGTATGTTGGACATACGACTTGTATGTCACCTATAAGCATTTCTGATGTAGCATATTTTTCATAACTCTATATCTAAAGATGCTCCTGTATCTCTAAAGATGGGCACATCTCGACTTCCTTCTCCTGACCTCTAATAATCAAATGAAAGGAGTACGGAAATAATTTTTACTCTGTTTCGAATTTATGTTTATTTTATTTAACAAGTTTTTGTAATTTAAAAGTGTTTGTGTGTAATCCTGTCTGTGGTGCTAAGTATTATAATGCAAATCAATGTGGCTCTTGTTCATCCCAGTTCCATGGGGAATATATCGAATTAGAAAGTGGCCATTTTTATTGTAATGAGTGTAGCATATGATACAATTGCAAGTCCTCATTAAGTGTTGTTGTTTTTTCTTTAAGGTATCCGACTACGATCGGAACCGTGATTTTGCAAAAGCGTGTAAATGGATAATATTTATGATATTTACTGTCACTTAGATTAGAATACATGTATAAAATTGTTTTAAGGACATTAGGACGAAACACATTTATTTAATTACAATATTTTGGCAAAAAAGAATAACCTTTCTTCCAAATGTTCTCCTTTTGTAAAAAATGCTTCTATTGTATTAATATTTTGCCTGTATATAGCTCAGACCTCTGTACAGAGGCTCATCTAGAATTTTTGAAACGCATAACTTGGAAGTCGGTTTATCCATGTTTTACGAAAACAGAAGGGAGAAATTTTAAGAAAATATGCCGATAATTATTTCAAATGGTTGTAACTCTGAAAATAATTTGAATTTTTCAAAATTCATAGTTGAGCCTCTGTACAGAGGTCTGAGCTATATACAGGCAAAATATTAATACAATAGAAGCATTTTTTACAAAAGGAGAACATTTGGAAAAAAGTTATTCGAAGTTAATTTTTTGCCAAAATATTGTATTTAAATATATTTTTGTCATAATATCCTTAATACAATTTTATACATGTATTCTAATCTAAGTGACACTAAATATCATAAATATTATCCATTTACACGCTTTTGCAAAATCACGGTTCTGAACGTAGTCGGATACCTTAAGTTTGTAATAGTTTCTTTTAATTTTATAGTTTATATGATTTTCACCATTTTATTATTTTTAATTTGTGATATAGTTTGCTTAATAACAAAGGTTAATTTTTTTTCTTTTTTTTCTCTATATTTCCAAACATATAATTTGTGTAAAAATTCATTTTTGTTTGGAAAAGGTAAATGTAGAGATGACAGTTTCTTTTTTATAATGCAACTTCCCATATTTCTGACACAATTGCATCCGAATTTGTTGCGGCGCTTCTGTATCCACGTAGCAACAAGAGTTAGAGGTTTGCTCATACACCATTAGAAATACTAAACTCTGAAGTTTGAAATATCTTTATTTTAGAAAAAAAGGAAAAGTGTTTTAGTGTAGTACGTTTTCAATTAAGTCTACACTGTACCCTTCTTTAAAACCTATTATGGCAGAAAGTAATAGTAAAAGTAATTTATGTTTTAATTTATGTTTATATTATTAAGTTGATTTTGAAAGTAAAAAATCTGTTTTTGATAAGCCATTATCTTACAATTTTCAAAAATTAAGTAGAGATATATTTGATCCTGTGTTATTAAGAAAATGTTTACATGTGTTTTACCCAGAACCCAAATGAGTCAGTTAATATCACCATATGTCAGTGATTCCAAGATCTACATTTGTGGAATTAAAAACTCAAAAATATTAGGAGTAAATATGGCTATATTTCCCAGTTCAATATGTGAGTCATGTACCAAAATTAATGATTTTAAAGCATTCTGATATTGAACCAAGTTATAACTATGTGCCATGCTTCAAAACACTAGATATACATAGGATTCATGTAGCCCAACGAAAGCATATTTAAATCCAAAAAAAAAGGCAAAATTTTAAAAATAATGAAAATAAAAGAGAACATTTGAGGAGTCTTTTGTATGAGCAGAGAATTTAAAAAATGCTTCATATGCTTTTGGAAGTACTAAAAAAAGTAAATGCTCAAAAAATGACAAATTTTTACTTTAAAGCCTGTTTTCTCAAAATGTAATATGTTTTACTTTGTGTGCATTTTTCTCAGAAACTACTTATTATATAATTCTCAATTTTTCACAGTGAGCAGACTTTTAACATGTTTACACATTCTAATGGAGGGAATTAGATATATCTAGCAAACTTTTTAGATATGAATTTTTTAAACTAAATTTTAGGGAAAAAATTGAAATTGTTTTAAAAAATTCATAATTGATTTAATTTATAACAAAAAGGCAAAACCCTTCGTTAAAGTGTTATTAATAGTACACGTAACCTACTATACAAATTTTATTCATGAGCAGTTTCTGAGAAACAGATACATCAACTTAAGCAACTTAACATGGCCCTTTATGGATGTCCTTAAAAAAACAGAGAAATCCGATCATTCTAAACCATTTTCTTCAGTATCTAATGTGTCTACCTCGGATAGCCTTGTGTTGAGCGGTCAATGGTGCCCCTGTTACTGGTCATTTGATTTCATGCCATCTGCTCCTGGAGGCAACCGACTTCGGAGGTCAGGTGTCACCTCTTCGGCTTTCCATCGTGTGACATAATGTTAGATGATATTCACGACACGAGCTGCTATTGTGCGCAGCGAAAAAAACTAGTTCACGGAGTTGGCAATCCAATTCCCCGTTCGTTAACTCATCATTTTTAGCTCGCGGGAATCTCAGAGACATTTTCTGAGCTTCTTCGAAAGTCGCGTGAGGGAGTAAATATTAGCCTTGCACTCTTCAGCTATTCGAGGGCTTTTGGCGACGGACCTCGTCATTTTGCACCATGGTCAAGCAGCGAGGACGACATCTAAGCTGGCAGACCCCATCTCCTCACTTCCACACCCCACTAACGGGAGGGCATTCGAGTTTCGACCTATTTAACGTGCATCGCCCCCCCCCCCTACATTGAGTGGTACTGAGCTCAAACTCAGCCACGAGTCCGTTACCTTGACTACTAGGCTACTCTTCGAAAGTCGCCAATACTATGCTGTTAAAGAGAAGGAAATGTTGCTGGTGCAGCGAAAAAGCCCAGTTCAATGATCACGTTGGATCATACGATCCAGTTGTTAACTGATTTCATTTCTCAGAGGCTCTTTGAAAGTCGGCAATCTCAGATGCTGTGGATGAGGAGGGAGTGTAGCTAGCATTGACAGCCCGAATAGGAGTACGACGTCATCAGATACAAGCGCCAATTGAACCATTTGCATATCCATCTCATCATTATCTCTCCTGAAATATTTATAACGTACGTGCATTATTTCTTGGTGTTGCAATTTCACTTTTGTGGAATGTATGGAAATAAAAAAAATTCACGCTATCACAGGATATGACTCATGCAAGTTTATATATATTCAGGGGGAAAATTCGTTAACACTAGAACACGGGTGTATGAGCATAGAACAAACAAAATAAATACTATGTATGACGTAATATAGAAAAAAATAAAATAACACTAGAACTAGTCTTAATAAACAGAACATGTGATTCAATTTAGTCACTAAAATTTCAATAATTTAAAACACAAAAAATTCCCAAGATATGTTTAAATAATTGTCCAGATAGAGAATGAAATCGTACCTGAGATATTTCTTTTGTAGATCTCTAAAAACAGCGTAGTTGAAACTTCTAAATGATTCCAAGGAAAGGACGACACTTAAATGAAGTATTCACAGGCAAGGTCTTTTGGGTGACTTCTTTTATGCCATTTCGGCATTTTTTTCAAAACAGGAACAAACTTCTTTATAAATCAGGGTGGTATTTCTTCTGTATATATCAAGACGACACCACTTCTCCTTCGTTTTCCTATCGGTAGGATTTCCTGACAATTCATGATGTGCACCTTTCTACTTCAATCTTGTCGATGGCCAGTCCATCGATAATATCCTTATCCAGTTCTATGTGTACACTGTTGGCCACACAAAACGCAATAGCCTGAATGAAGCATCCAAACCATATACAATTTACATCATGTGTTGGTGGTGATGAAATAAGCGAATCACTAGCATTAGAGCACATCAAGGGCGACCGAAGCGCCATCCGTAAACTCTATATAGGGGAGAACAGACTGGTGTATTGAAGTACAGCTATTGTTTTTTTCGTGCGTAAGTTGTTTACCGATGCCTCGTGGAAGACATCGAGCGTCTTTTGACTAAGTTTCCGAATTCAACCGAGTAAGAATAGTAGCCAATCAGGATTGCGGATTATCCTTCAGAGAAATCGGTCAACGTGTTAGACGAAACCAAGCAACTAATTTGTGGATCTGTCATCGATGGATGCAGGAGGAAACAACGGAACGATAGGGTCGATCGCACCCACATCGTTGCACCACGGCCCTTGATGGCAGGCGGATTGTGCGCATGGCAGTGATGGATCGAGCAGCCACATCACGAACCGTAGCACAACAGATTCGTTCTGTTAAGCATAATTCGGTGTCCGCTCATACCATTCGACACTGTAGAGTGGAATGTCCGCAAGGTGTCTATTACTTCGTTTTCCCTTGACTGGAAACCTCTGGCGTTTTCGTCATCAATGATGCGATGAACGATGGACATGGGCAACGGAATGGAACGACATTGTGTTTAATGATGAAACCCGCTTCTGCCTGTAACATCACGATGGTCGGATTCGAGTTTGGATACACCGTGGTGAGAGGCTGCTAAAATGTAGCGTTAAGCATCACCACACTGGCCTTGCTCCCGGTATTATGGTAAGGGATACCACTGCCGCACTCCTCTAGTACGGATTGCCGGTACTTTAAAGAGCCAGCTCTAGATTTCCGAGGTGTTGGAGCCAGTTGTCCTTCCTTACCTTTAGGGCTTGGCCACAGCCATATTTCAACAGGATAATGCGCGCCCACACGTGGCACGCATTGTCCAAAGGTTCACCACCGTCAATCACAGACTGAATTGCTTCCCTGGCCGGCTCGCTCTCCGGATCTTTCACCGATAGAAAACATGGGATCCATGGTTGCTCAACGATTGATCCAGATTACACCTCCAGCTGCCACACCAGATCAACTTTGGCAATATGTGGAAGCCGTATGGAATGCTGTACCCCAAGGATATAACCAAAGTCTCTTTGATTTTCTACCGCTGGTGTGTGGCAGCGGTTATAGCTACTAATAGCTACTACACTAACTATTAGTCATTATCTGTACGTCAGAAGGGGCTGTAATTTTAATCATTTGATCTCTGTACAACATGTTACCTGCAAAATAAATTTCGCTGTGATATCTCTGGTCCTTCTTGCTATTGTATTTTGTGTAGCCAGCAGAAACCATATATTTAGAGTAATTCATATCCATCTCTGCTGTCCCTCCATTAATATATAGACTGTGTCGTACTAGGAATGAAAGCACACTCAGGCAAGAGATAAGTATATTTTAGCTTTAAATTCACAAGAACTGACCAGCCATCTTACGTACCTCTGTTTCTCTATCTTACTCTACGGGCTGTTAACGACAGGTTCGCTTCCCAGCTCGTTATCTCAAATCTAACACTGCTTCGAAAGGAAGCTCGGAATGTCCATGAGCTTAAAACAGTCTATTTTGGAACGTTGTCGGAATGGGTTTCTGAAGCCTTGTCTACCTCCTACAATCAAAGGGAGATCTTAGTGGTTATTTCGTCCTAGACGAAGTCAACTGGGTTTTAATAGCCATACTTCTCTCAACAAAACTTTTTGCCGAATACAAGGGCAACTGTATTCGAATGACAGCCACTACCTTCTCTTCCATATGGATGACAAAAAAAAGTTTCATCCTTTTCATTAAAGTTAATAATAAAAAAACAACTGTTATTACATTTGCTATTTATTATTAACTACGCTTGAATTTATTTCTTTTGTAAAATTCAAATTCAGTGTCTTTTTGTTATATACAATTTTACTTAATATTTTCTAGAAATATTAGTTTATAGGCAATAAGAAAATGTGTTTCTTAAAAGTGGGTAGTTATTTTCGTTGGTAGCTCACAGCAAGATTTTAAAAATGGTTCAGAATTTTTAGAAGTTTGGCTACTACAGCTTTACAGAAAGAGGTTCATCCATTAAACAAGGCATTAAAAGAGTTTTCTTTCTTACAAAGCAACTGTCTTTAATTCATTTTCATTTCATTAGTTTTCAATCGACTCATTTTAATTGTAATGTCAATGCCTTGGTTTGCCTTTCTTACTATTTCTTATGAATAAATCATGATTTTGTGAGAAAAGAGATTGACTAAATATGTTTTACAAAATAGGGAAAGATTCTTAATCTATGGGATCCATGAGAATTCAAAATTTGTTTTTAGATCCGGAGAATAAGAAGGATTCTGCCCTAAAGCAATACAATTCATTAATCGATTATTTATTGAATTGAAGCTCCAATGGGGTTATTCCACTTGACGCCAACGTGAGGACATTGGACAAAGTAAACGTCCATTCGTTCCTCTCTACAGTTACACTAGGATTCAACGCCACCCGCGCTCAACTAATGTAATAAAAAGGTCCCTTTTCAAGAGAAATTCATTCTTAGACTTATTGCTTGTTTTCATGCTAAAGACATCTTAATGCATACTACAGCTTTTGTGTTTTGCAAAAAGCTGAACAATTGACAGAATTGGTTAAAATAATAAATCATATGAACGCGTTTTTTTCTCTTTTAAATTTATAGAGCTAACATCTAACACTTTTCAAATGATAATATTTTAGTCTGGCCTGGACTTTCCCGAAAGATATTTCAATTCCTTATTAGTTAAATCCAAAGCTAACTTTTTATTTTTTTTGTTGTGTCATGCATGATACGTGCCTAAAATAAGAATCCCTTTTCTAAAGAAATTCAATTTTTAATTCCATTTTATTTTGCTATCACCTCTAACCGTTTCATATGGGAGGCTTGATTAAAAATTTCTTGCAGCTTAAAAAAGCAGTTTTATATCTAATGTTTGGAAAAAAAAATAATTTTATTCAAATGTTAGAATTTATAAACGTCTAAGTCTGGTAATTGAGGGAACACAAGAACATCTCTTCGATTTATGAATTTTTTTTTCTGCATGTACTCTAATATCTCGTCTCTTCACAGACATTGAATTAGCATGGAGTGTTGGTTAGGATCATTGAAATGGGGGCTTATATTTTAGGCTCTTGACTGTTGAATGGTAGTGGAGAGGGAAGTTCAATTTTCAGTAAAAAGTAAATTTCCAAGACGAGAAATTCACCTGCGCTGTGTTTTTGATAGTGAACGGTGTCATAAATGTTTTGTGTGTATGCAAAGGACCTTTCTTTGAGTAGAGGAACAGGAACCTTTGTTTGCATTGTGGATTTTTCGCAGGAAATCTAAATAGAATATTAAGGGGAAATGTTTTGTCTTGATAAATATTGATTGGATTATGAAAGATATCCTTTTGAAACAGAACTAAATAAGTAGTTGAATTAAGTAAGAATATAGTAGGAAGAGACACTCTCTTTTGAGCTTGGGTCAAGAGACGAGGACGACGCTTCAGCCGGCACCCTATTTTCCTAACTTTTAAACCACACCAACGCGAGCACTTGAAGACACAATAGAGTTAACGTTCCCCTCTGCACGATGGTTCTTCAGTGGCATCAGTTCGTGACTCGACAACGTCGTCTACGAATTCGTGATCCTAGCCACTAGGCCAGAATAAATGAAACTGTTGGATTTCATATTTAAGCATTGCACAAGATCTGCTTAGCGAAGAATTAAAATTAGCATTGATTATTAATTAGCGGAAAGGATATTCGATGAGGCATTATATTATTTTAAGACGATAGTTATTAAATTATTTATAACATTTTTTATTTACAAATGTTATTTTCTGATAAACGTGGAATACATTTTCAAGTATTGTAAGAACATCTAATTTTTAAAGTTTTTAATTTAAAGAGTGAGTTTTTTTTTCAGGGGGTTCTTTATACTTGGCTCTTCATTTGAATGGTGTTTAATTGGATTCCCACGTATGCAGATAATGGTTTTCTCTTAAAATCTTTATTTGAATTACATATAACTTAAGCAACCGGGGGGTCATAACTCCACGAGGAATTATCTGAGAGACATGAAACTCAGAAAGGAGAGACAGCATTTTGTACTTAAATGAGGACGAAAGTATACTAGCGCAAAAATCAATACAATGCATACAGTACGGAATGAAGCGAAAAAAAGGCTTAATTGAACTCAAAGTATTGTTCCACATGATTGCCTGTCCAAGAGAAAGAACAAGAAGCTGTTGTTCCTTCGTATGGGATATGCCCTCCCCTTCCTGCAATGGTTGCTTCCCACCGTCTTTCCCTACTCTGCACCAGATTCTTGAGGCAAGAGGGCTCATTCCTCCATCAGCGTCTGTTGCAGTTGTTGGGTGTTCCCTCGAAAGATGTAATCGCGCTGAAAGGCGTCACCTTAAAGTATCCCTCGCATAATTGAAATCAGAGGAGAACACTGGGTCAATCCATTCGAGTTATATCTTCAATTGCCAGTAGCTGCTTTTTTTTTACTTTTTCATTTTATATCGGTTTTGTGAGTCTACCGCTTAACCCTTTATTTACCGACGGTACTTAGAAGTACCACTCACTTTAAAATTACATATAATAACCATTTTTACGAATACTCTGACAATAGTTAGCAGAAATATTCTTTGAAATCTACCCTTCCAAGATATATGGCAACACGGGTTCTATGATGAGTATTTTAGCGAGGAAGAGGAATAATTTTAAATGAAAAGTTGCGTTTTCAGATGTTTTTTGATAGGATTTCGAAGATTATCATTTTAGTTCAGAAAACGTAGTTAATTTCAAAAGGTAAGTGTCTTATTTTTTGTATATGTTAATGAAGACCTTAGAAAGCGATTCGACTATTTATTTTAAGTGAACAGTGTATATAATTAATTTTACAGTTGAATAACTTTGTGGTACTTATAAGTACCAATACCACACTGGGTGTTCGAGCAAGAACTTAGTTTTTTTTCCCGTCCTTGTAGCTTATTGTTGCTTTTTGTTGTGTTGAAGCGTCATCACTATAGTGCAATAGAGTTATGCCTTTTTTAGCATTTCTTTTTGCTTAACTTATTTATTTTGCTTCTTTAATGTTTTTTTTATTTTTTTTATTTTAACGTTTTCAAAAATTTTGAACTTTGAATCTGAACTTGTTTTGCCACACATTTAGATGAAATATTTATTCTTATTCCAATAATGAACAACATTTTAATTTCTTTATGTGTAACTGAGATTTAACAGTAATTGGAGATTTTCAAAGTGCTATTATTATTATTATTTATTTTTTTTAGAATGTCTGGAAAAAAGAAGCTCAGTCTTCAAGAGGCTTTGGATTTATTACAGAGCGTACAACCTGAAATCAGTGATATACTAACAAATGGTTTTTCAGATGAAGAAGTCCCAGCAAATAATCTATTTAAATTCTCGTTAGATTCTTAAGATGACGATTAAAAGTCTCGACAAGACTAAAGGTGCAGTAGTTCGTGTTAAGAAAATACGTATTTCCTACCCCAGGATGCAGTACTTTAAAAAACATTCAATCGAAACCTCACTCAAAGTGCACAACGTGTAATGAATATTTGTGTATTAATGAAAAAAAACTGTTTTTCTTTGAATATCATCAAATTAAGTTTATGCGTAAAAGCTGTTTTTATGTTTAAAAAGGGTAAATAAATTTTAAAAATTTGATAATCTTTAAAAATAAGTATTTTATGCTGTAAAATATTAGTGTTCTCACTGTTATTTAGCATTTTTAAGAGTTAAAACAGCTTTAAAATTGTCATTCGGTCTTTTCGTATTATGAGAATATTTTAGACCTTTGTAAGCCGACGGTACTTTAAAGTACCAATTTAATGAATTATCTCTAACAAATGAAATTTCCCAAAGTTGAGCATTTTATTTATGTATATTCATTAATTTGTAATGTAGTGATTTAAAAAAAATATTGCAAGAAAAAATTTGCAATAAATCATATTGCAGTAGATAAAGGGTTAAAAAAATTTCGAAGTAATGAGTATATACAGTTTTTTCTCATAAAAATGTTTGGAATTCATAATTGGGCTACGTAATTTTAAATTTGTTTCCATCTCACACATGGATTTAAAATATTTTTAAATATTGTATAGTTATAATAATCTTTAATTTTTAACATGTGTGTGTCAACTCTCAATTTATAACTTATAATTTTAAAACCAAACTGGTTAAGTCTCGTTTAAATGAGAGAAAAATTCTTCCGTCATTTTATGGTTTATCTAAATTTATCTCATTATACTACTCAAATTCTTTGTAAAAAATGACATCATTCCAACTGTTGAATGTTATTCATAAGATCTGAATTGTCATATATTCTATTAGAAATGTATCAGATCTCGGTTGTTATCAAGACTTCGTTTTCCTTCAGTTAATGAAAAATTCATCTGAAAACGGTTGAAAGGAACACACAGTATCAATGACGGCATTAAAAAATAAGTCATTATTTTCTTGAGAAATGTCATTCAAAATTGCTTTTCTTTTTAATAAAGTATTTTCAGAAAGTTTGAAATGTTACATTTTCAATGGGATTTTTAGTTTGAACATCTCCAATTCTCTTTTACTCTTTCCAGTCAACAGGGATGAGTCGAAAAAAAAGAAGTCCTTAAACCAACTCGTCCATTGAAATGATTTTTGTTTCAGGGACTTTTGGAGTCGTCGTGTCCAACATCACCTTACTGAGTGAGTCCAACCGCAGTGATTACGCTCTGCAAGGAGAACATGCCTCTCTGCATTGTCACTACCACACCGCCCCCGACGAAACAGTGTCTTCGGTTCGATGGGAATGGAAACACCGAGGCTCTGAGGAAAGGGTGGAAGTGTATGTGTGGAGGCCCAACAGGAGGCCCGTGGCCAAAGGCATCTTCTTCGGACGCACGGACGTTTCCAACACAGACCCCAGTGTCATCATTATACGACAAGCTCACATGGATATGGAGGGGAAGTATCGATGCGTGGTACAGACCAATGAGATGGCCTCTTACACAGAATTCCAATTGATTGTTATTGTAGGTAAGGCCCGTCGAGAGGAATTCAATTTGAAAATAATATTTAACAAAATAGACTTTTGTGAAGGAAATATTTCATAAATAAACAGGCCTATAAAAATATGGGTGGAATACTCTGTATATCCAATGCTCATTTGAAAAAAAAATATTTCGGTAAAGATTTTAGAGACAAAAGACATAAGAGATAATTCAAGAATGAATCTGTTGATATATAATTACTTACTGCGCAAAAAAAAAAATCCATAATCAAGTTACAAATATTAGTTTTAATTAAAATTTCAGCAATCACTTATGTGTGGACATTACTAATTATTGTAACTAAGAGTGGTTCGTTTATATACAGAACATTTTTTTTTTTTACTTTTCTTTCTAAATTTCTCTGGGAATTAAAATATAAACATATTTCCGACCATGAGTTGCTATGGAAATCTGAATCCTTGGGATATCTCCTCCTCTACCTCTCAAAACTGATCCTGAGACACCCTGTATGTATATATATATGTGTGTGTATATGATGTGTATATGTAGATGAAGTCAATGGTGGCAGTCCAAAACAAGGGAGTTAATCTTTAATTGACATTTAAATTATATTTGCATTACTATTTACAAAATATGTGCAAGATTAAATGAATAAATTTCATGTCTTAACTGTCAGAGTCTGAGAGTTAACTATATCTAAATTTTAATAACTTTATTAACTTATTTTATTTACAATTATATTTGGAATAGTTCTCAGTGAAATGACACGTTGTAATAATATTTGCATTAAATGTTTTTTTAACTATACAGTTAAATAAAAGATGGCGCGCCACATGTTTTATAAATTAATAATACTTTATTTTATTTAAGTATCATTGTGTATGTGTGTGCTTGGGAAGTCCTTTTATTTTTCAATAATTTTTATATTAATACTTAAGTTTTTAAATTGTATATATATATAGACTTAATACTAATCTACCATAATTTACTAATTTTACTTTTATGCGGTACTATTTTACTCCTTTGTATCTGGCGAGAAACATAAACTGCTGTTTGTAAAAAATGCAACGCCTTGAAGGAATCATCAGAATTAAATGAACTTTGCAGCAAATATCATTTATAGGATGTTACGTAAAATAGTATAGTTTCAGAGCTAACGTGCACGCGTGGCGTGCGCAGCGCCCTCTGAACTGATGCTGAAAGCGTATAAACAGAGGACTGTAGTGGGACGTTGAAAATAGTTAATGATTATTTGTGAGTGGCGAACGTTTAGTGAGAACTATTCATGCCTCCCCGATAAAATAAGGAAAAATTCCAACAACTTACAGAGTTGAGGATTATTGGCCTTCCTGAAGGAGGATTTTCCTAACGTGTCATAGGAGCTTGTGCGCAGCGGAATACTTTGCGAGTTTGGAAGCAGTGGACCGACGAGCACCAAACAACTTGAAAAACTGGCAGTGGAAGATGGAAGGTGATGACAGCGTGACGATTAACACTTGCTCCGCATGACGGGGAATGACCATACAGCTTCCTCCAGGCAGTTGGCAGCACGTTGGTCTACTGCTACAGGTGTACTAATGTCGACTTCATCAATTTGTCGACCATCTGCTGCACCGTGGATTGCGTGCAAGGGTGCCTTTACACAGGATCCCCCTCTCGGCAATCCATCGACAGCTGCATCTGCAATAGGCCCATGAGCACAGAGCCTAGCAAGCAGATTAGCACCAAGTTGTCTTTTCAGATGAATCTCACTTCAATATGTGGGACCATGATGGCCGCATTAATGTTCGACGCTGTGCCCGTGAACGCTGCTTTCCAGAGTGCGTTATCGAACGACATAGTGACCTGGCATCCGGTGTTATGGTTTTGGGTGCGAGTTTCTATCATGGACTATCCAATTTGCTACGAATTGAGGGTAATCTCAATAGCAACAGTGCTACAGCTGGAAGGCCTTCAAGGCATCCCTGGAGTTATCTTTCAGCAGGATAATGCACGCCCACATGTTGCAAAGACTGTTCGAGACTTTCGTTCAGCCCAACACATGTAACTTCTTCCTTTTCCTGCTTATTAGGCGGATATGTTGCCTATTGAGCACGTGTGAAATTTGGTTGGTCGGTGTCTCACTCGTGATTCGCGTCCTGCAACTTCAAAAGACGAACCTTTGCTGCGTATACAAGCAATGTGGGATTTTCTTCCACAAGAAGGCATTCAAAATCTGTTTGACTCAATACCACGTCGTATAGCAGCGCTTATTGCAGCACGTGGTGACTACACCTAATACTGATTTCAAAAACTTAAGGGGACATAATACGATTTATGCAAAAAATTTTAATTTAAGGATTTTCAAAATTTTTTTGTTTGCTTCCTATGTGCGTATACTATGTAAAACAGATTTTGTGCTCAAAATTTCATAAAAAGTTAGCTATTTAATTTTTTAAGGAAAAAACCTAAAATTTCTGAAGTGATTTTAAAATGCTACTTCTCCTACAAAAATTTACGTACACACATGAAATTTGATTTACAAGTACGTCCAACTATGTATAACAAAAGTTGGTATGGGTTTTGCTATAACACGATTGGTATTTGTACAATACTTCTTTTTATGAATCCTTATTGAAAATTCCTTAAAAAATTTGAAAATTCTAACTTCAATTATTTTTCAAAAAATAAGTATTGCTTTGATTCAAAAAAGCATACCTACTTTTCTTACATGTACTATTAGCAATGGGTAAAAAAAATTCAAAGCATTAGGTACAATAGAAAAAAAGCCTTAGCTCTTTAAATGAAGACAAACTAGTTATTTTACCTTTCTGAGATAAGAAAGTTTAAAGTTTTGATTTGCCATAGGGATGTGAATAAAAATGAATGTAAAAGCTATCATAATTCGGCGTGTTTTAAGTTTAGAGTTTTCAAATTTTGTGAGGTTATAGAAAAGTATATAAAAAATAATTTATGCTAGAAAAATTATATTTGACTTTTTGACCGATTTTTGTCGATTGAATCGTACTGTGTCCCCTTAATATTGTTTTTTGCTTCGAAAATTTCGTCATTTATTTGTTCTAATACAAGTCGTTTGTGCATTAAATTTCACTTAATTCTGATGATTCATTCATGGTGTTGCATTTTTTCTTACAAACATCAGATTAATTTGTTTGCTCTACGCACGAAGTAAGTTTTATCATCTAGATTTATTGCATCGATTTTAACTCTATATAGCAGGAATGGCGAATCAGTGGCACGCGTGTCATTGATGGCACGCGATGCAATATTTTGGGCATGCCAGTGATCAAAGTGGTTTGCATTTTATTTTAAAATAGCAAAGTTCAATATGAAGTATAACGAACAATCGCGAGTGATCGGTCGGGTGGTGGTGGGGAGCACACTCTTTTGTTATTGTCTTGCTTGAGTTACGTCGTGGACTACAATTGCTTATGAGGCAAAGTTTGCCTACGTCTTCATTGACATAATTGTATTTTAAAGTTTATTTGTGTGATATATACGATTTTTAATTGTTAGTTAACAGGGCTAGTTCAGCAAAAGAACAAAAAATGCAAGATAGTAAATGTGACAAAGAATTTCAAATTTGGCGAATGTAGAAATATGGCAAGGTGGTGTGTGTTTTATGTTCTTCAATAGCTCTACTCAGAACATCGTCTGTAAAACGGCATTTTGAAATAAATCACAAATCCTCTTGTCAAAAAAGTGAACCACAACAAAATAAGTTATTTATTATCTAATCTGCAACAACAGAAGTCACACTGCTGTTTACTTTAATTTGAATTACTAATATAGCAAGAATATTTACAACCCTACTGTACAAAAGGTATTTTTTCGTAGTAATTAAAGAATTTTGTGTTGTTAATATTTAGTTTTATTATTTTCGCAATAATCACAAGTAAAAATCATTTGACGGCACGTCTATACCTCATTAAACACTTCTTTAGAAAAAAATGGCACATTGATCCATAAAGGTTCGCCACCCCTGCTATGTAGTAAATACTAGTAGACTATAATTTTATCGTTTTATGTTAATGGTATTGTACACTGGTGTGCAAAACTTAAGCAACAGGTGGGTTTATTGCCATAACTTCACGAAAAATCATCTGAGAGACATGAAATTCTGAAATGAGG
>BMAV01001458.1:1027306-1037607 GCA_019973955.1 Trichonephila inaurata madagascariensis | reverse complement strand
TAAGCTTGCGCTCTCAACGTGCACTCTCGTTCTGTTCTAGAGAAAGACGGTCCTTCCACTTATCAATTGACCAAATTTTGCAATACCACTGGAAACTACAATTGAGATTAACATCTGTGACAAGTGGCTACTCTGTAGTAAATGTTCTTTTTATGAAGTGACTTCTAACTGCAATCTTCGACACTGGAGAATCCAGATGTTGATAGAGCTTTGCGATCACTTCTGCTGCAGTTGTTCAGTTTTTAGATATTGCAATCCACTTCACCACCCGTCAATCTTTTTCACTGAGCTTCTATTTCCATCCTTGGCTTTACTTCGCCAGGAATGTTTTGCCAAGGTGTGCCAGACACCGTACCTCTAGAAGCGCCCAAAAGCTGAGATGTTTCGATCCAACTCTCTTCAGCTAGATGGCTCCTACATTTTGCCCTCTTTGAAAATCTGAGAGTTTCATTTTACAATTTTGAAAAAAATCCAAGACTCACAGAACTACCACATACTACCGGAATATATACATTTGTATTTATAAAAACTGGTAACTAATATTGTATTTTAATGCTTAAGACGGCGTTCAAAAATTTCACTTTTATTCATAGGTGTTTCCATTATTTTGATGAACCCACCGGTATAATATTTCCAACTATCTTGGCTAGTTATACTTGAGTTGTACAGCTATTTGTATATATATACAGTGATGGTCAAAATTGCGGACACTTTTTTAAAATTGTTAATTTTTTAAATTTGTATGCTTATAGAAAATGTTACGTTGCGCAAAATGCAAAGTCTTTTATATCATTTTAAAAGGATTTTCATACTGAATTCAATACAAAAAACGAAATTCAAATATTTTCAATGTATAAAAGGGTATGCTTCAATAACTATTGATACACATGGTGGCCAAAATTAAACTGTAAGTATTCAAGGGGTCCTGGAGAGAAAACCACTGAGAATATTCCAGTGAAATGTGGCATCCACAAGTTTCAGAACATGCGCAAATCAAATACTCAAAAAAATCGCCATTTTTACCCAATAAATGGCGTTGTACTGTATTTCAACGCTCACCGGTGGCATATACAATTTCCAAAACCGATAGACAGAGCACAGTGACATTCTGAGAGGCATATAAATAATATAAAGCATCACTTATAGTTTATTAAAATTCCATACAATTCGCTTCAGTAATTAAATTTTTACAGTATCATGACATCAAAAATTAACGTAAATTAAGATCATCAATTAAAAAATCCATAAAGACGCTTTGTAAAACAATCAAACCATTATTTATTCAATGAAATTTTCACATCATGTACTCAATATGCGAGCCACCAGATGCAACCACATGCTGAAAACGTAAAAAAGCAATCACCACCCCGCCGCATTTAAAATCTCTGTTGTAACACACCTCCCATGTCTCATTATGCTAGGTTTCAATTCAGCAACAGAAGCATGTCGTTCACTATAAACCATATCTTTCAGATGTCCCCACAGATGGAAATCGCAAGGATTAAGTTTGAGTGAACGTGGGGGCCAAGCGTTTTCGAAACCTCTGCTTAGGACTCGGCCCGCACCAAAGGTATCATGTAGCAGATTTTGAACAGGTTTAGCGATGTGAGGGGCGCTTAGTCCTGCAGAAGTACTATGGTTTCTAATCAATATCTCTCTTTCAATGCTGGAACCAAATGTTCTCTCAACATCCCACCGTAGTTAGTCCCTGTAACATTAGAACTTATGGGACCACTTGGAGTTGAAGATTTAAAGAAACATGGGCCCACAAGGAAATTACAAGTCATTTCGCATCATACAGTTCTATAAACGGAATGTGTGGAGGGTGTTTTCAAGTTTAGTGTATTAGTTTCTCGTTCCCCATATCCTGCAGTTATGTGCATTTGCACTACCTGATAGTGTAAAATGCGGCTCGTCTGTTCACAAGATCCTCTGTATCCAAGTGTCATCCTCATTGATTTTCGACAGGATGTTTACAAAATCAATTCTCAGGGTGTCATCATGAGGTTTCAATTCTTGAAGCATTTTAATTTTATACGGACAACGCTGAAGAATGTTGACGCAAAACCTTTTGCTCAGTTGACCAGGAAAGAGATAATGCCCGAGCCATTATTCATGCGCTCACTTGTTGTAGCATACTGGCTCCTGAACTCGTAGTAGCAATAGCTTCATCAATTTGTTGCACTCTTTCCGGGTTTACGGGACGCCGTCCTCTTGTGTTCTCCTGTTTGTTTAAATTTAGAAATCATATTTTTCAATCCATGGACACTCATTTGACCTTTTCTTAATCGTTTCATACGCCGGTATTCTTTCAGAATAGCTGAATAATTGCTACCATTCTCATAGAATATCTTCACTAACAATGTACACGTTCCTTCTTTATTGTATCTATGATGAAGAAATTTGATATTTAAGTAATTCAATAGATACAATATTTAATAGATATGGTACAACTGTATTTTCGGATGAAGAAATTCTCTTTGCGGTGATGGTGAGGAAGAATCACATGATGAAGAATATAATATAACAAGTATGATTCCTGCAATGAAATCGATCTAGATTTAGGGGAGGGAGCCACTGTTTAAAATAAATGCTTTATAAGTAGATAAACGAAAACATTTGGGGCAGAACGTAATTTTAAAGGAGACAACTGGTACATATCTTATCCACTTTCGGATGAACTTTTGCAAAAAAAAAAAAAAAAAAGAAAGCAATTATTGCTGGAACAATAGGAGAAAATAAAAAAGAAATTGAAATTTTTTTGGATTCCTATATGTGTGTGTTTAGTTTTAAAAAGATAAAGCAATTGCACCGAAGAAAAACTGGAATTGTCTTCTACTTTCAACAATACATACAATGGATTCCTCTGCAGTACTGGTCTTAGTTGAAATCTGAAATAATATATTCCTTAATTGAACTGAGAGAGAAATTATCGTCCATGATAAAATGATCCCATCCTATTCAATGGCCAGAAAATGTAATCGTTAGCCTATATGACAATATTTTTTTGTTTTGCTGAATGTTGCGCTGATGCCCAAATTATTTTGTTACGTACTCGGAAACCACCTACAAAACATCGAACCAGACACTGATTTTTACAGTGTTCTGTATTTCGAAATACAGGAGAGTGTAAAAGATGTTGAAAACAGAAATCAATGCTTCTACAAAATTAAAAAAAAAGTTAAGATCCAGTGAAAACATCGCATTCACTCGAGACGAGATTACCGGAGTTTATATACAATGTACTGAATGCTTATATAAAAAAATCATAAAAACTAAATTTACACATGAAAAGTGTAATAAACATATTGTATTTCCTACTTTTCTTCCTTTTTCACTTTGTATACAAATTTTATGGTAAAAACAGAATGTAAACACCCTTGGGTAATATGATACCCTGCAAGAAAACCTTCTTTCGTTTTTTTCGCACGAGTGATGCCGGGTTAAGATATCAGGAGATAAATTTAATAAAAATAAAGGAGAAAATGACGAAAAAGGTGTACCAAATCTGTTGATGACAGAAGAACAAAAATACTATGTCACCAAAATAAAAGAATGTCAACAATGGTCATCAGAGTTTATCTGAACGAAGCTAATGTTTCTGTCAGTTCAAAAACAATCAGGAAAAGAATAGCAGATGTTTCCACGAAAAATGTCTTATCTCAATTTTCTGCAGTGCTAAAAAAGACTACAGTTTGCAAAGGAACACATTAATTGGACAAATGATTAGTGGTCACAAATCATATGGAGCGATGAATTTAAGATATCGTTATTTGGTAGTGATGGCCAAAAATATGTAATTAAGATGCCGAATTTGGAGAAATGCTACATCCTGACTGCATCCAGGTAACTGCGAAGTACCTGTATAGTGTTACAAATTTTGTGTAAAATATTGTAAATAATTTGTATTTGGATGTGTAATGCCTTTATCTTACTCTAAATTAGATTTAATTTATGTAAAAATTGTAATTTTCACAGGCAACGCCATCCCTTTCGTTATAATGGTGATTCAAAGGGAACTTGGCCAAGTTTTTGGCGACCAATTTGCTGACTGGGCGATCATGTTGGATAAGGTGTGAAGGTAGTAGAAGGTGTGAAGTCCTTCTGAGATTTTGTTTAGTGAATATTGCTGCTGGGGGACACTGAATTTCAGAAAATACACTGACACCATTCTAGAAATCAAAACTTCTACTTTCCATCAAGGATCTATTTACCAACAACGCTTCTTAATTTTTCAATAAGATTCTGCTTCTTGTCACACAGTAAAGTAATCGAAAGACTAGGATCATTCTAAGATCATTGAATTGTTGTAGTGACTAAGAAACTATCCTGACCTCAATTCTATCGAAAACTTGTGGCACCGTTTGAAAACTCTTGTCTGAATGAGGTACCCATGAAATAAAAATGAACTAATTGAGGATATAATTGTTTCCTGGCATCATGAAATAACGATGGGAAAGTTTAAAACTATTTTCAGTTCAATATAACATCGATGTGAAGCTGTAATATAAGAGAAAAGCTCCCCCAATGTGAGCACTGGTAACTCACTGCTATCAACAGTATCTAATGTATATCGATAGTTACTGCTGCATAACTTTTTGTGGGTTGCAAATATTCAAATTTTGTTCATTATATTGAATTTTATATTAAATTTTCTTTAGAATGAGGAAAATTACTTTGCATTTTGTACATCGTAACATTTTCTCTTTAAGTCAGTGCTTCTCAAACTGACGTAAAGCTACAATACGACTCAAATTATAAACAGTACAAATTATCATGATAAATATAAATTTTGCTCATAATTTTATATATGTCAGGTCTATGTGAAGTCACTTGTAATTATTAAACTTGCTCTTAAATTAGCATTGTTAACTTATCAAATTATTGAGCAGAACTGATACATTAATAAGTGTATTGTACCAGTGTAAATGTGATTTAATTTTTTATCACGTTATAGAATGTATTTTGTTTTGCTTCCTTTCAGTAAATTAATAATTTTTTTAAATAATCTTTTATTTTCGACATGCTCGCGCCCTCCACGTAGGTTTATCACGCCCCCTAGGGTAGCGCGCCCCACAGTTTGAGAAACGCTTCTATAAGCACAGAAAATTTAAAAAAAACAAAAAAAAAAATAAAAATTTTAAAAAGGGCCCCCCCTGTATATTTTTAGGCTTATATATATATATATATATATATATAGGCCTACAAATATTCATCTCCAAGTAAGTGAAACTGAATAACAAGCTTCGGAAATATTGAAATGAAATGCAATTACAGATTTCTGTAATAGTTTATATTCTCGATGAATCTTATATTATTATGATTCCATAATCATTCATTTCTATCGACACCCTTATAACTCGGTATAACTCGGGTCTCAAATCTTCATTTTCGAGCTAAGTTGTTTCTATAGCGAGTGACGGTATTTCAGAGAACTAAACTGTCATTATTTAGAATCTAAAAACTTGTGTTACATGATAAAATCTACCAGTTTCATAAATAGAAATATTTGTGGTCTATATTCGATTTAAAATTATGTCGGTTACAAATGAACCTAATTTGATAATTATAACCTTTAAAACAAGACAGAGTAATTGATAATCATGATAGATTGATAGTTTTCCATGAATAACGATTATTCTATCAAGTATAAAATAGAAAAATACTGATGAAAAATAAAATACCCTCAAATTGATTAAAAGATACAAAAAAAATAGAACATTTTACAAGAACAATTTTAGAAAACTATAGATAAAATATTTAAATGTAATCGATAGACAGAGCTAGTTATCTAATGTGATCTAAGCAGAACAGTTTATTCAAAAATTTAGTGGTTTGAATAGACTATTGTTCAGTATCGGTTAATAATTCCATTACTTGCATCAATTTATTGAAAACACAAGTCTGTCAACTCAAAACACAGTAAATCCACTTTCTATTCAAAATGGCAATAAAACTAATTTTGAGCTGTCAATCTTCCTATTTTTGTTGAATAAATACTTGAATATCTCCGAAACAGAGTTAAAAGGGAATTTATGAGTGAGCTTCAAGATAGCTCCAGTTATAACCTTCTTTATGCCCATTGGAGTATTAAGATGATCATATAACATGAAGATATTATTCAAGAAATGTCATAAAATATTTAAGAAATATCATTGAATATTTCATAAAGAAAGGTCACTTTATCACCCACGTCTTGGACAAAGAGAGCATTCGAAATGAAAGCAAACATTTTCTGCATTTGAGCTTAATGGCGAACCATTTTAAACAAAAATATACAGCTTTTATATTTGGTAAAGCTTAGGTACGTTTCTTACTCCATTATCAGGTGATATAAATATATCACCAGTCAGTTTTCAAGGGGAATGTTTAGAACTACAATGTGTAGCACAAACTAACAAACTGATCACGTGTCTTAACTAAACTTATGTTGGCTATATCTTTCCATGCAAAGGATATTAACCTTTTGATAATCATCCATTTAACAGGACAGTTATTTTCAAAACTGAAGTATGAAAAAACAAAAATATTAACAAAATATCTAAATATCTATAAAAATTAAAAGATTGCCATAGATTACATATAATATAATAGACATTCACAAATATTTGAAACATAGGTATAAATAAAATTCAATATAAATACAAAAAATCAAGAAGGATATTGTACATTATTATATATGAATAAATAATATAATAATATTAATTTTTCCAGCAATTTAAAAAAAAACACATTTCAACTTCCCCAATTCATATCACTATTAAAAAAGCTTTTAAATACAATATAAAAGTTAGGTAGATCATTTCTAACTATCATTTGTAGGCCACGGTAGCCGAGTGGTATAGGTATTGGATCGTGGCTTGCCTTTTCACGAGTTCGAGCCCAGTACCACTAAAGACCCGCCGTGTAGGGCAGCGATGCACGTTAAATCTGTCGAGAGCTGAAACGTCCTCCCGTTGGTTATGTGTGGTTGTTAGGAGAGGGGGGGGGGGGCCGGCTCCCACCCACACAGGTGTCCACGTCACTTGACCATGGTTCAAAATTACGTGGTCTGTCGACAAAAGCCCTAGTGTAACTTAACAGTGCAACGTTAAAATTAAACCTATCTAACTATCATTTTGTAATTATAATGCAGGAAAACTTACAATATTGCAAATGTAATAAATTAAATGAATTAAAAAGAAAAAATTTAAAAATTGCAAAATAATTTTATAATTAATGTGGATAAAGTGCCAGGAAAGTTCACCTTTTCATATGTAAATACTATTCTAGTTTAATGGTCAACAAACATTTTGATAATAATACAACTTTTATCAGGACATAAATTTCTGATAGGGAAATAAGTAATCGTATTTTGGCTTTTAATAAACAATTAAGGATACAAATTAATGATAATTTTAAATTTACACATGTATTTCTTACTCCTAAATTTCATAAAAATCCAGTCATGTTTAAACTAATTATTTTAATAGTTTTAGTATATATATAAGCATATTAGGTCAAATTCTTCCTAAAATATTACAAGATACAATAAATAATCTTAAATACACAGCCCCCTCCAAAAAAAAAACTTAAAAATAATAAAGAATTTATTGGACAAATTAAAGATAAAAAAAAAGATTTCTTCAGTCTATAGTTTACATTTTGAGGATCTTTTCAACTCTATTGATATAGATGATATAAAAATAACTTATTTAAACATATATTAATTATGATAGATTTAGTTCTCTCATTAGGTTTCTACTAAAACAGAACTATATACATATATATATTGTAAAGGTAATTATTATCAGAAGATTAAAGATTTGCCACAAAGTGGCCCAGCTAGCAACTGTCTAGCTGTTATACTTAACTGTCTCTCAACTGTTATATTTACATCATTATATGAAAATAGCTTCATAGATAATTCTGAATATTACATTTTTTGTGTTATACAGATGATAATATCATTTTTAGTAAGCAAGACAATTTTTAAACCTAATACTAATTTTTATCTTCAATATCTTAATTTAATACAGATAAATAGTAACAGCTATGAAGTAAGTTTTCTTGATATAGAAATTAAATTAAAAGATAATGCTATAATTACTAATATTTTTATGGCAAAAAAGAAATAAATTTAAATTCAATATTAAAAAAGTACCTCATTGGGAAAGGAATGTATAGTTTTAAATATTTAGAAATATTATTAGTAATTATGATAGCTTATATATTAGCAAATTTTTTGATCAAAAAATCAGAAAAAATAAAAAATTATAAAGAATAAATTAAATATCGTTTAATTCAGAAATACCCAATTAACTTTATTATTACTTATTTGTATACAGAAGTATAAAAAGTAACAATTAAATTCACTAGAATATTAATAGCTTATTATTATTATGGTAGATTTTATCATTTTTCCTAGTTAAATATATAGTTACCTACATATTCAAATTACGATTAAAATCGCTTATTCTTTTAGTTTTACTTTAACCATAGTAATATTTTATAAACAAATACAAATATAATCCTAGAGTCTCTCAAGTAATGGTGTATTTATACATCTGTGTTATTTAATTATTTTATAATACTATTAATTTCATACTTTTTGCTAAGTACTACAATTCAGCCAATACTATGCTTTGAATTTGTATTTGGGTCAAGAGAAAAGAGAGTAGAGAGAGAGAAAGAGTAGATAAAGGAGTAGAGAAAAGTAACTTTAAATATATATTTATAAATTCTATATATGACAGAAAAGAAATTGTATCCCTGCATTCCATAAGAAATTAGGTTTGAATATTTTTGATACAATTTCCCACACATTTTTCTCACTCCAAGATACGTTAGACCAGGGGTGGTGAACATTTTTGGATCAATGTGCCATTTTTTCTGAAAAAATGTTTAATGGAGTCTAGACGTGCCGTGTAATAATTTTGACTTGTGATTATTGGGAAAATGATAAAACTAAATTCTAAAAACTCAGAACGCTTTATTTACTATTGAAAATACATTTTGCACTGCATAGCAGTTAACTTTTTAGATATACGTGTAATTCCAATGCAAGTAACATTAGTGTGACTTCTGTTGTTGCCGATGAGATGACAAATAACTTCCATGAGACTAACTTAAGTGAGTCTTAAATGCTATTCATCTCTGAAAATAAGGTCATCGGTAGATGAAAACATGGTTATAAAACAGCTTCTTTAAGCAGTTCAATGTATCTGGAATCGAATTTCCAAAAGTTCGTTACTTGCATTTTTACTTAGATTGCTTGTTACTTTTTCTGTTTCAATCCATTGAAACATTTCCCTTCTTTCAATATATTTTTAAATCCATATTGAACTAGACTAGAAATCAATCAGTTGTATTTCCAATTCTTCAATTTCCAACTAATAGAATTGAGACAAGTTCAGTTTATCAAATCAAGTCACATAAGGGTGCATAATAATTATGGAAAGAAATTCTTCAATAACGTTTTCTTCGTCTGGTTTTTCAAGTTTGGGAAGTACTTGTAATAATATCGTTTCTGAAAACATGCAATTTAGCGTCAAAAGCGTTGAGCTTCCTGTTGAAGATAATTTTTTATATCGAGACTTTACGGTTCAATTCTTTGAAATCTGTAGAAACGCGACTGATCCCCCGCGTTTATTCGTAAGACTTCATAGTGAACTTTGTTACTTGAACTGAAATCCAAACCGTTTGGATCGGTGACAATATGATGTCGCGTGCCATTGGTTCACCATCCCTGCATTAAACCTTTTGTCTAATACTTGTATAATTATTAAAAATAGTGACGATAGAGCTACTCTAATGAAAGGCAATAAAATGAACTATATTCATGGTTTTTGAATTCTACAGATACAGAAGTTAGGATTTAAGTTCTCAAACAAATTCATATTAAATATTCTATAAATAATAAAATATGAAAATTATAATACAATTATTCAATTAGTATTAAAATAGACCTATATTTTTTACTATGGATTTTGTCATCAGCAAATTAAGAGGCTACCTCAAGGTGGGCTTGCTAGTTATAGTCTAGCTAATATCTATTTTCACTTCTAAGAGATTGAAAATATTGACAATATATCAAATCATATTTTTAGATACATAGATGATTCAGTCTTTTTCAGTAATAAATTAAATTATATTTATAATTTAAGTTTTTATCCTCAGTATCTGAAATTAATTAGAATCAACTCTGATTTATATAAAACAAACTTTTTAGAGATCTGCAATAATTATTTAAATAATAATAATTATTATTTAATTATTATTTATTAGATAATAATTATTATTATTTATAATAATTATTTATT
>BMAV01001458.1:993454-1024637 GCA_019973955.1 Trichonephila inaurata madagascariensis | reverse complement strand
TTTTTTTTTTTTTTTTTTTTTTTTTGCAATGGGTGTGTCATCTATGCACTAATTACGATTCCTCCTATTGGCCATTCTCCGTGGGGACGGTGCACCTTTACTGCGTGATTATCCGAGAGGACGGGTTTTTCACTTCGCTAAGTCTAACTATTGAAAAAACATCAGATAAAAATCTTTAGGCCAATTTCTTTAATTATTCATGAAATTATAACTACATATAATGTAGTCATATGAAGACTTTCTGAAAATATCTTCATCAGATTCCAATTGCATAAATGAAACTTTTGATTTATCTTGAATGAAAAACAAAACTTTTGAAGAAAAAAATCATGGCTCTAAATTGTTACTCTAAACACATATAAATATTGATGTTGAAAAACTATCATAAATGCAAATAGTTCAGAAAAGAGACAGTGAATGATAGTCTTTAAAGCAAGGATAAACAAATGTCCCACGTTGCCTTGTTCACAAGAGTAACAGTTTGTTTTGCTTTTTGTTGACTTCTTACCGTTGTACGTAAACTACGCCTCTTTTTCGTTGTTGCCCTCCTTCATTCTTATTTAGTTAAGGAAAAAGTCTGCCAGAAAGCCTTAACTATCGCAATACCTAAGAAAGATAAAAACTGAATACAAACGGGAATTCTTAAAACCAGAGTGAAATATTTATATCTCCAAGGAAAAAAAAAGACGAAATGAACACCTTATTTTAAGCATTTGAAATCGCCCAATGTCTTACATCCCATACAACTACAGTCAGTGGAGTTCGGTTTACTTAATCTCCTTCACTTCCACATCTAAGCAAAACCCAAAAGAACTTGACAAACCCATGATCCAAACCTTACAGGTTCGATTCAATTCAATGGAGTATACATGTAGTCACATTTTGCATTTTAAAATACCGCTAATTCAACGTGTATGTTCGAGAATGCGAATAGAACACACTCGTCCCGTAGATCAGTACAATCCACGATTCACCGCTGCATCCTCCGTTCGACATTTGGACATGTGACACACCCGTCTCTAAAATACAGCCTTGAAATATAACATTTTTTGGTATGTTCATGTAACTAATTTGGGCTGACTGCGCTGCGCCGTGTACCACGTTGCTTTCCAAATGGAAAAGGTTCTGGAGAACCACAGAATACATGTAGAACATCTGTAGAATGTTTTGATGCTCTGTAGAATCATCTATCGAAATTTTCTTCGACTCTATACTTTTTTAATAAACTTCAAATGCATGATATGAAGTCCAAATATGCATTGTCCAAATTTCACCTCATTGGGATACTTCACACAGCTCTCAGAATTGGGAAAGTTGATTTTTTTTTTTTTTTCAACCTTATATTTCAAGATAAGTTTCTTAATAGAAAATAACATGTCGGATCTGATGACTGACTATGCGAGTACTTTGTATCAATCCAATACAGGACATATTGTGATACAAGGAGTTTTTTTTTAAAGTACAGTTTGCAAAATGCTTATTGTTCTTACTAAAGCTGATAGATTGACTCATATAACAACAATGCTTTTGAGTCTTTTTCAACTCTTTTGAATAACTGTTTGATTATTTTTGCAGATGCTTGTCAGGAAAATGTTTGGAAGACTCATTTGGATATGGATAGTTGCACTGACACAATACTCATGCATTGCGTGGGACTATTTCCCAAACCTTCTGCATCGTGTGGGGTCTTCAACGAAGACACTCGAAATTACTTGACAAGCGTTCCTTTCGACCGGATTGTCACGCTCCGTAATTCCACGTATGAAATTACGCTCACAAATCGCTACGTTATTCGAGATTGGACAAGTTATACGAACATCTCATTCAAATGCTTTTTCGTCATCGATGGCACCTCATGGAGACGTGGAATAACATACAAGTTGTTTGGAGGTACGTAAGGTTTGAATTGAAACTAACGTTAAGAATGTTCACACAGAAAAATTTCACATTACTTATCTGTTGGCAAAACTCGAGTTTTCTTAATATTTACATAGAATGTGCACATTTTCAATTTAATACTAAAGATTAAATTAAGATGACTCTGTTGAAATATGAAGCATATTGTATAACACAAAAAGGAATGAACCCAAACCGAATGCATTAGTACATTGAAAATGTATTTTGATGATTTCAATCTTTTATAATATTGATATTAGCCAATATCAATATAATATATATATTTGACATCATTAAAGTACATTTTCAACGTACAAAATAATTGTGAGTACGCACTCAAAGTCTAACGAAAAGTTTAGTTTTTTAAAGAAATAGTATTTAAGCACACACACACAAAACAAATAACATTCAGCAAAATATCTTATTCCATTTGAACTTCAGTCGTATCGTATTAACTTTAAGATTCTAATTATTTTGTTAACTCTAGAAAGACTGAAATTTAGTATATACCCATATTGCCCCAAAGCAATCAAAATGACTGCATTGGGAAAAAAAACTAATGTGTAAAGAAATTCGCTTAAAAATAATTTTTAATATTTTTATATTATTTACTGTTATATAACAAGTTGTTAGTAAATATCAACAATGAAAAAGATTTACTTGACTTGGAAAAAAATGTATTTTAAAAAAGTCTAAGAAATTGTGTCATTATATAGGTAATTGTTTTTTTTAATTGAAATTAAAAAGCAGTCCAAATGACTTTCTTGCGCGCAATCTAGTATTAAAATAAGTAATTTGTGAAGTAAACAATCATTAATTCAATGGTAAAATCAGTGATACATTTAACAAAGTTGTATGGATTATTAAGGAAGAGATAGGCTTCTAGCATGATTTATTAGGCATTGATAATACAAATTCCATTTGAATCCTAAATACATTCTCACTGAAGTTCGACCTTCTGCGTTGAAGGGCTGCACAAAATACAACCTATGGCAGACTAGCCATATGCGGCACACTGAGGAATTCTCTACAAAACTATGAGATAAAGTTCAAACTCCGCTTTTAAAGGCTAATTCTCACTTTCAATTATTTGTCATCAAACGATTCTGCTGAATCGGTTGGCGAGTAATTTGTGTGATGTATGTAAAAAAAATGTTAAATGGGACTCATTCTTAGCATTAAATATTAAATTATAATTTAAACGATTGTGTAATATTTGTAAAATGAAACATCACTCATTTCAGCTTCGTGAATAAAAATCCTCAGAGTTATTGATAGCAAAATGTACAGAATTAAGAAAACATCTGGAAGGTTACTCAATCAATCAATCGACAGCCCTTTGAAATTGTTGTACGCCAGAGGGATTGAATTGTTTGAAGAAAATTGCGAGGTTTCGCTTTTGGCTCTACATAGATATGGGAAAGTTTTTTTTTTTATACAAGAAATATATTTTTAATCCACAAAGAAGCTACTCTTCAGAAGGATGTTTCAAATTTCAAGTCATAAATTATACCTCTGAATATTTCAATATTAAGGATCAATTTCCATTCGACCCCTTCACAGCGGATTTCGATTCAACAAAAGAAACATGTATTTATTACTGTAGGTATAGTTGTTCGCAAACGGGACCCTGTAAATCCCTGTTCTCCCCATAGAAGTCGATTTCCATACAATCTGTATTTTGTGGATCTCTACTTCCTGAAAGGAACATACCTACCAAATTTCAAGCCTGTAAGTCTTTTAGTTCAAAAACGGGAATATGTATCTATAACGCCCCTTAAATCCTCCAAATGACCCTTGAAGCTCGATTTTCCCAAAACTCCGTTTGTAACAGATTTCTACTCCATAAAAGAAACATATCTACCAAATTTTAAACGTGTAAGTCTAACGGTGGTATTCTCAATCGCGAGTTAACCTCGGGTTATCCCCGAACCGGAGGTAACTCGCAGATGGGCGAAACATCATTATTCTCAATTGCGGATCGCGCCAAATCCACGGATTATTCATCCAAAGGTAAGCCGCCGATTTCGGAGAATAACTCGCGGATTTCGATCACGCGAATCTGTTTGTAAGCAAAGATGGACGTAACAAAGAATATGTCACGTGATTATCAGTATCCAATCACAACGACTGTAACATCTTACCCACGCATAACTCACGGATTCGGTAATCGTCAGTTCGAGAATAAGAAAGGAGAATTATCCTCGAGTTATCGGCGAGCGAGGGTTACCCAATCCGTGAGTTTTCTTTTCAATAACTCGCGATTGAGAATAACATCGTAATAGTTCAGAAATAGGAATATTTATCAGTAATGCCCTTTAAGCCCTCCCAACGCCCTAGGGGATTGTGTTTGGCAAAACTCCTGTTTTCTACTCTATGAAAGGAACATTTCTACCGAATTTCAAATCTCTAAGTCTAATAGTTTAGAAATGGAAATACTTATTGATAACGCCCCTTAAGTCCTCGTAACGCCCCTTGGGTGTCGATTTTCGGAAATTCCGTTCTTAGTAGATCTCTATTCCATGAGAGGAACATACCTACCAAATTTTAAGTCTGTGGGTCTAATAGTTTCTGAGATATCGTGATGAGTGATTAAGTCCCTTTTCTCATTTATATACATACAGTGAACCACAAAAGTGTTCATACACTTGCAGTTTCCAATAAAATTTAATGCTTTTGACTAATAAAAATTAATATATTGAAATTGTATTTTTTTTAAAATAGTATAACTATTTTTTTAAGATATTAATAATGAAAAAGCTACTAAGAAATTACGCCTCAAAACTCTTCGTACACTTAATAAAAATCTCAACATAGCTTTAAATATTGTATTTCTTTCTTTAGTTAGTACATAGTAGGATATATTTTAGTGTCCACCACAACTTTTAAACGTCTTGGTATAGATTTAATTAGTTTTTTTGTAATTTCTTCATCGATTTTAGATCGAACAAAGACGTTAGTTTTTTGCAGTCTCAACGTGTGTGTATAATGTCATACGAACAAAAGGACGTATGTGTTAAATTAATACGTTGCATACTTTTCGCTGGCGCCATCTCTTAGTTAAACCGGAAAATACCTATGACCTCTGGACTTGTACGCTAGAATTTACCGTAAATATCTTACTTAATTGTACGACCTCCGGTCGTAAATCTTATAAGCACGATCTTATCACTTTTTTTCTCCAATTATCAATAATCGACCGTCCAGCGACTATCCATCGACTAACATCGCGTACCAAAATGTCAACGCTTAAATGGAACAACTCATTTGAATAAATGAAGTCTTGTTCGAAAAAAAGTTTTCAATAGCTAAAAAGAATAATTTCACCCCAAGAGGAATAGTAGAAAGTTCGCAGATAGATAGGTATGGAGGAAGGTGTCATTTTCTATTTGGATTTTAGTCAAACGAAAATCTTTGTCTGTTCCAGGTAAAAGTTCTACAACTTTTGCAAGAGTCCAATGGATAAATCATTTTTTAAGTTGTCGTATAACTTTTTAAACTTGTCCTTTTTTTTAAAAAAAAAAGACATTTGGTGTCTCAATTGTATTCCAATCGAAATCTGTTCCTCGGGTCAGCTCTTATTCTTTGTCGGTTTTTCAGTTCAATTCTGCATCAAAATCCCGATGGGAGCAATTGTTACTGGAAGGTGTTAATGGTGATGGATCTTCTGTTCCGTAGGTAATAAATTGGGAATTCATTACGTGCTCACAATCTCACAAGATTGTATTTAAATCTTCGTAGCTTAGGGAGGTCTGACCCAAAAACTTTTCTTAAAAATTACTTCAATATTTGCACAATTTCCACCCTTTTACGTATTCTTACGTATGAGGTTGATGACCAATCGAATTTACTTTCTTTATCTAAGAAATTCAAAAATGCTTTTTCTTCTCACTCATTTTAAGACGTCTTTATATGGTTGTTCTGTAGGGATCTTATGGTAAATATAGCCATGGTGGACCCTCTTCCCTTTAATATTTAAGTTATTTCTCAAAAGATCATTCTCTGAAGAGGAGCTCCGTAGAATTCAAATTTATCGGAACATGTCTCCAGCAAGAAATTTTGCTTACTGCTCATTTCTTTGACTCTATTGTGAAAAAATGTCTCCCATGCTTCCTCCCTACAGATCCAACCTAAAGATGTCGACGAATCACTTCAAAATACAATGGTACATCTTTTGAGTTTCCAATCCTTTAGGCATCGAATCGGGGTATTTTCATTTCTTTGATGGGACTTCAGGCATTTACTAGATGAACTTGAATGCATTCTTCAGTCTCATCTCGTAAGTACGAGAAAGCCCCTTTTTATTTTCCTAAACTGTGTAAAATAATTTTGTGTAGTAATGTTACGGGCGTAGTGAGGGTGTCAAAATTTTTCTGAACTGTCGATCAAGTTTTTCATTTGGTACACCGTTGATTTATTTTAAATGTTTCTTCGATATTGCAATTTAAACTGTTTTTTTTTTTCTAAATTCCTCAACAACCCTAATACTGGTATAGCTTTGGATTGTTGTTTTTTTCTATCTCATTGATAATTGCAATAAATATATGTATTTAATCACCAATATCTTAAATTAAAATGAGTAGAGATCAAACTATCTTTGATTTGTAAATAAACCTTCCTGTTTCTTCAACAGGATTTAGGATGACAAATGAATTATCGATATAAAAGGATTCCTTTAAAGTCTGCAAAATATTCTAGGACTGCATTTAAGAAATGATTGAGCAGTGTTCCAAAAAATTTACTCGATGTTAATTGAGTGTTGTGACGGTAAATTTTCAAATTCATCTCAGCGTCAAACAATCAAAATCTTCAAAAGTCACGATCTTTCTCAGCAATTTTAAGGCTTTTGAAATATCGGAAGTTAACCCAATGGGATGCTTCCCAAAACGATATAATATGCTATATATATATAAAGGTATGTTTTATTAAATTTCGTCCTTTAATAAGATAGTTATTAACCAAAGGTGAGTTTCTTGAACGGGAAGATGCATTAAATACTGGTTGAACTTTAGTTCTCTCCCTTTTACTCTTTAATTACGGGGAAAAATGAACCCCTTGCTTTTTTTCTTCTGGAACTACTTCAATTATGTTATTAGCTTCCCAGTCATTAAATATTGCTTCGTATTCTTTTTTCCTACTGGTGTCAAGTTTTAGTTTTGTAGAGGGACTTTTCCGCCAAAGATCGATTGCTAAATAAAACGCAGAGTTATCAACAATCCAGGGTAGGGTTATTTTATATCTCCCAATACTATTTCTTTTAAGAGTTTCTAAAAAGTATTTCTGAGATTCTTATTCTGAAAAGGTTTCTGTTCTGTTTTCTTCATGGGAAATTTCTAAGGTGTATAAATGCCATATGTCTGCTAAGTTAACATCGAAATCATGTAAAAACAGAGAAAGGACCGACAAAGAATTCTCAGAACATGTATTTCTATTATTTTTTATTTTTCCTATTAAAGTCTGACCTAGCTTAGTTTCAAAGGCTGTTACACTGACCCCTGGGGAAAAAAATGTTCATCTTTCAGTAAAAAATTATGTGGCATTGTCTACTCCTAACAAAAAAAGGAATTTCTTCCGCATTTTTATCATACAAACATCTATTTTCACTCTGACACATATCACTGATATAAATTTCCTTAATTTTTAATACCCCGATGAATTTTTTATCATTAACTCTTGATATCGAGGAGCAAGTTTTTGTTTGGTCTAAAACTTCAATTTTACAATCATATTTTGCATCCAAACTACTCAAATTAAATTGATAATAATTATGGTTTTCTGATATTTCTACACCGCGGAAAAGATCATGATTAATTTTTTCTGTTCCTATTTTCTTCTAATTTTAGCAGCATACTTGCTTATGTATGTGATCTGGCATCCTGTATCTATTATTAATCTTAAAAAGCCATTTAAACCATTTTTTGATACACCGCCAATTAACATTTGTAAATATACTTCAGAAGAATTAGTATAATCTGAAAGAACGTTATTTTGATTTCGGGTGCAATTTTATATATTTTATTCTATTTTTTTATCACACATAATATTAGCATGCCTATTTCCACATTGGGAACAAAAGCTTTGGATTTACAGGTTTTACTCATGTGACCTTTAAATAAGCAACGAAAGCAGATTCTCTTCTTTTGCAGAATTGAAACATTTTCTTCATTATTTAATTTATGAGTTGTGACGGATCTATTCAAGTACCTTCCTCTAATCCTCTTGGGAAATCTTTGGGCTATCACTCGTGTTTATTCGCAACCAACCCTTCTAAAGAAGAAACCGTGATATTCTAATTAAATCTACTATATATATAGTCAGGGTTTTCTAGCTAGCACCAAGAGAAAGAGAGAAAGAAAGCCAGGAGTCAGGTGAGATTGCTACTGATCAGGTATCACTAGAAGTTATTGAATATTTCAAATATTAAAGAGACGGAGATTTAAAGTGATGATTGGTCACGAAAATTAACATAAACTAATTGGGATAATTGAATTGATCCTAATTTAAAGTGGTCTATATTCATAGTTTTCCTATAATTCGTGCATCTCTCTATTGTTCATATTAAGACATTCCCTTGAATTAGTGTTGTTAATTTGGTTGATCAATAAATAAGTTTTGAGTATTCCTTCCCTTCCTCCCACACATCTAGGCCGACAAGAGAGGGGATAATCCCTCACTGAGGGAGGAGTGCAAACATCGCTACGATGTGATGACCTATCACAGAACGCACTAATCGCCTTTTTATCTTCTGTATCTGTAAATTCCAAATCTGAAGTAGAAAATGGAGGTCTGTCCTTGTTGCTACTTGAATCTCGATTGTTTACTTCCGTTGGAGCGGTGTAACAGTATTGAAGTGAAAAGTGACTAGAAAACTTGATCATTTCTTCTCATTCTCGCGCTATACACATCAACAATTTGCAGCAAGAATAGCAGATTCAAAACTGTTCCAAAATGTACACTAATTGTTTATGTCTATAGAATTTTGTTGCAGTTAATTTTGGAAGTGTAATGTGAGCTGTATCATTAATTTTAAATTGTCTTGTATTCATCGAAGGTATTGAATCTTGATTGGAGTTAACATGTAATGACAAAGCTTCGCTACGTTTCACCTCCTTAGTTCTTCTAGTAACGCAAATTTCCCAAGAAACGAAGGTATTTTTCAGATTTTGTGAATTCGGTTTCGAATTTTTCAACAATGAATAGTTTTTCTACAACGATCAGAGACTCAATTTCGTGTTAGAGCTAATTCTTCTAAATTGCAAACATTTGATTCTTCCGCTTTCCGAAGTTCATCTTGTAATTCGTTTAACGATTTAGTGTCTGATGCTCTTAGTGCGCGACACTTTTTCTTTAGTTTACTTAAAATATTTTTAGACATAGTTTCAAAATCAAAAATTATTTATCAAGTGCAATATTCACTAATAATTATGTTTCTATTCGCACTGAACTCTTATTATATTTATATAATACATCAAACTCACATAGCTGCAGGGATGGTCATAAATATTACCCCCAAACAAATTGTAAAAGTAATTCTTAAATAATAAACAGGTAAAGAAAAATTTCTCATCTGATTTCTTCCAAATGGGGCTGTCGGTGATTTGATGTACAGTTCTTAATTAGAAGAAATCCCTTGATTCAAAATTATGACGCTATTTGAATCTTAAGTAAAATGCATTAAGACGAAAAACAAAACTCCTAGCACCTAGAAGAACTTGTGTTAGATGAACGAAATGGTAGGCGTGTTTATACAACTGAAAGATGACATCGATTCAAATTTCGCGCTAAAAAGAGGCGCTAGTAGCGCCACTCAGAACTTGCAAATCAGGGTTGCTTTGAATGCGTGCTGTAAAGTTCGTGAGCGTTATTTGTCTGAGAAATTTGACGTATTGAGTAAGTATTTGCCAAAAATGCACTTAAGTAGCCGAAAAAGCCACTATCAACAACTCACTGAGTTGAAACGAAGTCGTGTCATAGGGCCACGAGGTGGTGGATTTTCTTTCAGCGATATTGCAGAAAGATTTGGCCGGAATGTATCCACTGTGTGTGATTATTGGGAGCAGTGGTCAAGGCATGGTACAGCCTGAAGAAGACCGGGTTCCGAGTGGCCACGTGGCACTACTAAGAAGGAAGACCGCCGTATTCGGAATACAGCAGTGGTGCATCATACTGCGTCTACGGCAGAAATTCGAGATGCAATTGGTACCAAAGTGACGCAACGAACTGTTAGAAATCGGTTACTTCATGGTTAGGTGCCCTGTAGAGTGCATTCTTCTGACTCCAGGCCATTGCCGTTTACGACGCCAGTAGTGTCAATCTAGAGCTCATTGGAGAACGAACGGGATATCTGTAGTGTTTTCTTATGAAAACATATTCTGATTCTGTGCCAGTAATGGCCATGTGTTGGTCAGAAGGAGGGCAGGGGAACACCTGCAACCAAACTCTTTGCGGCCTAGACACTCTGGACCTACATCTGGAGTCATGGTCTGGGGAGCAATTTCCTATGATAGCAAGAGCACACTCACGGTTATTCCAAACACACTGACTGCAAATTTGTACTTCAGTATGGTGATTTAACCTATAGTACTGCCTTTCATGAACAGCATTCAAGGGGGAGTTTTCCAACAGGATAACTCTGGCTATCATACCTCTATTGTTACGCAATGGGCTCTACAGGGTGTTGACATGTTACCTTGGAATATGAAATCACCAGATCTGTCTCCAGTTGAGCCCGTATAGGATATCATTGGACGACAACTCCAATATTATCCACAACCAGCATTGACCACTCCAATATTTACAAAACAAGTACAACAAGCATGGAATTCCATACCACAAAGGGACATTCAGCAGCAGTATGACACAATGCATGAACGCTTGCAGGCTTGCATTCAAAATTTTGTAACCAACATCGGCTATTAATGTAACAGCATTTCACATTTGAAATGCATTTTCTTGGGCTTAAATTAACCAGTGATCTTGAAAATTTAATAAGTTAAACACATGTCAACTAAATAATTGTGTTGTCCAAATTTTACTACACTACAATAATTTTTTCTTGGTGTAGGGAGTTTTTCCTCGTCAGTGTATATTTAAAAGAATTTACAAGTCTTAGAATAGTTAAGAATATGTATAAGTAGGATTACATATAAGAATTCAGTATTCTCTAACGAAACCACGTCCACTTCCTATCAATTCTTAAGACACTGCCAGTTTGCCAGATGGCGCTGGTAGTTGAAGCTCCCGTGGACAACAGGAATTCTTCCAAATGGACGTCAAGGTGTATCTCATGTATCGTGTTTTTGAGGGTTGTTACCACACGTCTCTCTACTGCTGTAAATAGTCGCCATGCTCTAAAAGTCGTCGCAATAACTGCCGCCTTTAATCTGGCCGCAGAAAAGGTCATCCGAAAACAGTTCGTTTTTCCTGTTATGCGGCATGCTTACATTTATATTTTCATTGTTCTTTCAAATACAAGTCCTACAATAAGTTCATATACAAAAATCTTAGATCGTCTTCCGGGTTTCAACGGTGATTTTAAATTTTGAAATCATGATTTTGAAAAATCTGTATAAAACAATAATATTTTTGATTTTTAGTGTCACTTGAACTAGAATATACTTATAAAATTATTTGAAGAATATTATAACAATAAAAAAATTTTAAATTATTTATTTCAAAAGTTTTAGTTCAAACTCTGTTTACAGAAATATTAGGCAGAATATTATTGTTATAGAAACATTTTTCATAAACAGACAGTGTTTTGAAAATATGTCATTCTTTCTTAAGTTTTTTACCATAAAATAGCATTTAAATAATTTTTTACACTGTAATAATAATCTTAGTACAATTTTATATGTGCATCCGAATTCAGGTGACACTAAATATGAAAAACATTATTCATTTATTCACTTTTGCAAATATTCACTTGCACTTTATTCACTTTTCACATTGCACTTTTGCATTGTTCCAAACGAAGTGGGAAACCTTAATGGATGCAACGAAGCAAGTTGCAAGTGCTTATTGAACATAACATTCAACATTTTCTTGAAATCTGTTTTCAGAGAAAGAACTAACTCTCTCGAACTGCTTGACACTAAAATTCAACATTTCCAAGCCTTAATTTGTGCGATGATTATTGGCACCTTGCCTCCTTGGTCATTTAGGAAAATCCATTGCACTGGCTTTTTTTTTGCATTTTCTTTCTCTTGTTCGTTTATTAGATTATTCACAATACAATTTTTCTATATGATAATAATATATGTTTTATTGGGTACACACAACTGGATGCCTTTCAATTCTTTTAAAATTATTTAAAGCAGTCATTGGTTATTAAAAAAATTCTTGTATACTTCAGTTTTGGAAACCGAATATCTGAAATGTAGTATTAATGAAAGTGACATAAAAATCACTTGATTACATCCCATGTATTTTACTCAGAGTATTTGAGAGGGCATTTATTTTTTTTTTCATTCAAAACAGCTGTAATTTTTCATGTGTCATTTGGTTTCTACAAGTTGCTAATAAATAACGATGATCAATCTTATCTGTTTATATTAATCAATTTATATCTGCTTAATAATACGTAATCATATGTTAGGTTTTTCTTTTTTTTTATTCCAACAAAGGTGGATTTTGTGAAAGAAAATTATTTGACAAATAATCTCCAAACCCTAGAGTTGGAATCCAAATGCTCCTCGAGAGATAAAATGGGGGAATCAGCGCTTTTTCAACTGGATTTGATATCAGTATGTTTCAGAAGAGTCAAATCATACCTTTTTCTGCTTTGGATGCATCCTAAGCGGATTCAAGAGTAGAAAAGAATTAATTTCTAAGTCACTCCCCTTGTTGAAATGCAAACAAAAAGCGGATCCATAACAAAAGTAAATATCTTTTCAAATAAAAGCGCGCCTTTTTGCAAAAGCTCTTTCGGTTGACACGCTTGAGATCTTTCCGCTCCCCGGGTATTATGACGGCCTAGCACTCTTCGCAATCGTAAGGAATTACACTCCTTTTTTTTAATGATCCAAGAGAAATGTCTCCCAAAATTTCGTTTTTCATCGGTTCGAATGAGGAAATCCATTGTTTTCCTTTGTCTCCCTATTGCTTTGCACAGTATTATTTTTTGAGCACGAAAGGGAACATTTGTTTTCGGCTTTCGTTGTTCTGTCTGTGTACTATCAATAATGCACTTATAAAATGATGAACGCATAATCTGTTGGTGCTTATAGAAGTAAAAAGACCTTTTCAAGAGCTTAATTCATTAGCCTGTCCCTTCAATGCTCTTCAAGAGGTCATTCCATATGCGGATATTGATTTCCATAGGTGTCATGTTACACTCATTTAAAGAGTCAATTATTTTATGTTTGACATGAACCATGCTTTGCAATCTTTGGAGCGTGTCCTTTTATTTTGCATCTTGATATTATAAATCGGCTTCCTTCTGCTCAAAAATAATTTTCAATGGGTTTAATTTTGCTTCATTAACTGATGCATAAATTATGAACTATAAATTACTTAAACAAATAACTTACTGGATTCAATTAAAATTTGAAAATTATAATTTGCTTTTTATTTTTTCGTTATTTGAAATTTTCTTTTCCTACATAACAATATTTGAGACGATACTGTAAGGGAGGAGTCTATTATTTCAATAGGATGTGCCATTCAAATTTTAAAGGTAGACTTGAAGAAACAATAAAAAAGGAAATTAAAAAGGCAACTATTTTTCCGTTACAACTCGCAATATTTCACTAAATATTTGCCATGGAAGTGTAAGATGATAATAAAATTGCTTTTAATCTTACAATCAACACGTTACATACTTGGTTCCTTTGCTAGTGATACAAAGTAAATAAATATAAATTTCTGTTGATAAAATAACAATGAATGTAAGTAACATTGAAATTCTTAATAGGAAACTCAGTTTGACCGAAATGGTCTGAATGTCCATACCATATTTTGTACATGAAACGATTGATTATGTAAGTGATTATTAATTTTTAAAGAAATCTATGCTATATTTCATGACATCTAAAATCGGCGAGTTTTCAGGATTACTATTTTCAAATCATTTTAATGGCTTGCATTTGGTATTCAAACGAGAGTGCTTTATAAAATGAATGACTAATTATGTGCAAATAATGCCAATAGCATTGGCTGTTAATGTCTATTGAAATGTATTGTTTTGTGAATAAATATTCCTGTGGGAAGAAAAGTTTCAAAATTTAATTAAATATAATGAAAGATGAGTCCTCTATGCACTTTTAAGATTCTGCCAAAATCATTGGATTAGAATTGATTGATGTTCATCTATTTTTTTTCCAATTCGTCAAAAAAGAATATTTTGGATCCTTTTGTAATAGAATGTACTTGTATAGTTAAATATTTCTATCTAACAAGAAAGAGAGAACACAATTAAGATCTTTAATAATAGATTAGAGAGTTTCTTTTGAGTGGAAAGAATCAAGACGTTTCATACTTTATTTTTTGGTCAGTTGAGTGCGGTTCAGACTGCATTCTTTTCGAAGACATCATCTTCTTTACTCCTTTCTTTGTATTTTCCACTAAACATTTACCATAGATTTTTGTTTCTTGATCCCAATAGAAATAAAAATGGCTCTTAATTAGATTGGACATGAGAGTTCTATTGCCAATTTGAGAGGTTGCCCATTTTTTTCTGCCACTAACCGGGTGGTTAAGACCCTATGAATCAGTCATTTCTTTTCGAGTACAAAGCTTCATACAAAACTTGATCATTAAGACTTCTCCAATAGAATTGCAACTACGTTTTATTTGTATTAGTTCATTCGGAGAATTCAAACTGTTAGTAATTGCAAAAGAAAAATTGACATTCTTTCAAACTTTCCTTATATTTTCACAACACTAGTCATAATATCTTTTCCTTCAGTTAAACGTTTTTTTTTTCAAATATATTAAATAAAAGCTCTTAAATGTTGTAGACTCCCTCCCTCTTTGTAATTGTTTTACGATTTATTTCTGATACTAGAAAAGATTTGCTACAGATGAGCAAATGAATTGTGTTATTTCAGATGCAAATAATCAAATATTAAAGTTGTGTGTTGAAAATTTTTAGTTTGGATTGTATGTTAGAATAAAAAATATTTTAATATCAATTACTTAATACACTTTATTTTGCAGGAAGTGTGTGTGCACCGTGCATTACGGGTAATAACGTGCACCTATAATTTCAAGCTGCAGTTTTGAATTTTTAAGTCTATTCTCCACAGTCTCTTTATCTCTCCCTGTTTCTTTTTAGATACATTATCTCACTCTTTTCTTTACGACGAACCTTAATATACATAAGTTCTCTCGAACAATGTATATGTGTACAAGAATGTTGTTCTATATTTTCGAGAAGACGGAAATACAATATGTGAGGTAAGAACAAACGAATTCGCGGAATTAATTTGGATGTTTTCTCCATTCATTTGAAGCGAACATCGAAAACTTTAGTAAAGCACCCTAATTAAATTTGAAATTGAGGGGGTGAACTAAAGGTCTTGCACTGAATATAAAAATTGATTACAAAATAACCGTTGAACATAATAAGTAACTTATATACCATTGGATAGAGGTCAGTTGAAGTAGTTATTTTTTAGCAGTAAATGGCACGAATGTTCCTTCAAGAGAGACTCAGGGGGACATATGTAAGGAAGACGTCATTTTTTGCTGAAATGGCAAAATTCAAAAAAAAAAAAACCTATCGTGTCTTTTCAACGCGTCGATTCAAGAGAAAACCTAACATGTGCTTTAGTTTCACGAAACGAAATCGTTCGTTAATGCTCAGAGTGAATTTCAACATTGTTATCAAAACAAACTTCCTGGTGCAAAATCAATCCAACGATGGTAGGAAATGTTGAAGGCAGCGTTAAGGATCTTCCTAGAAATGGGAGGGAAGCACCTGTCTAACACATTGGCCAATCGAGCCGTGAAATATCACAAATAGTTCGGAAGGAATTCTTTATAAAAGGTTGCATGCTTATAAAGTGTAAAAAACAAGTTAAAGAAGACTTGGTGGGAGCTGGAATACCGCTTATATATATTTAGAGAGAGAGAGACATTCTCCGAGCTACATCAAAAGGGCACACACTGAAATTCATAATAGTACTTAAAATATAGCCAAGAAAACATATGTTTAATTATAATACTTTAAATACAATAAGTAGTACAATTTAGTACAATACTTTTGCTTCATTCTATATAATTGATTAAGGGTACCTTTTAGTATAAATAAGAGCTCTGTGCCCCAAACGAAAAACCACAAAGCTAGTTACAAGTGCAGTTAACTTGTGAAAGAAAACAGAAATCATGCAGAAGCTAGGCGTTGATGAAAGCTCTAAACGTGTGTGGAAGAAAAGTGTGAAATCACAATAATTATTATTCCAAAGAACAAATTTGTTTTCCGTTAAGTAAAGAAATGGTCAATTTTAGAAAAAAAGTGTTGTGGCATGGAGTAATTTATTTCTATGGAAAAAAGCAAAATAACGAAATTTTTAAGCTATAATATGGTATGCCATTTCTTTTACATAAATAACATTTAGATACATATAGAGATCTAGTTTTTTTTTAATATTATCCTTATTTTTAAATCCATCCTTTTTATATCCGGGGTATAAAACGCACCCATAAATTTCGAACTTATTTTTCTTTGTATTAAAAGTGTGCTACGTTATATTTCGGAAATATGTATATATATGAACGAAATTTATATAATATATCAAATGCAAGAACAAATAAATAATAAGAATAAAGAACATAATAATTAACATAATAAAAATATAGAATGAAGAAATGAATTTACATTTTTCTTCTCACAGCTTACATTTTTTTCACACACATCCTGTGAACATCTCACACATTTAAAAATTTTCTACGTTTCTTAGGACCAACCAAATAATAGCCTACCCAATTTGATTGACACCTCTATTGGCAGCTATCTTTGCGTGCTGGTATAAGGCTACAGTGGACAGTTAAAATGTGGAAAATTGATCAAAATATGGAAACAAATTTTTGACTTGTTTTAATATTATATTAGCTACTCTAACAAGCGCAATTTGGGGGGTATGCATTTTTTACTGAGTTATGTGGGGTTGTTTTGATTTAGACTACGCCTCTTAATTTACATTCTTATTTCGTGCTGTCATGCACTTTGACAGTAAGAATTTTATTTACAGTAGACAAAGCCTCGCTAATTTTTATTTTTAAATGTTAATTTATCAAGTTCAGGATTTGGTTTAACTGTATCTTGACCGAAATTAGCATTATAATGAACTAAATAAAATAGCATTTAAAAAAAATTTCAAAGTCCAGTTTTTACATTTTTTTTTTTTTTTTTCGTTGCTTATGTAAGCAATAGTTCGTGAACGCAGACTTTTTCTACCAGTATATATATTCTGCATTAATCTTATATTTATATAATATTAGTATTTTTAAATTTCAAATTTATTTCAGCTTTAGATCAGCTTTTTTCCCAGTTTAAAATTTAAAAAAAAGCCGTTTCTCTCAAAATGAAAAATTTACCTCGAGTGAGTGAATATTAACGTCGCACTGTTCAGCGACACGAGGCTTTTGGCGACGGACCACGTCATTTTGAATCATGGTCAAGTAACGTGGACAACACCTGAGCTAGCACCCCCTCTCCTTACTACCACACCACGCCAACGGGAGGACGTTTCAGCACTTGACCGATTTAACGTGCATCGCTGCCCTACACGGCCCCCTCTTTAGTGGTACTGGGCTCGAACTCATGACATGCCTGCCATGGTCCGATACCTTGACCACTGGGCTACCGCTGTCCCAAAATTTAACCTCGAAACCAAAATTCAAAACGTTTCATGCGTTGCAATTTTTGTCCGATTATAACAAAACTTTCCAAAAATTTTCTTCTAATGTGTAATTATAACTTCATATGTGCATTGCAGTAATAGTGATAGGGTGAAAGAAGAAATTAATTTTTTTTATGTACAAAGTCATTAAAATTCTTAAATATTTGATATAAAAATTGGCTTTACCCATATTTTGTAAGTTATCATATAAAACATTACATTTTATGCATTAAATTGTAAAGAATTGCTTAAAGTAGATAAACCAGGTGAAAATATGAAATTTTTAAAAAAAAAATCTAAACTCGCATGGAACGTTTTGAAATTTATAAATTCTCATTAAAAAATTTTTTAATTTAAAATTTCTTAAAAATTACCTGTTTTTCCTTACCAAATTTTTTATATGGTTTCAGTTGTAACTGAAATACACTCAGACAAAATTTGGACCGTGTGTGTAACAAGTTTAAAAAAAAAAAATTACAGTCCACCGTAGCCTTAAGGAATAATTTGAATTTTGAGCTCAATGACTTTTTAGCTTTTCGTTACTTGCAAGACTTTTCACATTCTTGAAAAAATCGGGAATATAATTTTTGGATTTTTTTTTTTTTTTTTTGAATATTCCTTTTCTTAGGTAATTCCTCTTTAAGTTTTCTGTTTTACACATTTTTAGAAGAATTTGTTGTAGAATAGTAGTCAGTTGCTTTCTCAAATTTTTGTGAGCTTTTAATTTAAATTATTTTATTTGGTTTTTCCTACTGAGTTGCAAAGAGGAAAGATTGGCGCCTTCAAACTAGTTTAACCCCACTCATTCTGCCCTAAGTTCGAAATAGCGTTTTGACTCACTACTTTCCTTTTTGTATTTAATTGATTTGATTTTCATTTCTTTCTGTTATATTTTTATTATTTTAAATTGTGCTGTTATGTTCTTTATTCTTATTATATATTTGTTCTTTTTTTTAATATATATATTATATAAATTTCCTTCATATATATATATATATATATATATACATATACATATATATACTAGCTGTACCCTGCCACGCGTTTCTGTGGCGAAGTATAATTAAGGTGACTGCCTACATTCAAGATGTAACAGACAATGGAAGCTGATTCACTTAAAATAAGAAGGTAAAATTTGAAACATATAAAATTGCAAGACATTAAAAAAAGGGGGAGTGGAAATACTTATAAAATACTTAATTTCAAACATAAATCAATCAACACCGTTCAATTCTGACGCAATGGGAAACATAATATTTCATTCCACTTGAACAAATCACTCCAAAGAGGTCAATTTCACTATATATAGTTTGAATTCAAATGAAAATTAATTGACATAACACAATTTTCACCAATTACACTGAGAAATAAGAAAATTAAAAAGTCAAATGAAGAACGATCAAAAAATAAACTATACTCACATAAAATCGATACTATCGTAAAAGACAAAGCTCTCTCTCTCTCACACACACACACACACAGACAATAGCAATGCAATGTATTACAAAATAATTAAGGTGACTGCCTACATTCAAAATGTAACAGACGCTGTAATGCAACATTAAAGTTGGGAGCAACATGTCACTATCAAATCAAATTTGTGTATTGTTTGCAATCACATATTGACCGCGCCTGCTCTCCTTCACCTCCAACAAAGTTAGCGAAGAAATATAAGTTCCATATGGTTAAAGATATTTTGCATTTAATACGCAAGAGGAAAATTCAAATACGAACATGGATTTCACATCATAAATCTCCGACAAAGCGTTGATAATAATTGAAGATTTTTACTGTTTTCAAACAATATCAACAAAGTTCAGGGCATATCTTTAAAATTTAGTGACTTAGATGTAGACAATGGATTGCTTCTCCTTATGGACAATTTTTGTTGTGCTCTAGAGTAGGCAGACCAGACAATCATTTCACACAAAATATTCTCCATCCAGAAACATTGTAAAATGAAACTTTTGCCTTTATGGACTCCAGAGTAGAGTCATTTCATCAAATCTGGGTATATTTTATTGAAGAGCATTTGGAAGCCTAAATTTTTTGTCAATTTCAGATTATTGCATTTTTAAATTCTTTATATCATTACCTTTCCAAAAATACCTCATTTTAATCTCTAGCACAATTAAAAGTGTTAAAATTTTGTTTTTAAAGAATCATCTAAACGCACGTCACCGATTTAAATGGACAGAAAAAATGTAAACATTTCACTTCCTCTTTGGCCAGCTAGAAGTTAGGCGCCATTTTTAAAATTTCTTTCGTGATGCTAGCTGCCAAGCCTCAGTTATTTTTCACCCTAAGAACGGCCTCAGAGATACAACTAATTATACGTTGTTTACATTTGTATTTTTGAAGAAAATCGTTCGTTCAAACGCTGTTTGTTTTGCTCAAGTTGTGTTTATAGTAATTAGATCTTAGCTCTTTATAACGCGATTATTTTGATTTTAAATATTATTTTGTTATATTTAAAATGCCTAGATCTAGCAGTAAAGTTTTTAAAAAAAGGCGAGGTAATTTTAATCAAGGCAGAAGAAGTAACTCCGAATCAACAGTGATAAGTGATTCTGTACCACAGCAGTCTTCTGCTGCTAACAGTAATATTTCTGCTTCAGAAAAAAAAAACTTAGCAATTTAAATAACTCATAAAAAAGTGAGTTTAATAGTGGATTTAAAAATGCTATTGTGGATTTAAGTATTTTAGCTGGTGTATTTTCTGAAGCTGTCAAATGTTTACAGTGTGAAGCAACAGGGCTTAACCTTTCCTGTGAAGAAAATTGTTCAGATGGAGCTGTTGAAGATAAATCTGTGATTTTTGTGCAGTTATAGCTACAAGTTTTGTTTTTCCAAGAAGTGCAAAGCTGAAACTGGGAAACCCAGCACCTACGAAATAAACACCAGGTTTGTTTATGCAATAAGATGCATAGGGAAAGCTGCAGAAGCTGCACGAATGTTTTGCGGAATCATGAACTTACCACCCCCACCGACAAAGTTCTCGAAATATAATACAATGCTGTTAGATGCAACCAAGAATGTGTGCGATGCAACGATGTAAGATGAGGTAGAAGAAGCAGTGCAAGAAAATCAAAATATTAGAGACATTCCTGTGGCGGTTGATGGAACATGGGGCAGAAGAGAGGATATTCCTCCATGAATGGTATCATGACAGTTACGAGTGTGGACACAGGAAAGGTAATTGACACTGAAATATTATCTAAACATTGTGTGTGCAAAGATAAAAAGAAACATAGACCGGTCTGCAAGAAGAACTTCAACGGGTATAGTGGACGAATGGAAGTCGATGGAGCTCTATCGATATTTCAGCGCTACGTTCAACTCTATGATGTGCGTTACACAAGATACTTAGGACATGGAGACTCCAAAGTTTTTGATAACATTGTGAAGAATAAAGTATACGGTGATAATTGTACAATCACAAAACTTGAGTGTATAGGCCATGTTATAAAACGGATGAGATCTCGCCTCCGACGTTTCAAAGCAAAGATGAGAGGTCAAAAATTGTCAGATGGCAAGGCATTATGTGGAAAAAATAGATTAACAGAAGCATCTATTGATCAATAACAAAAATATTATGGCCTTGCCATTCGAAGAAATTTGTCAAGTGTGAAGGATATGCGACAAGGTATATGGGCAATATTTCTTCACAAAATATCAACCGATGAGAATCCACAACATGGATTTTGTCCATCAGGTCCTAACACGTGGTTTCCAGTTGATGTTGTGGAAGCCGTTAGGCCTATTTTTAGGGATCTTTCGGATCCAGAGTTATTGAAAAAATGCTTACATGGAAACACGCAGAATCCAAATGAAACCATTAATAATGTTATTTGGTCTCGTGTCCCCCAAAAGACATTCGTGCACTTAGAAACACTTTCCGTTGGTACATATGATGATATTGCATCCTTCAATAAAGGGAATGCAATAAAGTTGGATATTTTGAAAAAAATAAACTTAGAGCCTGGAAATTATGCGACATGCTGCATGGAAAGTCTCGATAAAAAGAGGATTACAAGGGCAAGATATGCCAATTTTCAAAAAACTAAGAAAGTCAGAAAGATAAAAAGACTTAAAAGAATAATACAAAAGGGTAAATTTTCAAAAAAAAAAAAAAATGCTGAAAATTTGAAACATGGAGCTGAAATGTTTTGATAAGTTGAGTTTTTTTTATATAAAAATGTGTTTTTCTCAAAATGTCATTTTTGAAGGATCGATGTACTTTTCCTCAGAAAGTATATATCTTATGTCCACAAAATGTATATAACACATTTTTTGTATGTTCTAGTATTTACTGGAATGAGTTTTTAGCAAAATTTTGATTATATATATATTTTTTTTATAATTTTTTTTTTGTCGAAAAATTTTGTTTTCTCGAAATACATCAAATAAAAATTAAAAAAAACAACAACTAATGAAAATTTTTAAAAAAGCTCATTTTAGTATAATACTAAATCTATGTTTAACTTGTAAGAAAATTTGGGGGTTGTATTTACAACAGACTTTTAGAAAAGGAACATTGAAAAAGGCCTTTTTAACATTATCAGTATAGGGGGTTCCGATACCCGTGAAGTTAACTTCTTATGGCAAGTTAGGGAAAAATTTTCGCGTTACGCGTTACCAGTTACGGGTACGCGTTGAACGTAAGTTAAAGATTTATGAAGTTCCGATTTTCACCACGTTTTTAAAAAAGCTGTCACGAGTTATATAAATATTCATATCATAACCACGAGATGTAATTTAATATATATATTTAAACTAAAATAAATTCAAAACTGTAAGAAGTTTATAATAAATGAAACAACTCAACTTGTATTGAAGCGATTTTGTAAATAAAAGATTTATGGTTTTATATAAATGGCAACACTGAAAAAATAAATAAAAAAAGATTTAGAATGCCGAGTTTTTGTGTGGTTGTGAATTATTTAAACTAATCTGTTTTATTATAAATTGGACGAAGCAAAAGCCATCTAATTATTTCTATCAAACTCAGAAAAAAAACCAATTTCAGAATCAGAAAGATCATTTATCTCGCCACGATGCGGTATAATTTTTTCTACAAAATAAAAATATATTCTTTTTGTTCCTTACGATTTTTTCTACAATGAGTCAAAATCGATACGTTTTTATGAAAATGATTTCTCAACTGTCCCCGTTCAATTTCCTTTCACGCTAATGAATTTATATTCTACCCTAAAAAGTTCATGCTTTTCTCTTTTAGAATCAATCATTTAAAAAAAGAATGCCAAAAACAGTTTTTTTTTTCCTTTTTACGATTTTTCAAAAAATACTCAAAATTTTAAGTAAATATTAAATAACTTCATTATTTATAAAAGTAATCTCACAAAACTTTTTTTCTGTGAGTAGAACAATAATATCCATATGTAAAAAAATGGAAAAAAATTGCTTAAAAATTACGGTTTTTAAAATTTTTTTGGCGTTTTTCGTCTATTAGCCTTTTTACGAGAAATTTTTACTAAAAAATTATTCTTAGATTTTTTGTTTAAAAATTATCATTGTTTTCAATCGATGCGTGAAATTTTAAGCCATTAATTTAAAAATTAAGCCTTCAAAAACAAAAACTTTAATAAAAAGTACCATTATACGAAACGACAAGGGTTTGGCTACGAAAATCAGGTTCGCACCAAATAGGCAATCAACATCTGCTTCATCAAGTCCACTTCACATTTTCTCAGGGGTTACACTAGAAAAAATGGAGACAAATGAAAATCACCGATTTTGGAGAGGGGAAAAAATGCAAATGAAAAATTTATTTTTGTTTCAATAATGGCATCTACTTAACACCATTACTAGGTAAACTACTAACTACTTACTATTACAAAATTAATACTATTGCAAAAAAAGAGAAAATTTAATGCCCAAAGAAGATTTCTATCAATTAGTGAAAATACCAAACGAAAAACACGCACACAAAAAGGACTTTTACTTCATGTTATTTCGCATCTTTTATCATCTTAACAAAATCCATTTCAAATATTTTTTACCGGCCCTGCCGGATACGGTAAAACATTCGTCATTAAACTTTTGATAAATATTTATAATCGCTATACGGACAATGATGGATACTGTCACGCATATATAAATTGTGCTTCAACTAATAAAGCAGCAGTAGCTATTTCAGGAACGACTGTCCATACAGCTTTAAAACTTTCTTGATCAAGATTACTTCCGTTACATTCTGAAACTGCTCAACAATGAAAAACTCTTTTCAAATACATAAAAGTCATAATCATTGATGAGATAAGTATGATCAATACTCAATTATTATTGAAGGTTGATTCCAGATTAAAACAAAAACTGGAAATTTTCAGTCAAATTTTGGTAGATTAGATATTATTTTAATAGGAGATTTACGACAATTACCACCAGTTCATTCTACGCCCATCTATAATAAACCAAAACACACCATCGTTGGACCGATTTTATGGCGAAATCTAAACTTTTATGAGCTAAATGAAGTCATGCGTCAAGCGAATCAACAATTTTCTTCCATACTTACAAAAATTGGAAACGACGAACAACTTGATGAAATAGAAATAACTCTGATTGAGTCTCGTTATTGTACTGTGGAAGAAGCTGAATTAAGATGTCCTCAAGATATACGATTATTCAACACTAGCAATTCCGTCAATGGGTATAATAATATATATATATATATATATATTGAATGCAAATGTGGACATAATAACTTCAACTGCAATATATATATATATATATATATATATATATATATATTGGTTGTACTTCAAAATAACAAAAAACTTTCGTACGTCAAAAATTACATAAGATGTCATTAATTGATACAAATGGATTGCCTTATCAAACAGTTTATGTGAATAATATTTATTATATGATTACCACAAATATTGATGTAACAGATGGATTGTCAAATGGTGTATTTGGAGAGCTAGTTCATATAGAAACAAATGATAAAGTATTAGTTAAGACAATACTGCTCGAGTTTCCAGTTTTACCTCAAATAGGGGAAAAATGAAGACGCAAAAAGATAATTTCGCCTTATCTCTACAAAATAACAGAATAATATCAACGACAAAATCAAATACTACGATTGATGCTGTGTTTACTAGATTCTTAAATGATATTGAGTGAAAAATCTACATAACTGAAACACCTATAAGCATAATGTAAATAGACTAATAATAATGCAACTTTTCTATAAATGTATACAATATTTTTTTCTAGTATTATGTATTGAAAATGAAAATTTGCCTTATATATAGCTGGCCACCGTAAATGCAACACCAAGAAAGAAAAGAAATAGCACAACAAAATTTATTTAGTAGGTAACATGTTGACCAAGTATCAAATGATTAAATTTGTAGACTTTTGTGAAGTGTGATTCCTGTAATAATTAGTAGCCAGATTAGCCGTGATTGTTGGAGATCACCGCTGTCACACGCCTCGGCAATGATTCAAAGAGACTTTGGATGTATTCTTGGAGTACAGCAGACCCGGCGGCTTCCAAAAGTTGCCAAAATTGATCTGGTGTGGCAGCTGGGGATGTAATCGGGGTCAATCGTTCAGCAACCATAGACCACATGTTTTCTATCGGTGAAAGATCCGGAGATTGAGCCGGCCAGGAAAGCAATTTAATCCGGTGATTGACGAAGAACCTTTGGAGAATGCGTGCCACGTGTGGTTGCGCACTATCCTGTTGAAATATGGCTGTGGCCAAGCCCTGAAGGTAAGGAAGGACAACTGGCTCCAACACTTAAGAGATGTAGCGCTGGCTGTATAAAGTACCGGCAATGCGTACTAGAGGAGTGCGAGAGAGATATCCAATACCGTCCCATACCATAATACCCGGGGGAGGACCAGTGTGGCGGTGCATAAAGCAGCTGTTCAGTAGCATCTCTCCACGGAGTCTCCAGAGTCGAATCCGAACATCGTGGTGTTGCAGACAGATGCGTGACTCGTCAGTAAAGACAACTTCATTCCATTCTGTCACCCACATCCTTCTTTTATCACACCATTGGCGGCTGAGGTGTCTGTGGTTCTGCGTCAAGGGTACACCAAGCAATGGGGGTCTTGCGGACAGACCACTCTGCTGTAAACGACATCGAATGGTGCGCGCAAACACTGAATGATGCGTTACATACTCAATGTGCTGTGCTATGGTTCGTGATGTGACTGAGCGATCCGTCACTGCCATGCTCACAATTTACCTGTCCTCACGTGAAATGGTGCATTGAGGTGGATGCGATCAACCACGTATGTACGTCGTACCCTCATGCATCCAATGGTCACATATCCGCATTACAGTTGCTTGCGTATCCGCATTACAGTCCAACACGACTACTGATTTCCTGGAAAGATAATCCACAATCTCGGTAGGCCACTATCCTTCCTCTGTCGAACTCGGATACTTGATGAAAATGAACACAAAAACTCACACACAAAAATCTTGATGTGTGTCTGCGCTGAAATTCTAATCATTTGCATATCTCACCTCCGCTAATGCATGTTGTAAATTTCATGTTATTTGCACGCTTCCTTCAGGGTGTTGCATGTACGGTGGCCAGCAGTGTACTTATACCTTTTCCATCCTAATTATTTTTTTAAATACAATTTGAAGTAATAATGATAATAATAATTTTGTTAATTCTATATAAGATTACTCTTTAAAATAAAACTTAATTATACAATTCAATACATATAATCTGAAGAAGTTAACTTCTACCGCGTGTTTATACTGATACACGCACACATTTTTTTGTTTAAGACAGCTTTTTGATTGAAATTAATGTTGTAATTTTTTTTCAGTATTAAACTCCTCATTTATATGTTTTTGACTATTTTATGAACTTATTTATGTACTTTGAAATTGTTTTGGTACTTGCGTATTATCACAACCTATTGGCGACATTATACGAAACGAAGCACCAATTCAGCGTTGTACAACGCATAAAGCTCAGGGATCCCTACTTGGTGATTTTCGCAATAATACCCTTTTTGTTATTTGTTTGAGTTTTTGTGTAGCATTGCTTACTTTTGTAAGGCATATTTTATGCTTTTGAAGCTGACTGAGCCACAGCAACATGTAGCTGAGTACAGCTTGTTACAACATAAATTAAATCTTAAGAAGATATCAAAAATAAAAGAATTCTCAATATTTTGATTAAATCAATATAAACAGTTTCGTACAAACACAAAACATAAATTGGAAAATCTTTATTTTGCCATTCGTATTTCAGAGAGACATCAGACAAAATTTACAAAATTGTCAAAAACAGATTAAAAAAAAAACATATTTAAGAAAATCCTGCCAATAATTTCGCCAAATTAAGACATCGCAATGTGCAAAAAAAATATTTGTGGTACATAATGGGTAAAAATAAAAAAAAAGGTGTAAGTACTAAAAAAGAACAAAAATTATATATTGAATTGATTAAGGATTACTGAAGAGAGTCATAAAACAAGGTAAAATAATATTCCTAATATTAATTTCATATTGGTAGGCTACTCGTTTTTGGCATGATTTTGAAATCACGCCAAATTGGTGTGTTGCGACCAGCCTAATGTTACAGTAATCTACTGAATTAAAGGTACTTACGTATTATCGCAACCTATTGGTGACATTATAGGAAATGAAGCACATGATTGCCAATTCAGCGCATACAAAATTGGGATTGCCGAAGTGGCGAGTTATCTTAAGCGTTGGCGATTGTGCTATAATACGTAAATACCAAATTAAAATTAGTATTTTATGTAAAATAAATTATCTAAAGTACATATCCCGAGCATAAAAATAAATTGAAAAACGAAATACAATACTAACGTTAACCGACATAAAAAGAACTGAACTTTCATTATCAATGCGAAAAAATAATTTGAAAAAAATAAGGTTCTTACGTATTATCGCAACCTATTGGCGACATTATATGAAACGAAGCACATGATTGCCAATTCAGCGCATACATCACATGCGAAATTGAGGTTGCCAAATTGGCGAATTATTCGTTGGTGATTGTTGTGATAGTGCATAAGTACTAAAAAATAATTACAATCTTACGACCACCTGCTACCTCAAGCCTTTGAGCCATTTACTGTTTTTCTCGTTCGCTGATGCCTATTCCAGTTTGATATGTAATTACTACCAACAATGATTTTGCTTCTCCAGTATGATGACCTAAGTTCGGTTTTCTGCAAGGCAATTTTTTGCACTGAAACCTACTTACGTAAGACTTGAAGACTACACTTAAAAAAAAAGATTTAAATAAAAAATATTAAATTGCAAAACAGCTCTGACTGGGCCTTGTATCAAAATTCTTTAGGGGGCTTTTTTCAGATATGAGCACCATGTTATTGAGACAGTAGTAACACCTATTGGGACCGATATAGCTTGGGGGCCTTGCATCATTGGTATGGCTGTTACAGTGGTAACTATGTCCCTGACAAAAGCAAACATTACTTGCGTATTATCACAATCTTTTGGCGATATTATATGAAATGAAGCACGTGGTTGCCAATTTAGCTCATGCAACACATGGGAAATCAGGGTTGCCAACTTGTTGAGTTATTTTGAACGTTGGTGATTGTTGCGATAATAAGTAAATAACAAGTCAACCGTAATAACTTCACGTATTCTGTTAATAAATTACTAATGGAATCTGTTTAAGAAAGTTATAACATAAAGTTAAATTTTAAAAAGCCATCAAAATCAAAACAAGGTTTAATACTTTGATGACTCAAAATATATATATCAGAAAACCTAAACTTTGCCATTTGTATTTCAATAATAACATCAAATGAAATATAAAAAAAAATGTTTCAAGTAGAGAAAAAAAGAACTTACTTATTTAAAATCCCGTTGATTAATTTCGCCAAATTAAAATGTCTCCAAGTGGAAAATGTTCGAACTCGGATACTTCATCAAAAGCTGATCGCTGTTTTCTACGAGACATAACTGATCGTTTTTTGAAAAACCACAAAAAAAATCACAATTACCGAACATGAAATCGTCGAAATCTCCAAGACTTAAATAGCGCTTTGAGGTGGCGCCACAGGTGCTCTTGATGTGTGTCTGCACTGAAACTCTAATCATTTGCATATCTCACCTCCGCTAATGTATGTTGTAAATTTCAAGTTATTTGCATACTTCCTTCAGGGTGTTGCATTTACGTTGGCAAGCAGTGTATTTGTCGTGAATATAAGTTCTTAAGAAATTAAAAGGGTAGTCATGATCTAAGCAGCATTGAAATTTTTTTTATATTATTGAAATTATCTATTTTGTGGGTAGTTAAGTTATCATTTATAAATAAAAAATTGAAAATAATATTTCTGTAAATTGATAAATACAAATTACTATTCCATGCAGAAATTTTAATTACATGGTATTTAAAAGAATCTATTTTGTCAAAAATGTTACATTATTGTTAATAAGATGCAAGTCTAAATCCAAGAATTCAACTAACTATATTAGAGTCAAAGCTAGTTTTAAAGAGGTTCTATCAGATAGTCAGGGTAGAACTTAATATTTTTCTTGTATTCACTATATTTACCAAAAACTATTAAATCATCTATATAACGATAAAGAAAGTAGGATTCATTAACAATATGATCAATTTAAAAAAGAAATGTAAATATAAGTTAGCTAAACAATTACTAGCAGGACTACCCTGAGGTAGTCCTCTGACCTGTTTATAAAGATTCTGATCAAATGCAATATATATATATATATATATACACATATATAGCGTTAGCCGAGTTTTGAGTACTTGTATGCAGATTTGTCGCTGGTTATAGATGGTTGCTGATCTATATTGCTGGGATTGATGAGGCAGTCCTTTGCGGCAGGAAATCTAGTTTATTAAACATGGTAAGACATTCAAACATTCAACATAAATACTAAACAGGGAATGGAGGACACTACACATATAACAGATACGACAAGCAGTTGCGACATTTTACAGAACGAACACAAAGACATACAGGGAAAAGCACAAGAAGCTTTCTTAGACGGGAGTGAAGATTGCGTGTGTAACAAGAACTCTGATTAGTTAAAATGGGAAAGAGATATCTGATGAAATAATACTAACTCATTACGATTAAGGTTAGGAAAAGAGTTAATTAAAAGGATGCTAGAGAGAATTGTTACACACACACACACACACACACATATATATATATATATGTATATTCACTTATTTGTGTTAGTTTATGTTCAGTAATATTTCTATGTTATATTAACGTTTTTTTATATAGATTATTAATTTATTTAAAATATCTTATGATTAGTTTAATTTTAAAATATCTGTTGTGCTTAGTTTAATTGCAAAGTAACTATCTATGTGGCGCCACTGTTTTTTGCTTCTTGTGTAAACATTTGCATTTTTACATCACTTTGCGTTAGACTTTTGCTTAAGTTGCATGCTTGCGCATTTTTATGCGTTTCATTTTTACGTGTAAGTTTTTATTCTAATTTTTTCTATAGAGTTTTTTCTTAATACTCCTTTCTATGAGAGAAAAATTATTATTCTCTTTTAATAACTTCATTTTACTTTACTGTCTGGTTTATCATCCACGTGTGTTAGAAATAGACTTAACTTTTCAAAATGGCTCTGTTTTTTTATATTATGTCGAAAATCACTGCTGTACTTGGAAGGTGGATCCATAAGGCATTGCTAAACCTAAATCACTGGCCTAATTTAGTGACACAGCTCTAGAAATAATAACAGGTCTCCATTTTAGTCCAAAGACTATTTTTGTATCTACATTTGTTATGTCTCTTGAAATCCAATTTCTTTCCTCTTTGCCATTGTAAGTTATACAACTTTTTCACTTGGTATCTTACTTTATTTTATTATACTATATATATATATATATATATATATATATATATTTCTGACATGTTTCAAGTCACCTCAAAGCCTTTTTGTTAAAAACGGTTTTATTCAGCTAGCCATCGAGAGATGTTACTCTTAGAGGAAATGGACGCCAAGTGAAGTTCTAAGATGTGAAGTACCGTTCTTAATTATGGGTTACATTTGAAAGTTAATGCTGAAATATAGGGCTATAAAATGTAATGACCTGGTATTAGAAGTATTTTATGTTAGCACCATCTGGTCGGAGAAATAATTGAGTGTTTAATTGAATACTTGAAGATGTAATAGAGAATAAAAGTTAAATGTTGCATAGGGAACTTAATTTTAAATCTAATTTAATTATCCTTACTTTCCCCTCCCCCCCCCCAATTTTAATAGGGAGTCACTGGCGGGAGTTTTCTCTATTACAAACGTAATCAATTTTCGATGTGTACAAAACACTACATAACATTATTTGGAAGCACATATTACACACAGTAGGTAGATTTAAGTAATACACTCACTTCCAAAAGTTAAGCACGAAGATGTAAAATATCAACAAATACTGCTTTGATTGAC